>JAFREE010000085.1:0-104404 GCA_019400425.1 Hymenochaete sp. R1 | reverse complement strand
CGATCACCCCCGAGTACATGATACATATCGGCTGGGTTAACCCACAAAAGTATGATACACTTTAGCAATGACGGCCCGGGATAGAGTCCTTTTCCAATATCACTTTCGCTTCTCTGTTATTTACTTTGCTGTTGCTGTGCAATGTACAATACATCACTACCTTTTTATTCTGGATAATATGCTTTAATTGCTACTTTAAGACAAAATTTCGGGGGATGTTGTGTGAAATTATGTTGCTGCGGAATCGAATCTGGAGCTGGGACAAAGTCTGGACTGGGGACTGGTTGTGGGGATGACCTCACGCGCGCGGAACTGTCGGCGCTTCACCACGGCCAGCCAATACATCCATGGAGAGATCATAATAAACTATTCTGGCCCAATGCCACTCTTTTTCTCTTTCATCCACCATCATATCAAGTCCTGAGCCTCGCTGTTCGTCGGCGTCGAACACTCCAGCTCTCATCACTACCACTTGAAACCACCTACACACGTCCATATCAAACTCCCATGACCAATGCCCCCGAGCGCAATATGTGGAGACCTCCGACATCAAGCACCCCCTCTCGTCTCACGACTCTAAAGAGCCTCGTTCCTTCTCAACAGCGTGATGCTGTCCGCGCATTTTTCGATAGACGCGTGCCATCACACCCAAACTCGCGCTCAATGGATTCTACAGGTCACAATAACGTCGGGAACGCGGCAGACCGAAAGCAGACTTGGCGAGAATGGGCAGGGGACAAGATTCGCGGCAAGGCGAACAATGCAGGGGAGATTACGGAGAGGGTGTCGCTGTTTCCCGGATGGGCTTCGAGAAGCTACCACAATCCTGAGGCAAGAGACAGAGATGGTGAGCAAAACAGCTGAATTGACATGGTATTCTGTTGTGATGGAACGTGGTCATTGTAGGTGCAGAATTCTCGCTCGAAGTATATGTGTCTGGATTCGCTGCCAGCTATGTCCCACCGGAGGCGGCAACACGTTCTCAACGAGCGTTCATGCGCCTAGCTAAGGGTATGCCACGCTTTACTGTTGAACCGAAGCCTTAGTTGACGCCTGTTCAGCATATGCATCACTTCCAAAGCTACCTACCACACCGACAGAACAGAGTCCTGGCCCAGGCTACCGTCAACTGAGTAGGTCCACTGAAGACCTTCTTAAGGGTGTTGAGCTGCCTCCACCTCCAAGTGAAATGACGGAAGAATTGGAACTCGCCGCTCTCGAGAAACAGTTTCAACGGGCAGAGCATGAAATCGAAGAAGATAGATATTCCTCTTTCGATTCTGAATCACGCAAGAGTAGTATAAGCGGCTACAGCACTCCGTCAAGCTTTAATGGATCCCAAGCGCAGCTGTCATACGCATCTGCGAGCCCCATGTTCTCGCACTCACCAGCCGACATCTTCCGGTTACACGAGAATCTGAATGCCCGTCTGCAACCATTTTGGTCTCGAAGTTTATCAAACCGAACTTTGCGGATCTCTATCTATACTCGTATGCCATCCAACAACGGCAACACAAACTTGCTTGACAGTGACGACTCCGACTACGAAGATCCGGGTCGAGTACCAGTTTCTGTCAAGAAAGTGACTTCGAATGCACAGGGTGCGTTTGAGGCACGTATACACATACCCTGGGATAAGCTTTGTGTGCACCCCGGGGCGTTACATATTGCATTTGGCGATGCGAAGGAGGAACCCGAGCTCTACGTCTGCGCTGAGCTACTTCCCCCTCCAAACCGTCCTGGACCTCATCTCGAGCCGGAACGAGTCGTTCGTTCTGTTCTCCCAGTCGCACTCAGCCATTCGCAGATCCGCCTAATTTCTGACATTGACGACACGATCAAATTATCGAATATTCTTGGAGGCGCAAGAAAAATATTTCACAATGTGTTCGTCAGAAGCTTAGAGGAGTCTGTCATCGAAGGTATGGGCGATTGGTACTCGAAGATGTGGTCCCAGGGAGTCAGATTTCACTATGTTGTGAGTCCATTCTTTTGTTTCGCAAACCCTGGTGCTCAAGTGTTACCCAGTCGAATAGCCCTTACGAACTCCTTCCCGTAATAAACGAATTCATAAAAGTATCAAACCTTCCTACTGGTAAGGAATAGTCTTTTCTTATCTTGTACTTTTTCTCAACGCTTTTGCAGGCTCTATTAAACTTCGAGCGTACGCTGTCCGATCGCTCTTTAACGGCCTGACGTCTACGTCCGCTTCTCGGAAACAAGATGGTATTCTCGATATCCTCAATGCTTTCTCCAATTCGCGCTTTATTCTCGTTGGCGATTCCGGAGAGCAAGATCTCGAATTGTACGCCCGCATCGCAGCCGAGCGGCATCATCAAATTCTCGCCATCTTCATCCGGGATGCAAATGCGGGTAACGAGGACGCAAGGCCGATCGACGACCCCACGGGAGAGGAGATCAAGAAGAGACCGACGGCATTCTTGAGGACGCCAAGTTATCCGTCCGGACTTGCTCCCGCTCCGACACCATTGTACAGCTCCGGCGAACTGGTGAAGACTCCGACATCCTTGTCGCCTGAGCCGACTCATCTTCAGCAAACTCCGACGCAAAAGTCATTCGCTAACAATCCGTCTTCTTCCGCCACTACAGCTCCGGTTCCACCTGCGCTTCCGCCTCGCTCGGCAGGGCCCGACGACTCGAGTCCACGGGGATACTTCGATTCTCGTCCACCTCCTCCATATGCAACCCCGAGCTCGAAGTCGACCTTGACTCCGACTCCGACTCCGAAGCCGACAGCGACACACAGCCGCTCGACAAGCATCGGCCCTTCTCCGCTCGCCACATCTTCTTCCCTCCCCTCATCCGCCTCCGCTTCCCCATCCGTTCTCTCCCCGCGTCCCCGCGCAACAGGCCCCACCTCCCGCTATGCCTCCGACCCAACGCCCACCCCACCTCCACCCCCCGCCTCCCTAGGCCTTCCCTCCTCTTTCTTCGACGCAGGCCTCACGTACCCTTCTCCCTCCCCCCTCTCCTCCTCAGCCTCGCCCTCCCCCACACACACCCGCAACCCCTCACGCGAACCCTCGCCCACACCCAGCATCGACACGACCCACATCCCCGGCGCGCTCACGAAGGCGGAGATGCAGAGCTTGCCGCTGGCCGAGCGGAGGCGGCTCGAGCTGCAGGAGAGGGTGTATAGGGCGCGGTTGAAGGTGCCAAGCCATATTCCGTTGAGAGTGTTCACGAGGCCTGAGGAATGCGTTGAGGCTGGGAGGATATTGAAGGAGGTTGGTGGGGAGGGGACCGGGAGAGCTGGAGATGGTGGGACTAGGAATAGGAGGGACATTAGTAATAGTAAGAGATGATGGAGATGCGTTTTTCGATGTTGTTTTGATTGTGAGTGTTACTGTATAGACGGTTCCCTCTCCCTCCCTCTCTCCTTGTTTCCTGTCGACTTGCACGCTATTGTTTTCCGTCCTCCTTTTTTCTGTTTTCTGTAACCTGGGACATGGAACATGTGGTTTAATTGAAGCATATGAACGATAAAAGGCTCTGTAGTACATGTACTAGTCTGGGTATCACATTATAACATGGAACACGAATACACAACAAACGAAGGAACAGTTTTTTCTAAAAGAAAAACAGCAGGCATCCTGACCTGCTGGCGGAAGAAGCAAACAAACAAAAATCGCGCGTGGAACTCGAACAAAAAAGCCCAGTGAAATGTACAGATTGACGCCTCACGGCGCGAACAATCTCGACCCCATCCTTACCACCTCTCTGCGCATCGCCATACTCGACGTCTGACCATGCATTCCTTGATGCTGCTGTTTCGAATCAGGCGCAAGTACGCTTGCTCTCTTGCCCTCGTCCCTTGCCCCAATCCAGTCCGAGCCCCGCCCTTGCCCTTGGCTTCTCGCGCTTTCACGGTAACTCACACTTGCCGCACCATTCCTTTGCCAGTCGCCGGACTCACGGCTTTTGCACCGATGACTATGGTCCTGGCGCACGTTGGCCCGGGCGTCCAGTTTCTGGAACAGCTCTCGCACCTCCTTTTCTCTTTCCTGTTCCTTCTTGCGACCATGACCGTTTTCTTGACGGCAAGAAGGCGCGACGAGTCCCAAGGTGACTAGCTCCTCGTCAAGGGTACCGTATTCCCTGTATCTGGAATCAGGACCGTGGCCGGTGCCATGATCCTGCCTTCTCGATTCCCTCAGGATCAAAGGCGACCCATTCCCAGACCCGCTAGACATCTCTCTGAACCCAAAACTCGTGCTCACGCTCATACTCGGCGAGATAGAAGGCGACTGAGTCGGGGATGGCACGAGGTCAAGAAAATTCGCAAGATCGATATCCTTGTCGTGCAATTTCTCAAAGATCCGTCTTTCCTGGTCGCCATTTGAATGGTCGTTAAGTTCCCGAATGCATCGCTCCCTTTCTTCTGCCTGTATCTGTTCGGCCCACTCTGTCCTTTCGCTCGCCTCTTTCATGAGACCTTTAGCGAGTTCCAAGCCTTGAATGACGCCGGCCAAAGTCATGGAGTTCTTCATCGCCGTGGAGTTCGCTGTCGAGCTTCCTTCGCCACGCCAGTGATTCTCATTCTCGAGCTCCTTTAGCCTATTTGCGCGCTCGCGCAAACGAAGCTCGCTCTGGCTGAGATCGTTCTCGAGTTTATTAGATCGACCGCGACGGCGAGACTCTGGGGAGTACGTAGAGACTGGAAGCTTCCCGGTGATGTTGAGACTGCGGTCGACCGGAGAAAGTGAGATGGACTGGAATGAAGTGTCTGGGGTGACAAAGTCGCCAGCACTGATATCTTCTCGAGATATGCTATTCTTCTCGCTGATGCCAAAGTTTGTAGCTGGCTCTGTAGTCTCCTCTCTTCTCCAAGTCTCATGTTCCGCATGATCTTGGGGCGCCTCAAGTGGACCTGGAGAATCAGAACTACGACCCGCGGCTTCCGGCGCATCGACGATCGGGTGACTTTCGTGTCCGGCGTTCTGCTGGGTGTAATCCACAACCGACTCCGACCTTTCTTCCAATTCCATTTCCGTTTCTGGCTGTTCCAACAACCTCTGGCGTAGCGGCGCCTGCATGTAAAAGTCAATTATATATCAATTACTCCATACAAGCAGAGACTTACTTTCTCGAAGCGCCTCGAAGCAACGATCGCCCGAAGCAGGAACAACGCGCACGCAAGAACGATGAAATTGATTACGAACGCTTTGAAGAAAACGACGGCCTTCGGAGAGAACGAAGGTATCGTTGTGGATATAGCAGAAATTGGAGAAGACGGAAGATCGTGCCTTAACGAGATAGTTGATCTTGCGAGCTTCCCCACGGCCAGAAGGGCTGACTTCAAAGATTGGTAGCCATAGTAAAAGCATAGAGTCATCAACCTGAAGAGCTGGACGAGCGCAGCATACAGCTGGGACGAGATTCGTTCGACACTGAATAGGGTGACGGAGGCGATGGATCCTGACAGCCGAACCGGGGCGCTGCATAAATTGTGGGATATCTCGGCCAATGTTGCCAGTACTGTGGAAAAGACTTGCACCATGTTTTTGGCTCCGACTGATAAGAAATTTGAAGATAGACTGATAGTCGTCGAACCAACGCTAGAAGCTCTAGCGGACATTCTAATTGCAGCACGGTAGAGCCAACTTGAGAGAAAGAATGAAGCATTCCAAGATTTATCCGCTCCGGTGGTTAATGCAGACAAGGTATTCGAGAACGCTAACTTCGCAGCTTTGACGGTAGAATGCGAGCACGTCATTGCAAATTGGGAGGTCGCCAGTGAGAACGAATACACATTGGTTCCTTGCGTTCGCATGGCATGCTGAGAGAAGGCAAATCCAGACTGAGCGTAGACCACGAGGAGCCGGAGAAGTGTGAGAAAATAGGAACGCGATGTGATACAGGCAATCTCGAGGACATGCTTGGCGAGAGTCAGTGCATTCCGCATGCTGGAAGCACTTGACCGAAGAGCAACCAACAGAGATAGATACGCCTGGGATGCCGCGGAGCGTGCCGCGCGTTGACTGAGGTCGGTTGCTTGCCAAGTGAATGCAACGGCGTGTTCGATAACTTTCAGACCTAAATCACGGGCCCGGACGAGTGCTGCTTCCGAGAATTGTAGCGCTATCTCGCTGCCAGAAGCCACCGAGGATATGGCGGACCGTAAGAGTCTACAGGAATGCTGTGTTGCTTGCTCGACAGACCAAAGTACATAGGGTACGACGATATTATGGACAGTCCGGCCAGCGTTCGAGAGCAATCCAGGAGCGTCGTAAGCGAGGAGTACCGCCCGACGACCAGCTTTCGCAGAGCCGGTATAAACACGATAGAGTATGTTGGATGTAGAGGAGAGAAGCGGAGGTCCGAAGCTGGCGACTCCTGAATGGAGGATCGAGATGAACGGGATCGATGCAGCGGACATGACGAGCTTGAATGTCCGATCTGTTCTCGGGTGAAGAACAAGTGTATAAGGGTTATCGTCTGGCCATGCATATTCCAAAGCGTGCCAGAGGCATACATGGCTGCCTATGCATTCGATCACAAATACCAGACAAGATAAAGTAACGGGTCCTTGATTGACAGCCACACTTGCGACCAAGAGAACAATCACGCGCGGTAGAGACAGCTCGTGTCGTAGTTGGGATGAGACGCTGTCGACTAGATAATGACTTGCAACCGCTGCGCACGACAAGTCCCTGGCGAAAATGAGAGATTGGGAGACGATAATCATAGCGGAGGCCATTTGATTAGCAAGGACACAAGAACGGTGGGGTGGCACTAAACAGAGCAGGGGATGCGATGGGGTTTACAGGCTTGTAAGGTAGAAATTTTAAGGAAAGACGGAAGGTATCGAGAAGGAAAGGAAGTGGATGGATGTGGAAGGAAGTTGAAAACGAAATGAACAACCACTGAACCAGGTGGTTTGTTGATGATCTTTGAGTGACTAGCTCAAGCGCTTACTAATTATAGAAAAGACCAGTACATAACAGGTCTCTGTCGATTAGTGGTTAAATCGTCTCGTTGTGGCCGAGGAGCCGTGTGTTCGATTCACACCAGAGACAATGTAACGACACGGCAACTTTTTTAAAAAAAATCTCTCCAAAGCGGCTTGTCAAACTACTCCTAGACACTTATTACCTGTTCTGTTCCGGCACAAAAGACTAGGAAGTTGTGCCAATGTGTCTGTGTAGATTGTAGCTGATAAAGAGGTGATCCGGCGGCGCGGAGAAGTCTGTTTCTGTCTGCTTCACACGTCGATGAGGGAGCACGCGAGGACGAGAAGACGACGACGACGACGACAATGAGCACTAATAATGCCACGTCTTCTCAGAACAAACGCTTCCATCCCATGAGGGAGTCTGTCTTCTATTAGTATTGCAGCCAGCATGTCTTCGATTTTACCCAGGCTACCCAATATAAGTACCTCTAGTCCGCTCCTCAACTCCCGTCTTCGCTCCCCAGCCCATAGTCCACTGGCAGTCCATAGGCTCAAGTTCAAGTCGCTCGCTCGCATCCGTTCGCACCCTCTTGACCCTATCCTTGGTCCGATCTGCTGTAACCATGACTCGCATCTTTTTACGGCTCCTTCTCCCCCTCTTGCCTCTTGTATGCGCGTTGGCAACTCCGCTTGAAAAACGCTGGGATGACTTCGAGGTCAAGCATGCATGGGCTGACATCCCTCGCGGGTGGACTCTCCACGATGTGGATGCCCCGCCGGACCATATGTTGAACATGCGTATCGCTCTCAAGCAGAATCGCTTCGATGAGTTGGTTGAGGAGTTGTATCGGGTGAGCGACCCGAAGCATGAGCGGTGAGTGGCTTGCATATGCATATATGTCGCGTATGAATGAATGGCGAACTAAAAAAATGAATGCGATAGCTATGGTGATCATCTGTCAAAAGATGACGTCCATAATCTCATCGCGCCTCATCCGGATACTGGTGAGTAGTCGGTATATGCTCGGGTCCTCCCACCAGTTCGTGGGACGACCCACGTCTATAACCGTCTCCCAGTTCACATCCCAGAATACTTACTACTTTTTTTCCCTTCTCAGTATCTCTGGTCGAGGAATGGCTCACGCACCACGGCGTCGACCCTTCCAGTTCTCTCTCCCGAAGCGAAGCAGGCGACACGCTCACTCTCTCCATTCCCGTCGCCCTCGCAGAAAGCATGCTCTCGGCAAAGTTCAGCGTCTTCTACCACCCATCTACAAACACCTACCGTGTCCGCACCACATCCTACTCTCTCCCCGTCACCCTGCACGAGCACATCTCCGTCATAGCGCCCACGACCCACTTCGGCACAACCATGCGTCCGATGAAGACAACAAGCTTCCTCCAACCAGACGTCGCAGCCATCTCAGACGCAGAAGCGGACGCCCAACGCAAAGCCACGTCGGCGTCGCCAGCAGAGCTCGCAGCCGTCCCCGCGAGCTGCGACACGACCATCACGCCGGCGTGTCTCAAAGCGCTGTACAACACGACGGGATACACGCCCCAAGCGACGGACGTGAACAAGATCGGCATCGCGGGGTACCTAGAAGAGTTCGCGAACGACGCGGACCTGCAGACGTTCTTCCAGCGCTTCCTTCCTGAAGCCGTCGGCCAGACGTTCACACACGTGCAAGTGAACGGCGGCGGGAACGACCAGAACGACCCGGGCGTCGAAGCGAACCTCGATATCCAGTACACGGAGGGCCTCACAACACCGACGCCGAACGTGTATTTCAGCACGGGCGGGAGCCCACCGTTCATCGCGGATGACAACACGCCGACGAACACGAACGAACCGTACCTAGATTGGCTTGATTTCGTCCTTGCGTTGCCGGATGACCAGCTCCCCCAGACGTTCTCGACGTCGTATGGCGATGATGAGCAGACTGTCCCGCTGGACTTTGCGCAGGCGGCGTGTGACCAGTTCGCGCAGCTTGGCGCGCGTGGGGCGAGTATTATGTTTTCGAGTGGGGACGATGGGGTGGGTGGAGGCGATTGTTTGTCGAACGATGGGACGAACACGACGAAATTCCTGCCCAACTTCCCTGCGTCTTGTACGTTTGTTCCCTTTCGGCTTCACTCTGGCGGGGGTAAAAATCCATTGACTGAGAATAACTCATCTTCTCCCTTTTGTTTCTCGTAATCTCATAGGCCCCTTCGTGACCACCGTCGGCGGAACGATCCGCACGAACCCCGAAGTCGCAGTCTCCTTCTCCGGAGGTGGCTTCTCGAACTACTTTGCGCAGCCGAGCTACCAGTCCGAGGCCGTTTCGACGTTCTTGAGCGGACTCGGGGACCAGTTCCAGGGATTGTTCAAGTGAGTTTTTCTACCTTCTTTGTTTCTTTCTTCTTTACGTGGAGTCAACATAAAAATAAAAATACGAGAGACTGACGATTTTCGTCTCATGCAGCGCGAGCGGGCGTGCGTACCCGGACGTCGCTGCGCAGGGAGAGGGTGTAAGTCCACTTTCTGAACTTCTCGTCAAGTCTTTAGCCTGACTATCGACGATTTACCATCATCCATAGTTCCAAGTTGTCATCGGAGGCCGGACCGAGTCCGTCGCAGGTACAAGCGCCAGCTGCCCCGTACGTTTCCCCTTCCCTTTCAGACATACAGACTATCTCACTCACTCACTCTTCAAACAACATAATTAAATATCACATCCATCCAATACAGACATTCTCCGGTATTGTCAGTCTCCTCAACGACTTCCGCCTCTCCCAGGGTAAAAGTTCGCTCGGGTTCTTGAACCCGCTGCTTTACAGCACGGGCGCGGCTGGGTTGAACGACATCACGTCAGGGAATAACCCGGGGTGTGACACGAATGGTTTCAGTGCCGGGACGGGGTGGGATCCTGTAAGTGATGTTCTTTCCTTCCTTCCGTTCTTCTTGTCAGAGTTTGGTATTCTTTTTTCTTGTTACTTCGGTATCCGACTTCGAGAGTCTTCTCTCTCCTTTTCTACTTTTCAATCCTATTGGGTGCGCCCTATGGACATTCGGATATGTGGCTGGAATCGATCAGCTGTGTTCTCCTTTATTTTTTCGCGGGGCAGAGTCTTGCGCTACTGGAGCGGACACGAATCCAAGGGTGGCTAAAACACAGCGGCGGCGAGCCTTCTCATGCTGTCTCGCTAAACACCCGATGCCGCTCTCCGACTGGTATGAGCGCACGTCTTGGGGAGTAATTCCCATTTGCATGGAGAGGGTTGAATAGTTTTCTTCACACTGTCGCTGTCCCATATGACGCGGCGGCCACCCGACTCGAGATGGTTACTTTGAAATTCACTGCTTGCTCGGTTCGAGTTGTATCGTATTGAGCGAGCAAGCATGTAAGCGACTGGGCGCTAGGGCGCCGTCTGCCCTACGTGGTAGAACGGCGCGCGAGTTGACGTGCACCCTCTATCTACACTCTATCTCTCTCTGTCTTTATTATTATTTCACCAACCTGCTTCATCTCACGGCGCGCGGACGCGGGACGCAGTCGTGGATATGATATCCGAGGTGATAGACTACTGGTACCTTGTGGTCGTGAAACTCCCGTTTCGTCTCGTTTTTGTCATACCTTGACCTCGAGCATCACGTCTCACGAGGCATCGGACAGCGAAACGGCGGGTAGGTAGGGAGTAACGAATAAACCTCCTTGTGTTCACGAAACACCCAGTCGTCTCACGCCCGAGCGTCTGTTTCCGTTCACCCGTAGCGGGACACTCGAGCTGGATTGAGATCGGCGACGCTCTGATGCTCTGACGGAGACTTCGTTTCTCACCTTCAAGGAAGGTCGAAGCGATGGCGATACTGTTTTGAACGTTCGCCTTTGGAGGTTTCGAGGGGGCAGTGGCTCATCGGCGTCCGATAAGCGTTTCGCGTTTGACTTTTCTGTTTGCCGTCTATTACCTTTTCTTTTCATTGATCTCTCGAGGCGAAGAGGCGGAGAGACGAAGTGCACCTTCACTCGAGCCATCCGAGCGAGCCCTCGCGCCACGCGACCTCAACCTCCGCACGCGCATGAAACGTCTCATCGCAACCTTTCGCCTCTCTTTCCCAATCCACTTTCCAATTTCTCCGACGCGCATTTTGCATTTCTTTACCCGACCTGACACACCCGTATGATTTGTTTCATCGTCTACACATGCTGACCTCGCCTCTCTTCTCGCTCTGACAGGTGACTGGTCTTGGCACGCCGGACTTTGGCAAGCTGCAAGCTATCGTTGCTGATGTCTGAAGGTGGGTGTAGGCCCCACCGCTCACCGAGAACTCTCTTGTCATGATGTTATGATGTCGAACGAAACACCTAAAAGGATGTTGTGTTGTACTCTTCACGCGGTCGATTTTGGGATTTTCTTTTGTTGTTGAGGAATTTTGCTCCTTTGTTTGTAATATCAATACCAGTATGAAATAACGGCGGAACGGCGAGAAAGCAGTGGACTGTGAACAAGAACAATTATTATGTTGGACGGTAGATAGAGACTACTCTTTTTTCGCTAAGTGCAGAAGTTATGGGACTTTCAAATTTACGGACACGCTTGCACATTCAAATGCAAACAGAAGCACACTGGCAGAAGCAGAACAGACGAAGAGAGAAAAAGATTCCGACAAAGGAAGTCCAGTCTCGCCTCCCCCCACCGCCCCCGGTGTTCTATGTCTGAGAACCCATCACTGCAATGATTCGCAAGAAGCTCCGAAGCACTCTTCAACGATGCACACGACCAGGCTTCCCTGGCTCGGGCACTGTACTGCTGTTGCGTCTTCGCGCCTGTACGGGCTTCTATACCAAAGGCGGATTGGGGAGAAAATGTGAGGAGGTAGGGGGGGGGGGGTACGGCGGTCATGCTCCCTGGGGGTTTGAGATCGTAGTTTGGCCTTGATGCTCGGGAGTGTAAGGCTACAAAGACAAATACAAAGATTGGAATGAAAGAGACCTTTTCTGTTTTTGTTATCCTCCGACCCGTTACACCTGTTCGTACACATACTCAGAAAGACGATGAGTAGACTGTTTGTGTACAGAAGAACTTTGGTCGAAATGCCAAATTACAGTACCATGATCCACGACGCGAATAGGTAACAAGTTCCCGCCATCTGTCCGTGCAAGTCCCGCTCGTACGGCGGACGTCCGGTCTTCCGGTCGGAGATCCCTCATCGCCATCGCAGACCTAAACATTAACCAAGTATCGCCACCAACAGCGCCGAGAGCGCGAGCGCCTTTCCTCATTCAATCCAAGAGATAATCTCTCTTAATACTGAGGTGTCGGCCTCTATTCCGATCAGTGTAAGACGGGCTATTGATGTGTATGTTGGGGGAAGGGCGGGGGAGGATGGATGACGGATGGGCGTTCCGGACGTTTACAACTCTAACAACTCGACTGGTGACCGCCCGAGGAAGGCGGGACACGGATGAGCTTAAGCGCGCTCGAATTGATGATTAGGTTATTTGCGTGCACAGGCGGTTATTCCATCCATAGTTGAGGCTCGGGTCGTCGGATACGGATCCAGATGGACCGAGTGAGGTACGAACGCGCCGCCCATAGTCCTTAGACCAGACCGGAAGAACGGGAATTGAAGAGCGAAAGGTGCATATGATGAACTTTTTCCTTTGAATTTTCTTCAGAATTTTAATGTCGTCGGGGAAACCGGGTATGAAGAAGGGGAAACAGGGGTGAAAAAAGAGTCGATGGATGTTTGACTGAAGAATGCCGGTTTCGGAACGAGTGAATGTGGAGAAGAGGAGAGACAGGGGTTGCGGGGACCTTTCCCTTCGCAACACAACATTCGTATCAAAGGTGGCAGATGAAGCGATTGCCACAGTATAGACAATTCTGAACTGCTTCAAGGAGTTCTTCAACAACCCAAGAGCGCGCTTCTCTTGGTAACAACATGACATCGGAATGCGCCGTGGGATCGGAATAATCAATCTTTAGTTTCTCTCCAGACTGCGATGAAGGAGGAAGCAAAGCTTTACGAGAGCAGCCCAAGCACGTCCTCACGAATGGAGTTGCCAAGGCAAACGACGTGATTGAACATCGACCTACAGTCAAGCATGAAATGATAAGATAGATGGTAAGCCAACTCTTTGAAAAATCAAACTGACTCACTCCATTGATGACCGTTCACGCATACCGCATGCGTAAGGCTTCCCAATGGCATTGCATCATTGCATGCAGGACACAGCTCCTCCAGGCCATAAGGAAGTTCTCCGCATTTCTCCTTTGCAAACTCGGTCATTTCAACAGCGAGCAGTTTCAGCTCAGGTGTAGCATAGTCTTCATGCAGGCTTTGCACACAAATGCGCGTGAGGAATGGAAAGTCCTGTTCTAATCAAGTGTCTAAAACTATGCTGTCTTTTGAAGACTGTTCGCTTACCCAAAAGACAGTTTCTAACGGCTTTCAGATGGTCGGCGATAGAAAGTAAGAAATGGCTGAAAACAATTGCCGATAGCTTTTTCGTGATTTCGCTTGCAGCACCGAATAATGCTTCGCTAGGGGCCATTTTCTGGATGAGTATGAGCTCTCAGACTAATTCGCTGCACCCGTAGTCCTGTTAAAACCATACCACACACGCGTTTCCTATCGACAGCCGGGTACGAAGGCGTTGTAGATCACGACGTCCAAACAAACTCATTCGCAAGCTGTTATTGAATGCAGCTCTGACTTCGTCGCCCACGTTGTCTATCCAATTGGTGCGTAAGTTTGCGGCGGCGGCGCTTGAGACATCTTCACCAGGAGATTCAAGAGATCTGAGGATAGATGCCCACACATCTTCCGAGTGGCGATTCTGCTCAAGGAAAAGTACAATGTGTCTTATTCGCGCAATCGCTGTGTTGCCTGCATCAATGGCATAAGGAAAGGGCTTCTTGAAATATGCGTAGGAGCAACCCACCAACACAATTTTCCCAGTGATCTTCTCGTATATCACGGATGATTCTCCCAAGCTCACCATCGACATGGTTGACGCCCATCACAACAAGCTTAGTGCAACGATGCGCATCCATCGCATACGAGAAGTCGGTCGGCTTGCATCGTCTTCGAAAAAAGGGATCAATGTCTTGACCGCAGCAGTATAAGCCATCGGCTTACTCGGATAACCACAGTATGGTATTCGCTCCACCAAAAGACAGCGATGAACTGACTCTATAGACATCATCGAATTGGAGTACCCGATCTTCTGTGTAAGTTATAGCCGACCGGAATAAACGAGAGAGTTCCATTGATGTCGGAAGCTTATAAGAAAGTCCTGTTAGTCTTTCATCAACATCAACCCTATTATCCGTAACGGCATCGTCTCCAACAACGGGAAGCAGTTTAGGAGCGGAACATACGTCCTGTATGGTCAGGAATGAACCGTCAAGGAGCGAGATGGCTAAGTCCGCTCGTTTACAATCCCCAATACTCGATACGCCGGTTACAATGGAGAAGGATGATGAATCGATACATGTCTTTGCTGATGTGACCCCCAGCGAAGCCAATTCCTTTCCACCAGATTTTCCCAGGCCCTGCAGTTGAAAGATGTAAAGGATTCCCGGTTTGGAGTAAAAGAGCGTCGGCTATACGGAAGAGTCGTTGATTATGAGATAAAAGGTGTTATTAGACCGCTAAACCTTTTCATTTGTGTTACAGGGCCTGTCGACCCATGCAAGAGCAGTGATAAGGCCTTGGCTCATTGTCTGAGCCAGCGCGAGAGTCAACTCAGTCTCTATGAGTCTGTCGTACGCCAAACTGTCGTGAATCTGGACTTCGGCAAGGCTGATTTTTTGGCGAACATGGACTATGTGTATGGTACCGTCTGCCGAGGCACACGCCAAAAACGTTTCGCCTGGGAGTAATAAGAGGTCCGCAGAGGTAAAAGTCTTGAATGAATTTTACTCACTAACGAGAGGCTGCAAGTTCCTCCAGGGCCCCCAAGCCAAGTGCGTGATCCATTTGTCTGAAATGCGAATATCTCGGACAACCTCAAGAGCTCGCTTACCATCATACCTAGAGACCGAAGAAGCAAGAATCACTTCGATAAGCACATCAAACCTTCCAGATACAAAAAGACGAGCCTCATCAATATAACAGAGCCCATCCTATTTCCTAGCGCGAGGATGGAACTATCACCAAGTGGATCCGGTGATAAACCGAAATCCGCCTGCGTTGACCATGACATGCCTAGTAAGACAGATTAGCTTCGCATTATTGAAAAATGGGAGAACAAAGGATAAACTCACAGTTGGTTTGTGCTTGCAGAGCCGCGAAGCGTCCTTTCACTTTACCTGCAGCGACTGAATAAAGTTTCAAAGAGGCTGTGATATCTTGAATCTTATTATTTCATGAATGAGGAGAGGGGCGTCGTCACGGTAGCTGATCGAATCAGACGTGGCTCTTACTAACTTTCTGCCAACTTCCGGTGACATGATTCTTAAACGATGCCCAAAGTGAAGCTTCAAGGTTACTGTTCAAAGTAACGAGCAGAGATCTATTACAGCATGAAGCGGAGCGAATGCGTTCTAGGCAGTGAAAACTTACCCGGATCCCGAAGCGGATCGAAAAACATTTCCAGGTGATGCAACCACAGTTCGCCATGATAGATCTTGGGAACCAAGCGTAACGAGTCCCCATTCTAAGGACCCACATTTTTATGCACGCTTCAATAAGATCCTCAGGTGCTCGACTACGTTTCACCGACCTTGAGGAGCAGAAAACCATCTGTGTGTCAAGGCACCATCGACTTCGATAGCACTACAATGCCATTTGATATCAACCATTGGCACATTATCTTCCCTGTTGAAAGTGTATTTTTTTGCGGACTTGAGGAGAGCAATGTTTTCAAGGTAAATTCCGAGGTCCGGTGTCTGAATTCAGGGTAGTTGCCATTAGAGAAAACATGAATCCTCAAGTTCAACATACCAAGACATATATTTTGGATTTAGTCACAACTAAAAGCTGACCATCACCGGTCCAAGTCGCCCCATCTATCGAGGGCCTCGGTACGTGAGATTGAAGATTAATGGACGTCAAGACGTCGCCCATTACTTTAGCCAGAGCACCGCGCAATCCTTCCCGAGTGTTGCTCTTATGTATTATAACGTAGAAGTTATTGTCGATGAGTGTGGCCGTAAGCTGTTCTGCGATCTTGTTGAAAAGGCGCAGGAGAGAGGGTCAGGTTTGGTGGTTGGCCTACTGACACTGACAGTGACAAGGCACCTTAGTTTCGGCCCGATGTCACGGACAACGCGTCGCGTCATGCGTCTCCATGTTGTGACTCAATATGGTCACCAAACGACGAAACGGTCACGGTAATTATCTCCACCTTTCATTGTTTCAACCATGACGGTAAGTAAAAGACTACACTGAGAGAGTAACAAAAGCGTTAACAATAAGTCTAGGATTTGACTTTTTGTCATTTGCATATGACAAATCGCGATTTTCTCGTATTCGACACCTTCGAGGACCCGTCTACGTATCTGAACGGCGAATTATCCGATGACGGTGAGAGAACGTCATAACGCCTCATTCCATGTTCCCAATCTAATTTTCATGTTACTTTAGAACTAGAGATACCCCCGCATGAGATACCTCCGAATCCCGATGACTCTGATAGTGCGCATGATCTACCTATATTTGTTTTTGCGATAAACCGCCGACTCCGTCCATAGTTCTACCCTCTCAGGTACATCCATCATACCCCTATGGAAACCCCACAAATATCAAACACCCTGCTTCTCGACCTCGCAAACCTACGGATCCGTCATCTCGTGCTTTGTTTTCCGATCTATCTTATGCTGGGGGTGGCGTTAATGGAGCATTAAGATGGCGCGATCTGGCACTGGAGCATCTTCTTCCCGTAGACCGAGCGCGGGAGGAGGCAGCTCGAGCAGCTCTTGCTCGGAGGCTAGCAAGTGGCGCAGCACAGAATAACGGGACGACAGCTGGACAGGCCGGAGCACAAGCAGCGGACTTGACGCAGCAGAGCTCAGACGAGGATCCGGATGAAGAGGATGAAGATACAGAATACATGGAAGACAGGTAAATAACGCAAAGTATCACCAAGCTTTATATAATTAATCTAGTTCCAGTTCTAGTGATAGTACAGCTGAAGATGAGGAAACTTCGAATAATGAGAATCTCTCGGAAGATTAAGTGTGAGACTTTAGTCAGTACATGTACAATACAAAAATTTCACTAATGTAAGCATCAACTTTTGACTAGGCTCCTGCAGAAACAGCTATGGCCAGTGCCTCGGCAACGTCATCCCTTAACAAGTCTTTTACACCATAATCCTCCTGATTCTCCAGGACCCAATCATACCCATAAGCTAGAACTGTGTCACTGATAGGAACAAAATGTATCGCCAAGACTCGAATAATGTTGCATACTCGAGCAATGGCGCAACGCGTACCACCGTCGATATCCTGAAAGATGTATCGGCATTTCCAAAGCATATAAAATAAAGTCACTCACGTCATTTTGATTTGAGTATACTGCTTCTGTGTCAAATCCTTCCTCGCCTTCGCGCTGGCTTTCTTGAATGTGCTTGCTGACCCACACATATCCATTGAGACCGAGTATGAGATCGACTCCACAAGGTAATGAAATAAAATGACTCTTCAGGCGTTTGATTAAGATGGCAGGAACGACCACAAGCTGTCCATTTCGCAGCTGCAAGCGGCAAAAAAAAAGATAAACGTTGTTCTTTAAATAGAATTTAAGTGGTGGCATACCTTGCCGTATTTCAGTGATCGAGTATGAAGGGACATAGAACCATCTGCAAATAGTGCCTGCACTTCAGCTACGAGAAGGTCGCCTTCCTCGAAAAACGTTCGCATTTGAAGTTCGTCACTTTCTAATTTGCGGCGCTAGGAACATGTTCGGTTTACCCCCTTTCTCAGCAAGCACATAATCTTACCTGAATCCCACCAGGAAGATTCACAGATGACAGCATCAAGATGGCGTCCTGACGAGCGCCTGCATGGACCTTCCAGCGTCGCGATGCTACCTGCAGGCAATTGAAACGAAAACACGTCTCTATCCCATTTGGCCGGACCATTGCCTAAAAGCTTGACTTACTTCAGTTATTCTACCAACCACAAGGTCACCGATCTCCGGGTTGTACCTGCATTCCCAGCCACAAATGGAGGCAGCGACAATTTCGTTCAGGAGAAAAGATTGAATTGTCCCGGAAAAACTTCAGATGGTTTTCAGTCTCTTGAGGGCAAGATACGTGCCTTGCTCGAATTGGGCGAACAGTCACAAGTTTGCTGACACGCTCAACACTCCCTGCCACTGATGCGACGACGTCTTTCCCATCGACAAACGTTCCGTGACCTCTGACCATACCATTGCGATTGCGATACATGAGAAACAGTAACAAGCTCCATGCAAGAGTGACAATCACCGCATAAACGCATCCGACGAAGTCAACGAGATGCCGGGCGAAGTTAGTCGAGCTTCAAAACCCTCTTCGTTTTCATCGTCCATAGCAACGTCGTCTTCCACGTCTTCAGGGAGTCTAGTAACATCCGGTATGCAATTATTTGTTAAACGGGTAGGAAATGGTGAAATGGTTATCATGGTGGAATGCCAACGACAATATGGTAGGAAATGAAGCGGTGTCGATCTCGTCTGCTTCAATTGTTTTTAAACCGGTGTTGCCGCCAGTGGCCCGCCACGCCCCTGACTCTGACTCTGACTTATCTGGCGCTTTACTCAGGCGCCTTAATTTTCTCGAATGTCTCTTTCAATTGATGTCAAAAGAGCTACCTTCTAACTACATTACCTCTTGAGCCCCCGAATCATGAGTATCTGGCTTCCCCAATCCAGTCCGAGTCCAAGTGATTGAAACAAAAGTATGGCACTGGCCAGCCATATTGATCTTCCCCGTGTTCGAGTCGCAATGCTCCGGAACTTCAAGAAAAACCCACCATGAATTTTCGTTCAGAAACCCTTTCTGCCAAGCCGGTAGGATACCGCAAGCAGAATGCTTCCAAAACCACTCACGACTTTTGTAGGTCATCTACGCTCAGCAAACAAGGCGTGTTTCTTTATGAGATAAATGAGTCGACTCATCTCACTCTGCGGCTATGTAAGTTACAAATACATTCGGTCCCTCCTTCCTTCTTATACATGCAAATTCTATGTTCCCGTCCCCAGTGTCGAGGCTTCTGGTTAATATCATACACGGAAAGATATCAATATTAATGCTTGTTTCAGCGTTTAGCTCCGAAATTAATGACGAGCTCCGTTGCGCAGCTAACGAGCAAGTCATCATCGTGAAATCCCGGCGTCATCTGTATCATCCAACTATTACCCTCTTTTCACCATCATTTCTCTTTGCCTGGAGAAAGCTAGAAAGGGAAAGAAATCCTCTGGTGGCGTAGCTCCGAAGAGAATGCGGAAATGCCTCAATCTACCTTACTACTCCGATCAATGATCGCAGCGGCTACGTCAATCATGTGGGCTGACTGTAAAATCCAGGCCATTCTATTGGCACATTTCGAGTAACTTCAAACTCTTCGAACCTTTCGAGCAGCAGTGGGCCTGGAGATCTCAACCTCCAGCCATCCTCTTCTCCGCTGGAAAATAGATTACCGCCGATTTTTCCGAACCAAAGTCACAGAAGCTCGACGACGACTTTGATCATCATCAGGACCGGGGGAACCTGTCAAAGATTGCGGATCATTTAAGCCGATGACACAAATGGTAAGATTGGTTCCGCTCAGAAGTGGCCGACGGGTGATGAAAAACTCGGATGCGAATGTATCATTGTGTACGTACGGCGTTGGCGAAGAGTTTGGAAGTGGCGAAGGAGCAAATACCCCTCAAAAGTACGTGGTAGAAATCTTGTCAACATTTCTGGCGTGTCTACTTTGGCGTTGGGCTCTTTTCAAGAAACCCTCAATCATTCATGGACCTTCCAACGCATGCGATGCACTCTGGATTGCGTGGACGACCATATTAATATTACTCTTCGATTGTCCATGCAGCCTCTCATATAAAGTAGTATACACGCTCAGAACGTCTTTCCAGATAATCACGATGATGCGCTGGCTTTCAGCTGTCAAACCAATGCACTGACCAGTCCTCGCCATCTCAGAATTGGTTTTTAAAACTCATAACGGGTCCATTAATCCCCTTGATTTGAACGGCACGCTGAGAAAACATGCTAGTATACGTTCCTGGCGTCCATTGCGAAATAAATTGACCAGACCAACACATACACTCCATTATCCCAGCTCCTTTCGCAATGGATTTTTGTACGAAAAAATCCAGCCCCCCCCCCCCCCTTTCTCTATCGCTCCTTTTTCTTACTACGTCGAGAACATATCTGAGCTTCTCAGATGCTCGTGGAGAAGCGACAAAGCCTTACTACTTCGGGCTGAGTTGGCGCGATGATGACCCTGATTGCCAGGCTCGTGTCAAAGAGAAGTGGAAAGAACTTTGAAGGCTCGCTGCGAGCTACACGCTCCTAAATCGTCGACCAGGTGCAGACTTTGTCGGGTTCTGATATGAAAGCAGATCAATTACATTGTGCGAAGTAGTTGCGTCGTAGGTATTAAAATATTATATGTAAGGTACTTGGAAGCATTCTAGACAAGATACGATCACGGACACGAACAAGGAAAAGTAATAAGTTATGTTTAAACTAAATCTCGATGGAGGGGGAAAACAGTTCAGTGCGAAATTGTGTTCTTGAGTGGATGATGGAGAGTGTAGAAAATGCAAAGCGAGTTCCGTGAATGGTAGGATACAATGCGGGCAGAGGAAAAACCTGAGACACGAAAAGCAGAGACAGCTGATGCAAAAGGAATGTGGGTAACTATGGTGATGTCTACTAAAAAAGATAGCAAATATTGCGTTGGTGTGAAGTCGATGACGAGACGTCGCACAAGAGAAGGAGTGAATGGAGCGGGGTCTTGGTATTGAAGGGTAGGACTTCAGGGACGCACGATCAAGCGGTTGACAGTGAAAGCGGTTCCAACGTTCTTGGGCACCCCCAACGACTCCGATAATTTTTGGATGATTAGGTCGAGCGATGAAGGGGAAGGAATGGTGTTTGCGCCGTGTGTGGCCGACCTTCCTGAGTACAACGCCACTTGTTCTTCAGGCTCCCTGAAATCCGGATCGCACGGCATTTCTCACTTGAAAGCAAGGAAGTACGCAGAAAGCGCGGGAAGGTCGTTCGTACTCGCGTCAGTATAGCTTTGTCGTCGTGAACCATTGAACTTGAGTACAACTACGGGACCGGGCCAGTGGCGAGCTGCCGCCCCAGACGTTATCCGGTATATTGATCGATTGATAGGAGTACCTCTTTGTAATGACACCGGACAGTAGAAGATGTGAAGTGGGAACCGAAGCGGCTCTCCATTCAGACCTTGTGTAAGGACGAGTGCTTGGGGTTGAGCCTCCGGGAAATAGTCCCGCACGAGCGGCGTGGGGCATGAGCTAGAGTTAGGTTTCCGTGTAAGCTGGCAGTTTATGTTGATAATTTGAGGGCGTTCTGAAGCAAAATGTGTCAGTCGGATACAAATGTCACAATCAACCATAGCTCACCGTTGTTAGGGACAAAGAGGAGAGCAGAGACCGTCATTACTTCAGGAGCCGCGGGGGGCGTTTGGATCATCAGGTGGCCTGAGCCTTGCTGAGGGGTAGCCATACATTCTCCTCGGTGACGAGGCCAGTCCTACATTATAGTTGAGGTTTGTAAATGCCAAGTTCATCCGAAGGAAGAAGAAGCAAGCGTACGTCTTGAAGATGCTGGGGGCTACAATACCATGCAAATTGGCATCTACTACACCACATTGAAGTTGGTCGGCAGCAGACCGTACAAGGGTGGTGGATAATGGACGAAGCACCGTGACCGTTCATGAGGAGGGACGCCGTGATGACGGATGCCGCAGTGGCAAACAAGTGAGGGAAATGAATGATCTGGAGCGAAAGACGATCATGCGCTCGGATTTATAGGAACGGCAGATGTTGTGGTCGAGAATGTACAATACGGAGCAAGTGATCACGACGTAATCGAGGTAACCTTAACCAGCAAAGGACCGCCGAGGCGACCACCCACCCACTAGTACTTGCTCACGGTCAGACGTGGGCGAAAAAAATCGCGATAGCCGAAGGGGTTATTGAGAGATCGAGATCTTAGGCGAGCTGTGCAAACCAGGAACCCCCGGATGTTGACCATCGTCGAACCCATCAATGACCTCCCACATAAGATCTGTCTACTGTAAGCGAATGTAATGAGTGTGTGGCGGGTGGCGATTTCGAGAGTGTTAATTTTGAGTCTCACTCACAAGTTTGGGCCTTTCGCTCTCCAAGCGTTGGTCACCATCCACCGACGTTAGCAGTTCATTGGAGCAACGACATATTTGATCTATGTTGTCATGCATCAGTTCTCAATTGTGAATCGCTCGGTAAGGAGTAGTATCCACGGCTGTTCTGCTCAACCGTCCTCCGCTCGGATGCCTGCCATTTTTGAAAAATCCCCGACCGACGGAGCTTAGAGGCGTTAACCGTTCACGTATTCGCAGGCCGCTATTTCTGAATGCAGCAAGACCGTCTCGGCAAGCTGGGCTGACTGTCGCCACACAAGAGAGAGGTTTGGGACGTCGCCGCCGGTACTTTCAAGAGACCGTGAACATAGAGAAGTGATTGCTCCGTAACATGCGACTTACGCAAATGACGAAACATAAGCTCTCGAAGCTGACTATTTATGGCTCATACACTGTTTCTCGCCGTCGACCATTTGAAATGATTCGTTAGGAATTAGATTAATAAAGCTTCGCGAAGGCCGACCAGAACCCGTCGATCCAGTTAGACTTCGCAGCAGCGCCTCTATAGGCTCGATGAGCAGGTTCGCAAAGAAGTTAATACGGATTTGGAAGTTCCGTTAATTACTTGCCAGATTGACCCAAATCGACCGATACCTCCGTTTGGTCGGGTGCCACATCCATCGTCACTTTTCGCCTCTTGCCGCGGAGTTATTGATCCTCGATAGAGGGCGAGAGCAGCTTTGGTATATCACTATGGTTGAATAGTCACGAAACGGCCAATACTCCTGTCTTGTTCTCCAGCCACTGAATTGCCACTTTCCTATTTCAAAAGATGGTCAACCTGTGGAAGGTGGTACATCCGGTTCGGCGCCGGATCGGACGGAGGACTATGCATATACAAGCCGTCTCTACTAGGACAGGTCTACACGCCAGCAAGATTCCCTTGGTCGTGTAAGGCATGATGAACTACTTCCGAGAGGCATGGAATGACATGGCGCTGTAGGGCCTAGGAACCAGGGACTAAGAATTCTCGCAATTGGTTGCTCGGCGTACGCTCATGCTTGCGGTGGTTGCAGTCAACGGGTAGATAGCCGAGGAAAGATATGCGGACAGAATTGCATAGAAAATCTCACAGCGGATGAGAAAGGCGTTTCACGGCGGACCACAGATGACCAACCGTGAGACAATGAATTCTCGGACTCTCGACGCGAATTGATCGTTAGCATCTCGCAGACCCGAAGGAGAAGCAGGTATCATTATTGGGAGTCACTGGAATTTGCGAAGGTTTCCAATTGAGCACGGGAAGAAAGTGAGATTATAATCTTTTAAGTAAATACGCCAGTACTGGGCTTGAGGGTGGTCACTGGCATGGAGAGGTTAAAGATGAAGAGATGGTAAGCAGCCTGTCAAGTCGCGTGACATCAGTCTGTCACGATGTGACACTTCTGTCAACAGAACCAGGCTTCGGCAATCGCGCGCGCTTTCAAGCTCAACCCCATCCATCCAGCTTCAATCCGTTTCACTCTAAAGTAGTCACCATCATGTCTGACGAGGAGATGAACATCGATGACGGTGAGGTCAACTTGCCATGTGACGCCTGGTTTTTTTTATTCACAATAAGCGTAGCCGAGGGGGTCGTTCGGAGGAGAGGCCGTGGTTTCCAAAACGCATCTGGTGCGCTCACTTTATGCGCACCATGTGTTATGGCCATGACTAACATATAATTCATTCCGAATGTCCTTAATTGTGGACGATTGATACAGGAGGTGACTCCGGACCCACAGCGGAGCCAACATACGACCGGGTCGAGCCAGCGACGAGCAGTGCTGTGGATACCAAGGCAGCTCGATGTAAGTTTTAAATTATGGTAACGGCGTTGTAACTGAAACTCACTGCCTCTGATTCCTGTCCATATGCATTCATTCCGATATTCCAATATGCTGCGGACTCACTCTCACTCATTTGCGATCCGACCTTTTCTTGGCTTGGATTTCTTGACCGGTGCCTGCGCCTCTTGTTTACAAACACTGGAATGCGCTGTCATGAAACTTTGATTATCGCTAGCTGTCGAGGGATGGATTGTTTTTGTCACAGGGGTCCACGAAGAAGCAACCGAGGAGGACTTGAACGACAAATTTGGAGAGTATGGAGAGATAAAAAATCTGCATCTCAATCTAGATAGAAGGACGGGCTATGTGAAAGTGAGCTGAACCCGTACCGTTCGAATAGTGATTTGGTTGCTGACAGTTCGGCGGACTCAAACTCTAATGCACGACATACTATAGGGCTATGCGCTTGTCGAGTATGAAACGGTCCAAGAAGCGCAGGAAGCCATCAGGAAAGCGAGCGGCGATACATTATTGGAACAAGAACTACAGTGTGATTTCGCATTCGTACGTCCCCCACCTGCCGGTCCTAGACAAGGACGTGGTCGTGGTGGTCGTGGCCGTAGTGCAAGCCCTGGTAGGCGAAGGTAGACTAGTACTGTTTTCTGTTTATTGTCTCCATCCGTGTTTTTCTTTACTGTTGAATGTGAAAGTCGGTATTGTTTTTGACTGTACCCTGGGCTTGAGGATATGCACACAGTCTGATCTTAACATCGTTTGGCAGTGACAGGAAAGGCAACATCCGCCCTATATTGGCACTTACCGACATGTTGTCCTTTTATTCTGGGCTAATCCTTTAATCACAAATGACATTCGTGTAACTCACTATGCACGACTTGTCGTGCTTATCAACTAATGCATAAGAGCTACAGTTGAAGACATGTACATTGAAGAAGCGACCGTACGATTGGCTAGAAACGGAAAGTATCTCACTATCTTGCGGTAGATTTTCGCAGAACTTCTGTCGCGATTGAAATTCAACACTTATTTTGTTTCAAAAATTTACAACCTGGATTAGTGGTGTGGTTGTGGCTCCGGTTGTGATTGTTCAGTTCTGATTGTTCCTGTATGTGGTCAATCACATGACCGTGAGAACAATCAAACTACGTCGCGCTCAGGTCTCTCTGCGTTTGCCCTTCATTTCAGTTGGTCCAATTCCGCTCCTCTCCTCTCCTTTCTTTTAGTTGTGAAGGGCCTCGCAAAACTAAACGATGGCGCGACTCGAAGAAGCTGAGGACATGAGCGATCTCGAGAAACCTCAGTCTAGGAGAAAGTCTTCTGTGGAAGAACAAGGCGCGAATGAAAAGGGCGACGCGATGCAGGTCAACGAAGAGGGCAGTGAAGCAGGGGATGACGAAGACGATGGAGAATATGAGATTGAAGCTGTCATTGAAGCGAAGCGTAGTATATTTAAAAAGGTACGTGCTGATTACAGTCGAGGGATGAACCTACTTATGCATCTTTTCATAAGGGCGATCTAGCGTATCTTGTCAAGTGGAAAGGATACGGTGAAGAACACAACTCATGGGTCTCAGCTGAAGATGCGGAGTGAGCCATTAAAAGATACCTGCTAGAGTACAAACTCACAAGTCAATAGGAATGCGCGGGATCTCATCGAAGAGTTCCACAAGTCCAAGGCGAAGAGTAAGGCAAAGAGCATCAAACCTGCACGTGGGAGGCCGAGTTTGTCTGCCTTCAAGGCGGACAGCGACGAAAACATATCCACAACGAAAAAAGGTCGAGGGAGACAGCTCAAAGATAGAGGATCGTCAGAACTTATCTCCGAAAATGGTATTTCAGTGGGAGGGAAGAGAAAGCGAGAAAAGGTTCGCGTTCGTTACTTTCTTTTGACTTGAAAGCCCTTAATTAGGATTGCAGAACGAGGACGAAGATGTGGAAATGACGACACTTGACTCGGATGTGGTTGACTTACATGGCAAGCAATGGGTCAGAACGAAGAAGAAACGGCACGGTGTCAAGGACTGGGAAAGCTATGTGAAATCTGTCGAAACGGTTGAAGCGAGTCCCAAAGGGTTGCATGTGTTTTTCATAACGTGAGTGTGCTCTACTCAACCTATCTACGTGTACTTATGGATACGACAGTGTTGACGGGGAAAACTATGTCGAACTTGAATCAGAGTGCAGGCGCAAGTTCCCGCAAAAGGTAAATTTACGTTTCAATATCATAGCTACTTCCTTCCGCGCAGTCGTCTAATACACTCCATTCAGCTTATCGACTTCTTTGTCTCTCATCTGCGGTGGAAAGCAGTCGAAGAAGCGGAAAACAACGCATAAGCGACCCCCCCTCTTTCCTACAGCCTTTCAGTCTTAATCTTAAACAAAGCATGTCGTTACAATTAGCGTGATGCGTGTCACTGAAGTTAAAGTGTTCTCGTTCCTTGTTTCACGCACATATGATAATCTATCCGGGGTTTGCTCTGTCTGTTATTAGCTCTTTTGTTTGTCTCGTAAATGACCCTATTATCATAATAGTATTTTCGCCGCGTGTGTTTTTTGTGTTATGGTAAATGTTGGTCGTTGCAGCGCTTAGACCCAGGAGCGAGACTCGGATTACGCGGGTCCAGAATGTAATTGGTTAAAGGGCGATGCAATGGCTCATTGCTTCCTTCCATGAGCATCATATTCCATCGACTCTGTATATTCCCATCCAGAACGCCTCCTCGTGCAAGCCTCGCTCTAAGTCTCTCTCAACAGCGCTATTCTCACAATTCAATCGATTCGCACATCCAGAGACAGTGGTTTCAAATGATGGAGCAAGAAAGGGACAGGGATAGGAAACTGCTGAAGCAGCAACAATCCGAGACTACGAAGAAAGCGCCAAGGAACGAGTACAAAACGAAGCCACCCATGCGAGGCCATCCCAGAGACGAGTCTGACGTCCGTATATCGAAGACCCTGTCGTGGTTACTGCGCCATGGAGCGAAGCAGGAAGGCCTTGTGATGCGTCCGGATGGGTACGTGCGGGTGTCTGATCTGGTGAGTTTGAGCTGGCCTTTGCTGCAGGGAGGTGAACACAGAATCGACGTTTCCAGCTTGCTTTACCAAGATTGCACGAAGTTGATTTCCAGACGTTAGAGCGGATAGTCCAACGCGACGCGAAGGAGCGATATCACCTTTTACTCGAGAATGTTGCGTCCGAGAGTGAGTCGCCAGAAGGTTGTTGGTGGATCAGAGCCAACCAAGGTCATTCAATGAAGGTGAGCATATTTCTTGCTGCTATGAAATATAATCTCAGACATATAGAAAAGGATGTCAACCTGCAACTTGCTGAAATTACTGATGCTGGCCAAATACCAATGGCCGTTCACGGCACCACTCGTAAAGCTTGGGCGTCAATTGGTACGTGTTGTCAAGGTTCACGTCTCAACAATGTCTCAAGTTGCTTGTTCTTAGAAAAGCAAGGTTTGTCGCCGATGAAGAGAACTCACGTTCACTTCGCTCAGCATTTCTCACACATCAAGGGCACAAATGCCCCGAAAGGTGGGCCAGCGTTTTCATATTATTGAATTTTTCGTTCATGGCTGACAAAAAATTGTTATCCATAACGACTACTAGGGCTCCGAAGTACATCTGAAATCCTCATTTATGTTGACCTGGACAAAGCACTTATTGCTGGAATCCAATTTTTCCTCTCCGCTAATGGTGTAGTGCTGACAAAAGGTGATGGGTCGGGATACCTCAAGCCGGAATTCTTCAGACGAGTCACCGACGCTAAAGGAGATCCGATACGCGGATGGACTGGTGTGAGGACGGTTGATACGATATCATCAAACTCAGAGAAGAAACGTAATCTAGAACGAGTTCAAGACGAGAACGGAGAGGATGTTGCAGACGCTAAAGCCAATGTGACGATTCTTCACGAAGCAGAAGCTGAGAAGGCTGCGGATTCGCTTTCTGGATTAGACATTACCGTCCCATAAAAGTTAATTACATGAGTGCTAATACATGAAGTCGGTTATAAGTGCTGGGACGTGAAAAGATGTAGGGAAGGATATATATGTTCCTAGTCCTAAAAACGACAATGTACAATAATGCGATCCCGTGAATGGTTAAGAAAAGAAAAAGAGTAGATGAAATACGAAGCGATAATGCGCCAATCACATACGTTCTTCACTCATGTCACTATCTGCCAACACCCAGCTGTGTTTCATTTGCCTTTAAACACCGAAGGAAGAGTCAATTTTAAAAGGCCGTTTAGAAATTCAAGACGCTTACTTTTTGCTAGCTTCCTTTGATGATTGACTTGGTGGCTTAGGCTTGGTGATATTCGTCAACTTCGACTCCGTCTTGTTTCTACTGCCACGAGTGCGAATCGGAGACGGAGTTTCCGCCTTTGACACGCGAGACACTTCTCTTACAGAGGTATCCGAGTCAGACTCCTGCTTTTGGGAGCTTGGTAGAAAAGGAGGACCACCATCCGTTTCCTCATCGCTGCTGAAGATGTAAAGGACGTCACCCTTTTTCGACATCTTCATATCCTTAACGCTTCCCTTCTTCGAAGTTTGTTTCTTTTTCGATGCCTTCTTCTGTGCTATTTCTGCTGCCTCGCGCTCGAGCTCCTCGTCCTCTGCTTCCTCAATAGCAAGAGCCTCACGTTTCTTTCGAGCGCGTTCCATCAACATCGCCTCACCCACGTCGTGCCCACGTCCTGAGTTTCGACCAGATGCGTTTCGCGTTCCATCAGAATTGTCCATATCTGGGAACATTGCTGCTCCGTACTTGCTGCTATCTCGCAGAATCTTGAGAGCATCTTGCAGTGCAATTTCTGGACCATAATCTTCTTTAATGAGCGCGAGAGCGCACTCAGGGACGAGAACGCGCTGAATAAAATCGATGGGGTTGAAAGGGTTCGTGAGGCTCGGGTCAATGCTTTCTGGTGGGAATACATTGCACAGTGTTCGATATATGATGACAGCACCCTGTTCGCCGTAACTGTAGGATGAATTAGCATAAGGGAGGCAAGATCAAATCCGATTTTCGAAACACATACTATCCAGGCTGGCTCTTGTCAAAAGAACTGAACTGCCCTGCGATGCTTGTAACTCTCCTGACTCCACCGGCTTCCAAATCTTTCTTAATGTCATCCCAGAAACTACTCTTGTCTCTATTCTTCAAAACGACCCGTAATTTGGACTTCATAGCCGTAATGCGCGAGGGCAATTTTTGGAAGTTGATACGCAGGGGCCAGCCGGCCTTTTGTGCAGTTGGGAGTAGTTCAGCTTCGAACTGATGGCGTTGGCACATGTTGACATAAGAAAGCAGAGGAGCCTTCCGTCCGAGAGAATTAGTAGGTCGTGGATCGGGCCTCGAGTGCATTATGTCCCGTAACATTTGTTGAAGGTATGGAGACGGCTCCAAAGGGAAGGGCATGTCACAGTAGGGACACAAGGTTTTTGGGTCAACTTCAAAAAGAAAAAGAGAAAGAGGTTAGTTGACAGCCGAACAAGTTTTTGATTTTGATTCATTCACCAGATTCTTCCTGCTGACTATCAAACATTGAACTGACAAAATTAATCAGTAGTGAAGACAACGATAAGTGACGTGCAGTACCACTCTGACGTTCTTCTCCGCTTGGATATCCCGGGCTCCTCCTCAGACTCTGATCCTCTTTTAGGCGAACTGGAAGCGACTGACGAGCTCGAAGGAGGTTTGGATGACTTGATTCGCGCTCCACTTTGAAATATCATGGGAAATGGTTGAGGACATCTGGTCGGACCGTCGTTGCTATTTCGTGCAATTGAATCCTCGGAAGAGCTGCGACGAAATTTACTATTATCATCTGCCGTTGTTGTAGGCTTACAGTTCTCCTTTCCCATGGGGAACTATACACGTAACGTCAGCCAGTGGAACACTCTCGCGCCGTCACAATGACTAACCTGAGCAAGTCTATCGATTCTCTTACTGTCATCGCAGCGAGATACCTGTTTGTCTGACACCTCATTCCTAGACTTCGAATCGCTCGACGGCTTGCTGCGAGCGACATCAACTTCCTTATTTGACAACTTCATCCTCACTCCAGCGCCACGAGAGATTCGCGTTCGTTCCAAAATCTCAGGACTATTTGCTCGTGGTTTCTGGTACGCCTTCGGATTATCATCTGCTGTCATCGGGAACTTAGCAAGAGCTCGGGCTAGTGGAAGCATAAGTGAGACAGATCATGAGTGAATAGCACGCTTCGAACAATATACCCGACGAAGCCTGGACTTACTTTGAGAGCGACAAGATCTAGAGACTTTCTCTTCAGGCTCATATTGATTTAGTCTACCCATAGCTATTTCACTGTTAGCAAGCTAGTAGTGATATCGAATACGAGTACGTACATGAAGCTGGTTTGCCCTTGGTAGATACCCTATCCTCGTTCTTCGCTGACTTCGAAGGACCACTCTTGACTTTTTCCCGACCTTCGTCCATGCTGAAGACCCATTTCACATTCGTAATATCACCCTGGTCATCAGAGTCATTCGTAGGCTTCTTTCCTGGCGCTCGTTCGCTACGTCGTTTCGGTGAATACTGCCCTTTAGCTGGAATATTCATCGGATCTGATGAGTCTGACGCCGATTCGGATGAATCGTTCCGTCCTGAACAAGGCTCCTTTGCCTTGGAGAGACATTTAAATTTGGATGAGGTCATCTCCATTTTCTTTTCTATTCCATTGGAGGACGAAGTCGAAGCCATAGGATGAGCTCTGACATTGCAGGCGTGCCGTGTGGATGCGGCTTTCGAACCCTTGTCCCCGCCCAAGCTGTCCATGTCGTAGGGAGTCAATCCTAGAGTCTCGAATCGTGTTTTAGGACTTGTTTCGACCGTCGGGCTCTTCGTCTTTTTGAACTTTTGACGCCCCATTGCTTCTGTATTTCGCCGGGCGCTCTCTACTCGCGTGCTCATGCCCCGGGCGTCACGATTGTCATCCCAAGCTTCCATGGTAGAGTCAAGCTTGTTGAGTTGTAAAAGGCATAAAGGGACGAGATAGAAGAGTAGAGTTGTCTGGCTGTTGCAGACTGGAAAGGGGTCAGTGACAGAAGCCAAGTGGAGAGGATCCGAGTCGCGGTCTTCTCGCGTCGCTTTCGCGTTAGCGTCACATGTGTCACATGACCACGTTCTGACTGAACCGGAAAAATCTGAGATTTTGCAAATTCAATATGAAAACTTTAATATTGTAATGAGGATACATATTCCACGACGAAGTTGATATAAATTCGAGAAACAGGTATAGCAAAGCGGGCGTCTCATTCGTGTAGGAGCAATTACTCTTCTGGAGGTTCAGATAGGACGCTAGACTGATCACTGGCTTCCCCTTCTTCTCTATCCTCCCTCCTTGGCTTACCCCTTGCACCGGCCTTCTCAGACACCTCTCCCATTTCGATATCCTCTGTACTGTCCCTTGCTTCCCCTTCTTCTGCTTCCCCTTCCTCGCCATCTTCCCCGGCCGGCGAATCTGCTCCATGCGATATTGGACTGCTGTTCACTCCTAATACCGGAGTCATCGGCGTGCCTTCCCTTGACGGGGTCGCTGAGGGTACGGCGGACATAGAGTTCGAGTTTTGAATGCGAAGTTGAGAGGTAGCGGTATGTAGCAGAGACGACGTTCTTGGAAAATATGGTTTTGCTGAAGGATTAAGACTCGCCGACTGCCCGTCGCCAGTCATTGTTGATTCGGACTGCGATGTGCCAGATTGTCTCCCTTCGTCCACGTCCATGGCAGAAATAGATAAGACGGCATCTATCTGTTCGTCCTCAGGTGTCGCCTGGTCATCAAATTTCTTGCCGGATAAAAGTACGCGACCAAGATCAACTACTATGACATCCAGCGAGGCTTTCTGGGCAAGGATTGATCGGTCTTGTGCCTCGTGCTCATCCTTGATGATTTGCATGTCATTCTCGAGGGCACTTGTAGAGCTGGTAACACGATAAGGCGCCAGGACGTCCATATATGATATGACACATACAGTTCAAGTTCCTCTCTGCTTGGCAGATGGTTGATCTTTTCGGCAATTTGGTCGTATTCGATTTTCCTTCTCCGTTCTAATTGAGCATGCTCCAACATTAGCTTTAGTTCTTCGATTTGATTTCGTAGTTGGGCCCGTTCCTCCGCTAAAATCAAGATCACTACCCTATCTAAGCAATGACACTACTATGACTTGCCTATTCGTTGACTTTCCTTCTGGTATATCTCTCCTTGTTTCCGTTCTCCGTCACACACGAGTTGTGCCTTCCGAAGCTGCAGCTGGAAGCCAGCGAGTTCAATAAGGAATGCCTCGCGAGCTTCCTCGGCAGAAGTGGACAACGAAGAGTGCCCTACAGGCGTTGGATATACCACAGAGGAATATGCATGAAATTTCTTCGTGAGTCGCCGTAATGGTTTCTCGTCATTGACGATTCTGGCGTGGATAAGCGCGTCTAATGAATCAAAGACGTTGACTGAGACTTGAGGGTCGGCATAGAGATCGAGTACTCGACAGACCTTCTTCATCTACGCTCAACGGAGCTGCTACCATTGACGCTCTCGAGGTCATTATTAAGTCGTGTGGCAAAAATAAGTATGCGGAGAAATGTGTGAGAGCTGAGAGCTTGAAAGCCGTGAGCAACTTGAACCGAGCAACTCCGACTACTCCGACTCGTTGAATCAGCGTACACGTGATACCAAGCGTCCGTCGCCAGTTGCCAGTTGTGGATCCAAGAACTCGATTTCGTACCACCATCTCCTTCCTTTCCTCCGAGTGAGTTGTGGGTTTTAAGCGCCCGGCCTGCGAGCATTGGTCGTTGTTGTGTTCTGGGGTTGAGCATGCAAGAAGACCCAGGTGCGTATCTACGTCGTCTTTTCGTCAAACCTCGGTAAGATAGATACTTTTTGTAGATACCTGTCGAATCTGCAGTGCCCCCGCTGAGCCGGAGGCCCCTCTCTATCACCCTTGCAAATGTTCTGGAACGATACGTTATATCCATCAGGACTGGTATGTGTCTTGTTCTCTACCCAGTCCTCATATATACTGATGAATTTTACCAGCTTAACGACATGGCTTGCTCACAGCAAAAAGAAGACATGCGACGTGTGCAAGTACCAATATTCTTTCACGAAAAGTACACCATCTCTTGCTTTTACCAACTACTCGATTAACTCTGAGTTCTCAGTCTACTCCGATTCTATGCCGAAGCAGATACCGACGATACTCTTTCTTCGCAAGCTCATCCAGAAGTTGTTCTGGGGCATTGTATTAGGACTCCGTGGCATATTAGTCGCAACTATCTGGCTGGCGTTTCTTCCATACGTCACTGTGTGGACATGGAGATTCTACTTTATCATGGGAGAGAACCTGTACGTGTATGAAAGTCCGGAACATTCATTTACTGAATTTTTCCGCAGAGCCTGGTGGATCTATGATCACCCCAGACCGACGCCCGCACCTCTGTTCTATACTTATTTCACAAACCTCACATATCATGAAGGCTTTCTCAAGCTGAACTCAAACACGACAGTTATCGACTTTGCGACGAGCTACCCGGTCTGGCGTGCGTTGTCCTCCGATATTTTCACTGGACAGATTATCGCGTCCCTCATCGTTCTACTTTTTCTTGGTGTCTTCCTTCTGCGAGAATGGATCATGCAAAACGCTAGACCTGGTGTTTTCGAAGACGACGTACCAGCGGATGTACCGGTAGTCGATGTCGAGGTCCAAGATGCAGGGGATATTGCAGAAGGACAAGAAATTGATCTTCAACAGCATCGGGAGACCGAAGGATCAGCTGCGCGGGAGATCATGGAAAGTCCAAAGGTGAATCATAATTTGCCAGCAGATGAGACTGCCTTTGCATCCTCCGGCCCTTCAGCAGACGACGACAAGCAAGCTGGCCCGTCAATCCGACATTTCGCTTCCGATGATACAATAATGGATGTTGAAATGCCGCCGACCCCTCCGAGACGAAGGCGACGCCTGATGGATGACGATGTGTCCAGCGACGATGCGAGAGAAGAAGGGGGCAGAAAGCAGCGGCGTACTTGGAATAGGTACCATTGTTCACCTTCCAGTCCGAGACGCCAGACGCGATCGTTGTCGCTGAGGAAAACTTCAAGATCGGAAGAAGCACAACGCGAGCTCAAAGCGTTGCGTTCGGCAGGCCATGAATCTGACTTCAAGTTTACGTTTTCCTCGAACGATATACAAGTTGGAGGCTCGAATGCTTCTCATTCCGATCAAGCTTCCCCTTCAACGTTTTCGTTCGAACGACCCGAGGACGAGCCCGAAATAAGTATGAGGTCACCTTCACCCCTCCCATATCCCCTCACACCCATCGACGTAACCCACGCGGAGGTGCCGGAATCGATACAAATGCCCCAAAGGCCTGTGCTTCCATACTTGACTCTTTCGGCCCAGGACAGTAACGAGAGTCAGGACAGACTTGCATCTTCTCTTAGCCTAACAAGCCCATCAAAAGACGCAATGTCACAACCCGCACCTTCACCTAGTTTGTCGACCTATCATGCTCCCGAGCAACTTGGGGAAGGTTCCACTTTTGTAGAAGATGATCGTATAAGCGACTATTTTCGAGAGGTCGACGCGACAATGTCTCAGGACTCCGATGTAGAAGACGATGGAAACGTAGAATCCGACTCGGACTCTAACATCGCGACCGCTGACGCGGCAGAGTTGTTGGAAGTCATTGACGATTACAACGTTCGTATAAGGCTTGAAGACGATTCGGACGAAGACTCGGATGCTGAAGAAGAAGAACAAGGCGAACGCATTGAAGAGGAAGGGCAAGCACAACACGAAGGCCACGAGAACATGCATGAGCAGGAAGACGCCCGAGATGTCGAAGAACGTAACGTCGGGGCTGGTGATGACCAGGATGGTCTAAATGACGATGACGTAGACGGCGCATTAGAAGGTTCGTATCATTCATGCTGTAGTCATAGGAGTAGTTATACTGACGATTTACAGAAGCTATTGGCATGCGTGGACCTCTGTCAACTGTTTTTCAGAACGTGCGGATTTTCATGGTTTGAAGAAAAATTGTTTACTGATGCCTGTCTAGGCTGCATTAATGATCTTTGTACTCGACACAACCATCGGGATAACGATATGGCTACCTTTCACGTTTGGGAAAACCGTCTCTCTCCTCGTGGTATGACTGCCTTTTCTTTCTATCTCCGCCTTCTTGAAAACTTCCATTTGCAGCTTGATCTGGATCGTATGGTGTATGTCACGCAATGGCCTATACGCATTATACGCTACATGACCGATCCCGTGGTTGACCTAGTCGTTCTTGCATTCTTTCGCGTCGTGTCGCTTGTATCGATTGACATCTCAAAGAAAACAGGCGAAGTAACTGGGCCATCGTGGAAAGTTATCGACTATAGTGTAATCCAGGTAGGAACCAATACATTGTATGCCAATCACTTATAGCTGATTTTCTTTTCTTCCAAGCACGTCTACAATATATCGAACATAGGCAATCTACTTTCAGAAGATGCAAAAGGCGATACCATGCTTGTTCGTGGAATCGATCATATCATCAATTCACCCCTTGGGTCGTTTTTTGAACCTTATTTTGCTGCTCTCGGGAAGCGTGTTCGCTTAAATAGTCAGGCGATCGAGGAGGCATGGGTAGAGCTCGCCAATGGCGATGGCTCATTGAACCGCGCGTTTGCTGTCGCCGTTGGCTATTCCCTCATTTTCTTGTCGTTCGCCATTTATTTGAACATTTTGAATGTTGGGAGCGTTCAAAGCGCAGGGAGGGCGATAAGGAATGCCATAAAACAGCAACTTGTAGTGCTGAAGGTGGTCGTGTTCATCTTGATCGAGCTAGCATTCTTCCCGCTCGGTTGTGGAATCATGCTGGATTTGTATACGATGGAACTTTTCCCATCTACGACACTACAGACTCGATTTGCCTTCTTCCGCTATGCGCCGACTACTTCTATATTCTATCATTGGATCATTGGAACTATGTTCATGTGAGATTCTATCCTTATCGATAGCTATCGGACACTCACCTCACCATACCAATTTCTAGGTATCAATTTGCAATCCTTTTAGGTAATTTTGTATCCTTTTGTAACAAAACTTATTCTCATTATGCCTCCCAGGCGGCTGTCGACGGATGCTTCGAACAGGTGCTTTATGGTTCATTAGGGATCCGCAAGACCAAAATTTCCATCCTATCCGAGATATACTGGAGCGATCTACCATCGTGCAGCTCAGAAAACTTGCCGTCAGTGCTGTCATGTATTCCATCGTTGTTGCTCTGGGTATGGGAGGCGTAGTTTTCTCTCTTCGTGCATGGGGAAGCGCGGCCCTCCCATTAAGATGGAAAAATAGGTTAGTTTAATAGCAATCAAATTGGCTTGCAATCTGACCTCAATCTAGGGAGCCATTGTCATCCATCCCCGTCGATCTCCTGTTCTTGCACGTAGTTATGCCACACACCATCAAGTATTTCCGACCTCGTCGTTACATTAGTTCTGTGGCTCGGAGCTATTGGAAATGGTGTGCACGGCAGCTGAGGCTTTCTTCGTATCTCTTTGGCGAGATGCAGCCTGAAGAAAAAGAGCGTTCACGAGACTTAAAGACCATTATACTCGACGTGCTGGGATACGAGGACAACCAGTCACAGGAATCCGATCCTTTCCCGGTCGACGGCAATTACAGGCGTGTACCTGCACACGATAACATCGCAATCCCAAGGAATATAAGCGCCACAGTCGCAGTCGATGAGAATGGGAACCCGCTTGACGAAGCTGGTAGACGCTTAATGGACCTTCAAAATGCGGAGGCGGAAAAGGCGAAACGCAATGCAGATTCAGACTATGTAACAGTCTATCTCCCTCCACATTTCCGAGGTCGGATAATTGCATTTATGGCAATGATTTGGGTCGCTGGGTCGTTCGTATCCGTTACGAGCTTTGTCATTCCGACCTTGATGGGAAGAGCCATTTTCAAGTTGTTCCTTAACCGAGAGGTGCACGACGGTTATTCGCTCATCGTTGGCCTCTATCTAATCGTCGGTTGTTTCTATTTTGCGAATCTCCTCGATCGCATGGACAAACGGCGACAACGGACGAAAGATGAGGGACCCAGAGGCGAATGGGCTGTCTACGTATTCAAGCGAGGTATGCTTTGGATAGGCAACTTTGCTTGGGTGGCATTTTGGCTTGGCTTCATTATTCCTACATTGATTGGGATAGTTGTTGAGGTTTACATAGTCCATCCTTTCCGACTTATCGTAAGTCCTGGACTGACCCTAGAAATACGAATATTCGAGTCATGGGCGCTGGGCTTGCTTTATACGGAGATTGCTTTGTCAACTATGAGGTTACGGCCTGAGACTCGCATTGATACTGCTTTGAAAGAGGTAAACCTCTGCATTTCTTTCCGCGTCACTGTGGCGTTGACGAATCTTTTTAGATGAAAGAGAATGGCTGGCGAAGACTTGACGCAGTGCCCATAACTCTGGATATCATTGCACCTGTGACCGTTGGCCTTCTAGGCATGCTTTTACTACCGGTCGCTATCGTGCTGGGTTTACAACGAGTCCTGCCTTCGCAAGTATCGGCAAACACACTCTGTATGTGTTTCTTCGCGTCCTTGTTTGCTCGTTTGCTGATGCTTATTCGTGTATTAAGTTTTATATATCTATCCGAGCATTTTCGTAATTGCCTCAATAGCCCGCTCAGCATCCGCTATGCAAGGTATCGTAACATCCTGGGCGCTGCAAATTCGCGATAGTGAATTTTTAGTGGAGATGAGGCTCAAGAATCTGGAGCATCATGAGCCGAAATCTGTTGAATCCCCCATTAATCCCAGTCCCGCAGAATCCACCTCCTCTTTGGCGACTAACCAAACGGACGCCCATGAATGATCGTTTTCTTGGATCTTCTTCTCACTATCAGCCTTATTTATGCTCAAAGCTATCAGAACCTCTCACTTTCAACTTGTATTCACACGGATATGTATCATTGCATTAGTCAGTACGAAATCACAGGTAATTTTACACAACTTCACGAAGACAGGCAAGCCTCTGGCTCCCCCGCTCAGACGCGGCTCCCGTAAACATCTTTCGCAGACGTTCCCGCCTGTCCCTTGCGAGCATTAGCTTGAGCCCACTTTTTGATTCGGATAGACTCAATCTGGATGAATCCAGACGTATCTGTCGGCTCGAAGCCACCGAGCTCGTCCATGGACGACTCGTGTTCATCATAGAGCCCCTCGTCAGAAGATCGTCCCTCAACCACCACATTGCCCTTATACAACTTGAGCCTAACTACGCCGTTGACCGTACGCTGGCTCGCCGGGATCGACGCAGTAACAAACTCGCGTTCGGGCGTGAAAAAGTGTCCATTGTATAAAATCTGACTGAGCGCTGGCGTGACGAACGTATCCCTCAACCTACGGACATTCCTGTCCAAAGTCAACCCTTCCAAATCCATATGCGCCGTGCGAAGGATCGTTGCGCCCGGCGACTCGTAGCAACCCCTGCTCTTGACACCGATGAAACGATTTTCGACGATGTCGATGCGCCCAATACCGTGTTTACGCGCAAGCGCGTTGAGTGCGAGGAAGATCTCAACGGAGTCTGTGACAGTTTTATTATCTGCAGTGGTGGTAACCTTGCTCGGGATGCCCTGAGTAAACTCGATGACGATGCGTTCTGGCGTTTGGGGCGCGTCTTCCGGAGCGACGGTGAGCTTCCACATGTCAGTAGGAGGAGTCGTATCGGGATCTTCGAGGATTCCTGCTTCGTAGGAGATGTGGAAGAGGTTTTCGTCTGTAGACCAGGGTTTTGCGGCCGTCTGTTGGACGGGGATGCCTTTCTCGGAGGCAAATTCGAGGAGGGCAGCGCGGCCGGCGAATCGGTTGTAGAATGCTGAGTAACGAATTATTATAAATTATGTATATCACCGATGGGATTTGATAGTCATACCAGGTAGGCGCCAGGGAGCGATGACTTTGATGTCAGGCTTGAGGCCGTAGAAAGCGAGCTCAAAACGAACTTGATCGTTGCCTTTGCCCGTGCAGCCATGAGAAACGTAACTTTCCGTCATAGAATTAATAGCTTCGATACAAAGTCTGTGTCACTTAAACTCACTCGCATTTTTCCGCTTCTGCAACGGACATCATTCCTCGAGCGATAACGGGGCGGGCAAGAGACGTTCCGAGGAGATAGACGTTCTATATATGCGCAACGATAAGGTGTTTTGGAGATGGCTATCAAGCAGCTCGCATACCTCGTAGATGGCATTGGCTTGCACAGCAGGGTAAATAAGCTCTGTGACGAATTCGCGCTTGAGATCCTGGTATAGATTGCTAAATGCGTGCTGCGGTTAGACGATCGATATGGGCGAACCTCGACCACGAATTTCTTCGCTCCGACTTTCAGAGCCTTTTCTCTTGCAGCTTCGAAGTCCTGTTGACGTGGCTCAGCGCATCACTTTAATAAAAATAGGAGCATCGACCACCTCTTCTTGACCGACATCAGCCATGAACGCAACGACCTCATATCCTTGTTCAATGAGCCAGGCCAGAATACAGGAAGTGTCTAGAATCATCAGACTTTTAAGATACGTACAGAGAGAATGGAGTACTCACCAAGACCTCCAGAGTAAGCGAGTAGAACACGGCCCTTTGCAGATGTCATGGTGTATATGAAGAAAGGAGTGGGATATGCGCATCTTCTAAGTAGTGTAGTGAGTCAATTAACAAAAACTGCTTTACCCAATTATGGTAATTGTGGATCTTATCTTATCTCAATCTTAGTTGTGGCAAAAGTCACATGACCTTTTGACATCACACGACGATCAGAAGAAAGGAGTTGAGCTGAGAGACAGACACGTCTTGCGAGCGAGCCAACCGCCCACTTCGACTTGCTTTTCACCCATCGACCACCACCATCTTCACCATCTTCACTGCCCGCCTACGCCCACGCCATTACCGACAGTGCGGTCCTCTCGTCGTCCCGTCTTTATATGTTTTAACACTATTCTCCATATTCATACGCCTCACGTACTCAATCTCAGTTGACCTGAGATTCCTTTCACCTCCGTAACTATGGTTCTTATTCGCAAGCCGCCGACAGCCATGCCTCCCACATCACGAAATAATTCGACCCAGGCAACTCCAAAAGCAAGCATGGGCAAGCCGGCGCAATCACCTGCTCTGGACAGGGAGGACGAGCAGCTCTTTGAGGCTGCCTCCGTTCCTGACTCCGATCAATTAGGACCGCAGTTTTCTGACGATGCTTTGTTTTCGGTACATAAATTCTTTTTGCTACCTTTGACTCAGTGAGCTTGCTGACCACATAAAAACTTAGGATGGTTCTCCCCCTAGAAAACCTATTCGTAATAAGTTAAAGGGAAAAGCAACCAGAAAGGAGGTTCGTCTTTTCTCAACTCCTTTTTTACGTGACTAAATCTAATAACGTTCAGGCCAAAACCTCCTCGAGACGGAGAAAACAACCGAAAAGCTGGCTGGACTTTTTCTCAAGGATGTTCATTCTTGCGTTCTTGATATATTCGCTGTCCGTTTGCCCAGCAGCGGACAAACAGAAGTCGCCTGTTTGCCGTGCTCTGGTCGAATACAAGAGGATCGTGCTTGAGCCCTACGTGATAACGCCGGTCCAGAAGCTCATCTACCATCCTTCCGTATCACCATACGCGGTACCGATCATTGAGAATGCGAAGCCTATTATCGCCCGCACCCAAAGAGGATGGAACGAACGTGTTGTACCTCAGTGGAATGCTCTCGTTGTTCCTCAGTGGAACAACCGCGTCGTTCCTCAATGGAATAGACATGTCGTCCCGCAATGGCAAAAGCACATCGTTCCTCAATGGCAAAAATATGTTTACCCTTATGTCGAAAAGGCAAACGCCAAGGTCGAACCATACCGGAAGGCATATGCGGATATCAATGCCAAATATATTTCTCCAAATGTCGGTCGCGCTCAGCTTGCGGCTCAGAAGGCTCAACCGTACATTATTCTGGCGGCCGCGAAGACATACGACTCCTATCAACTCTCGAAACCATATCTTGCGCGCGCGGCAGAGGAACTGCAAAGGATCCCTCCTTTCGTCTACACGTACGTCATCAAACCTTCCGTAGAGGCGCGCCGGCAATTCGTAGACCCTCATGTCGCATTGTTACTCGAGAAAATAAAGGAGCTCAGTTCCGGCAATGCAAAAGTGTCGACCGGTGGACACGAGCAGACAAAGTTGACTGCGTTCAGTTCCGGTGCATCAGAGCTCTCGACATCTACAACTAAGGTCATCGAGTCTTCGGTCGCATCGGAGAACTCGCCTACCCCGTCTTCGATTATGTCGGTCGCAGAGGACAAATATTCATCTAATATGGCTACAGCTTCCGCTATCTTATCCGAAGACACGCTTCAGCTCTCCGAGTCGGTTCCTGGGGCGACTTACTCACCTGTGCCTCCATCTGAAGCGGTCGCACCAAGTATGCACTCTCTGGACTCCCAGAAGGTATCTGACGACAATGCACAGAGCATCATTGCCGAGTTTGCGAAGCTGCAAACGTCTAGCGCAGCCGATATCGCTTCTAGTGTTGTAGATGTCGCGGAAGAGCTGCTCAAAGTCACCGCCTCTTCGTTCTCAGAGCCACCCAGGTCCTCGCCATCAATTGCTCCTATAAATGTCAAACCGAAAGCTCATCGACCAGAAAAGCCAGTGAACCCGAAAGTGATCGATAATGACGATGACTTTGATCAATTCCTGGAAGACCTTGAGATAGACGTATCGGAGACCGTATCTGAAGATACGCCTGCCACGTCTTCCGCTCCCGAACTCACGGAAGAACAAAAGGCCGCCCTGGAAGCTGAGAAGAAAGCAGAGATAGCCGCCAAACGCAGTGAACTTGAAAGTCGTCACTCGCGTTGGGAGGAGAAACTTACTACCATGATCGCCGAACAGACTGTCTCTGTCAAGAACGCCATCATTTCCATCAGGCGTTCTGCTGCTTTGGAACTCAGCTCGAATGAGGTTATCCGCGTTGCAATCGATACATTGCATAAGGAGGCTGAGAAGGCATTGAGAGGAACCGAATCGTACTTTTCGAAACTGAAGGCTGGTGGGAAGTCAAAGACGGAGCAGGAAAGGCTCTGGGAAAAAGTCATCAGCAAGGTTGAGACCAAATTCCAAGACAGGGTTGAGGAGGCTGAGGTTGCAGTCAATACCTGGTATGAGGAGTCAGTACTCTCCAAGGAGAGGTTGGAAGTAAGGCTCGGATATACCTTTCTACAGGGCTCGAATGCTGACTTATTTTACCTTAAGCTTAGCAAGGCCTCTGACTTGGTTCAGTCCGTCGCTGACGATGCCCAGGCTGACATCGGCCTGGATTACGCGTGGTTGGACGATGTCACTTACATGGACTGGAGACGTTACCACGCTCTTCTCGATAGTACGCACTCATTTCATTATGTATCTACTTTTCGAAATTCAGGCATAAGTCTGATTTCCGCTCACATTAGAACACAAGACATGGTACGAGGAGACGCTGGCCATGCACAGCGGCTCGCACGACGACGCATACGACAACGCCGTTCTCAAAGCATTCGAAGAGATCCAGTCCGAAGTCCAGGACATCACCGTCGGCTTCCAGACGCGCATGCGCCGCATCAAACGTGAAGGTGCTCGAACGTTCTCGCCTACCGGTAACAACGACGAGGAGTCAGAGGTACCACCTGCTCCCGTAGCTGATGCACCGGAGGTTTCTATTCAACCTATCGAACCTATCGGTGAAGGTGATGTGAATAAGGGTGTGAAGGATGAGACGCTCGGGGACGTCGCGGATGCTATTCTGGGCCGGAGCGAAGAGGAGGTTGCGGAGGCTTTTGGACGCGTAGAGGATGAGCAGAAGGAGGCAAAGGTCGCTCACATGGAACTCTGATACTGGTTGATATCCACTTCGTCTCATCTCATCTCTTATGAATTTGAATTTATTCATCGTCTGCATTTCCGCCTTGTTTCCACTGTCTCCATCGAATCTCACTTCTACACGTTGCTTCACATGAATTTACTCTTATTCAAAGGTCCTTTCTTCCATATCCCTTTCTTCCTCTTAATTACCTACCAAGACTTATGATTCCCCGTCTTCATCTGACTCGACTCGTCTCAATTCCTACCCAGTCTCTTCCAATTATCGATCCGAGATTTTTTTCCCTTTGTTATCTCCATCCCCATCTTCTATACTCGTTCTTCCTTCTGATGTGCTCCAACGAATACAGTATCGATATCAGTATCACAGCGAGACGTCCAATAATGATCCAAGGATTCTGCTTTCCCCCTTCTATCGTTAAGACAAAACATAAGATTTCCGGAGCGTGTTGCGTTGAGACATTAGACGAGGTCCAAGAAAGCAAAGGTGTTTTGGATGGTCCTACGAGATGATGTATTGTACATGGTCCCAGCGGGATGGTTGAAATGTGTGCGTATTCAGGGTGTCCAAGGTGGACGGTGCTGCCAGTGCTGGACGCTAAGTACTGTAATGTATGCGGGCATGAGCCTGAAGGAATATATGACAGATTGTGAGGAAATTAGATAGCGTCGATCAAATTTTTGGAACGACTTTTGGTGAATGGATAATGAGAGAAAGAGAATGACCGTAGGTGAGCAGAGCAGAACAGACTACTAGAACCAAAAAAAAATCACTGATGAAAAAGGAAGAGAGCAACTCACGAACTTTATAATATATGTACCATATACAGTATCAAGTGAATAAGATTCTGTTGGGGAGGGGAAGAAAAAGAATAGGGCATGTAAATGTGATTATGTATGTATCTCCAAGATGGAACCAAGGTTGAGAATGTTGTAAAATAAAATAAATGCTGCAAGGCAAGGTGAGGTTGAAAGAAACGCGGAAAGAAGAAGACGGGATATCAAAGCAAGAATAAGGAGAGCACTATTGAGATTGAAAGCGTGGTCTACCAGTACGAGCGTATGCACGGAAAAATAGGAATAGGAGGTGGGAAACGGGAACCTAGAAAACGAGGACGTCCAGTAGTTCGACGCACATACTCTCTTCGTCTGCGAACTACACAGAATCCATGAAAAAAAACCCATCGGCAATGAGCTCAACTTTTCTTTCCTGAGGCGAAAAAAAAACAAAGAGCAAAACTCACCTCAACTCCAATGACCCTCTCCCCATCAATCATCGCCCCATCCCACCCCCACATTCTATCCGTCTCCGTCACCCGATACCCCAACCTCGTCACGAAAGGTGGGCCCCTAAACACCTCCGGTACGTCCACGAGTGTTGGGTGCGTGATGAGTCGCTGGGGTTGCACGGGCCAGCGGCGGGTGTCGCCTGGGGGAAAGTAGTCGCCCCATTGGTCTTCCCAGATGATGCGTTCGTTGGGAGTTATGTGGGATTCCACGTCCTCGAGGACAGGATCGAGGGGAGAGTCGAGAGAGATGGAGAGGGGGACCATGGGGTGTGGAAAGTCGCTGATAGAGTGTGAGGAAGGCGAGGCAGAGGAGTTCGTGTCCGTATCTGAAGAAGGCCCAGGAGGCATAAAGTTCCTCCCTATCAACGACACACCCTTCAAACTATTCTTCACGTTGAAATCATACACAACCACTGCACTCCTTTCCAACTCCTCCTCCGTCACCTCCTCTCCTTCATCGTCCCCTGGCCCTGCTGAGCGCTGCTGCTCCCTTGGCCTCACCATCGCCACATACCGCGATCCAGATACACACTGCGGTTGACTCTGCCTCCACCGCTTCTCACACCCTGCCAGAGGCATCGGCTCGAGCCCCCATCGCGTGTTTTCCACCCAGAACTGCGAGTGCACGTGCGGAGTCCGTTTCTGAATCGGATGCCAGGCCCGCTTGTCGTACATTTTCTTATGTTGACATGATTCTGTTTCATTTTCCTTTGTTGTCGTTGATGTTATTTTCGAGTGCAAGGGCGATAGGGGTGGAGAGGGGCACGGCCAATCGAGGTGGGAGCATTCGACTTCTCTTAGACAGTGCGCTTGCGAGACGGGTTTGCACCCGCTTGAGCGAACAATGTCTGCTATGTTTAGGAACAACCGGCGTGGGATAGCAACGACTTGCATGAGGTTAAGACCCGCAGAGTAGTCCATGCTGATGTTAGGGTAGAAGTAATCCAGCGAGAATACGATCACCGATTCGTCGATGTCAGGTAGGAAGGGCGGTTCGTCAATGAGGAATGCAGAAGCGGGGTGAGGTTCGTGAGGAGGATCCACATTGGAACCAGGGTCCGCGGAAAGTTTGATGTGTCGTATGCCTGGCTTGTGATGAGTGTCTGGGAGGAGTAGGGAGACGAGGTGGGTGAGAGACATGGGTTGGTCGTTGAAGTAGAAAAGGTTGAGGTGTCCAGTGAAGGTGGAGGGTATGAGGACGCAGTCGCGCGAGATGAAACAGAATGTCTCCCAGTACTCGTCATTATCTCTCGAGCTCACGTTCTACGAATATGCATATCAAATCCAATATCAACGTATCAGAAAAAAGTAAATGAGCCAGACGTTGTACGCATATACGTTCCACTCACCGCTTTACACACGCCCGTAGTCCAGTCATACAGAAAGAACATATCCATGCCCTCGTACGTCCCAGTCAGTGAGTCTGCTTCCCTCGTGAAGAGGATACCAATATGAGAGCCGCACAGATGCGTCGTCAACGAGTATCTGGACGTCGTGGACGCGAATCGGAAGTCGATGGTGTGTTTGTACGCGCCTTCGTGTGGCATATTGGTCTCGCTGAGCCGCTGGAACCGGAGCTCGCATTGGACCATATCGTGCTTTGGGGACCTTCCATTCAAAATATTCAAAAGAGTTTAGTGAGAGAGAAAGAAAGAATACGATTTGGTATTGCTCACCTGTAAAATTCGACACCAACGCCGACGACCAGATCCCTCCGCACATCCACCACCACATCGTTCAGATACTTGTTAAACGTGCATAGATCCAAGTTCGCCCCTTTTGTCCTCCCGTCCCCGTTCGCATCCCCATCCCTCCCCGAAAGCAAGCTCGAATAAAACACAAGCGTCGATTCGCCCTCTCCCTCGCCGTTCCCTCCAACAACACCGTCTTCTCCCCCAACACCAACACCAACGCCAAACTGCGCAAGCTCTCCCTCCAAATCCTCATCCAGAGCATTGTCAAACACGCGGAACACAATTCCTTCTGATATTTTCACAATCCGATTCACTTCGAGCGGAAAGACGATATCTCGCGCACGCCAGTGGAGCGAAGCCCAGCGCCGGTTCGCATCGCGCAGCTGTGCGAGCTTATGTTCGGTTTCTTTGAGGGTGCTCCGCCGAGATGCGGTCGCAATCGCGTTCAAGTTCGTGGTCACTATCCTTCTTCCATCCGGTACACTTTCTGAAACAGCGTCGGGGCTGCACAGACATCCCCTCTGGCTTTTCTGCGACTCGAATGGTGTTGAAGGCACATATGTATAAGCTGGGTTATCCACACACGCAGACGCGCAGAGGTCCGCCACGAGTCGAAAGGAGGGGTCCGAGTCGACGAGGGAGCGGAAGAGTCTACACACGAGTCTGCAGCGCGTGAGCTCCTTTGCGGAGAGCTGGCGGAGGATCATGAGCTTGACTTCTACAGGGAGGGCGCGCGAACCGTGTTTATAGGGTGTTGGGATTGAGAACATGATAGTGGTGATGATGGTTTTTCCTTCTCTGTGAGCTGTACGATTTATTCTTTGAAGGGTTTGGCTACGAAGAGAAAGCGGATATCGCGAACGTCGTCGTCGTCGGGGTGGACGACGAACGCGAGTTAGCGACGGACATATATATATATGAGTGTATATGTGTGTGGCTGAAGGCAAAGAAAAGTGGCTCGCCTACTCGAGTAGTCCGTAAACGCGGGGACAATGGATCGCTCATTCAATCCCAGCCAAGCCGACGACCATTATTTAATATTTCAGAAAAAAAATCTTATTTTTAACGATCAAAGCAAAGTTTGAGCACAAAGAGTAGTGTGATTATACTTTATACTTCTTATTACTACTAGAAATTAATAGTCAGTATAGCACTCACGTCCCCGCCTTGCCCACATTCACCGTCATAAAGTCCCTCGCACACACAACCTCCCCACCCCCATACTCCCCTTCCGCCAATTCCCCAATCGCCCGCATAACCCTCCTCGACTCCGTATTCACATCATCATCCCCCTTATACCTCGAGCTAAAATGATTCAACACAAGCCTCCGCGCCCCAACCTCCCTCGCGAACCTCCCCGCCATCTGCGGCGTCGAGTGACCTCGACTCCTAGTCCGCGCTTCGACGATCTCATGCGTGTCCTCCGCACGCGTCATCGGGTCCACGCCAGGCAAGTACGCGTTCGTCGCCTCGTGTACCAGCAAGTCCGCGTCCCGCGCTATAGGTAGCATTCCCCTCGGATCGCACGTATCGCCCAATATAACAATTCTGCGTCCCCGCCGTTTGGGGACGCCCTGAAGATAAGTACCATCTTCGAGCATGAGGTCCTCGCCGCGCTGGAGGCGTGAGAGCAGGGACATGGGCGCATTGTTCCTTTTGAGGTGGGGGAGATACTGCGTGGGGTCCATCTTGGCGGGCACGGGCGCCTCGTCGATCACGTACCCGACGCAGGAGACGGAGTGTTGGATGGGCGCAGCGGAGACGGAGACCATATCGTCTGCAAAAATATCTTTCCAAATACCTCCTCCGATACCGTCTTCAAGTGTAGACTCTCCCTCTGGTCCGTCAGGCTTTCTCTCTGTTTCGGTGAAGAAGATGTTCCGACCCTGTTCTTCGTACCGGTGAGGCGGCAGATCGCGGTACTCACGCGTCTCGTGCGGAAGCCGTAACTCGTGCACGACGTATCGCCCCATGAGCTTCGTGTGTGTGTACCGGAGTGCAGCGCGGATGAATGCGCGGGTGCCCATGGGTCCGTAGATTTCCAGTAGCTTTTTTGAGTTGGAAGTAATGAAAGGAAGAGGTCAGTTAGGAGCGAGGTTTCAAAGACGGAATAGAATAGAGATGGCGCTCACTTCAACGTTCTCGGGATGTGTGTTGTTCCTTTCCCTAGGATCCTCCATACCGTCCACGGTCCCGCCAGCGCCGTTCATACACCCCGCCATGAGCGGCGCAATCCCAAAGATATGATCCCCTGTACAAATATCCATATAAGTACGCAAATCGAGAGTCGAGTAAATTTCCCAATTGAACACCAAAGCATACGGAACCCCCCGTCCGTCCCCCGAAAAGTTTTTCAAGCTGGCTCTCGCACCCTCCTTTCAAATCCCGTCAAAAAAAAGAAGAGAGGGAAAAACTCACCATGCGTATGCGTCACGAATATCTTCTGTATCCTCCCCATCCTCAACGAGCTCCTCTGCAACCTCTGCTGCGTCGCCTCTCCACAATCAAACAGCCACAAGCCCGTGCGCCCGCCGAAGTGGACCGCGAGCGAGGAGTGATTCCGAGTCGAGGACGGTTGGGCAGAGGCGGTACCGAGGAAGGTGAGGGAGATGGCGGAGAAGGAGGTGTTGGACCCGCTCGAGGTTGAGGATGGGTTATTTGCGTTGGTGCGGGTTGGGGGCATTGGGATGCGTGTGCGTGTGCTCCTTGTGGGGAATTTTGACGAGGGTTTTTGATGTTGTTCTTGCTGTTTTTGTTTTTGTCGATGGGAAATTCGTGGGTAGACACTTGGTGGGATTTGTGTATCTTTTAAAGGTCTTCGGGGGATCGGGATGAGATTGGGTGGAACGGAATGGATAGAGCGGGAAGAAATGAGGGACGAAGAGATGAAGGAGGGATGGGGGACGACGAGGACGAGGTTGAGGCGACTCGGAGAAAACATGTGAGCGTAGTTGAGCTGAGCTCTGACTCAACCACTGGTGAATCGAGTCACAACGGAATCAAGAAAACAGAACAAAAGCTGCAAGAACGTCGTTGAGAAGTCGGTGTTCGCCATGAAATTCAGCACAAGCACGAGCAGCAAAGGAGAGACATGGTGGTCGTCGTCGGTAAACAAAGCTGAGGACAGACTTCGGGAGTCCTTGCCTGCCTGCTATTGCCGTCACTTCGTAATCAGCCACAGCCGATTCAATATTAATCCCTTCAAATCGTTATGTTATTCAATTTAGTAGAAAATAAACACAGCAGCGCACACAACATAGAATCATATATCACATAAGAAATAACACCCACGACACACAAAATGAAAATGAAAATGAAAATGAAAGGAAACAACTCAAAACGCCTCCACGCCTTCCCCAACACCATCCTTCGTGTCCACCTCCCCATCCCCGTCTGCGTCCACCTCCCCATCTGCATCCGCCTCTGCGTCTGCATCCTGCCTAGCAACTGCATAACCGGGATCCACAATCTCCGCCATCGCCTCCTCCCTCTCCTGCTCTTCCTCTGCACTCAGAGGCACAAGCGACAAGTTGATCGCGTCCCATTTATCCGCGTACGTGTCCCATTGCTGCGAAAAAGAGAAAACCCCGCATCAGTATCAGCGAAAAGAAGAAAGAACAAGAACATACGTTAGCACGTTTCTTCTTGAGCCCGATCTTCCGTTCAATGTTTTTGTAATAAGCCCCCTTCTCCCGCCTCGTTCCGCCCAATTCCTCGTCACTGCCGTCATCGATGACGAGTATAAGCTCATTCGCGATATCCTGCTCGATCTTGACGGTCTCGTAATCCCGAACGAACGAAAACACCGTCTCTTGCTGTCGAAAGTCAAAAAAAAAGCAACAAGGCATAAAGCAAGTTAGGAACCGTAGAAAGTAGAAGGATACTGGTTATACTAGGCAACGGGGCGCACCTGCATGTTCTGACCCGTTCGCCTTTTCTCAAGAAAGTCTAGGGCATCTTCATCTTCCTTTGGTAGATAATACGCCAGGAAATGGTCGCCATCCGATTCCATTGGCCGAAGGATAGCTGTTTCCAGCCTCGGATCCTCAGTCTACACGCACACACAGAAAAACATCTATTAACATCACATTCTCCTTGCATACTATGAAGAAGAAAAAGTGGAAAAAGCTCACATCCATCGGCCGATCTCCAGGCCTCTCCGCAAACCTAAACAAATCGTACGCGTTCGCCCAAATCTCCGCGTCTGGGAAGATCTCATACGAGTCTACGGCGGTGATACCAGGCTTGGACGGATGTCGGAGTTTCGTCAAGTCGAATTTATCGCCGGCGTACGCGAAAGTCTCTTCGATGTCTTTGATTTGTGCGCGGATGGAGACGTCGACGGCAGGGGGTTCTTCGGCCGCTCGACGACTGTTTGAAGAGAGGAACGCGGCGCAAGGTGGTTGATGTCAGCGGCACAGTGGAGGAAAAATTGTAAGATGAGATGTAGAGAGTACGATACGCACGCTTCGTTAGATTGGGTCGGAGTCTTGTTCGCTGAACTGCTGATATACTCCGTTTTACGGAGCCACGACACTTGCGGTGCCGAAGGCCCATTTGAGGTGTAATGCCCATTCGTAGCAGGTGAGGACGCGTCACTCAGCATGAACGCATCTGCTGGGTCCACGGGAGGCACCAAGCTCGGAATTGGGTTGATTTCTGTGTCAAATGTAGATTTGAATACATTAATTAATAAACAAGAGCACAAAAAGAAGAAACGCACGCGAGTCATCCGCCCCATCATCCCACAAACAATCATAGTAACTCAAATCAAGCGGCATGCCCAGCTCTGCATCTACAACCATAGGCAGGAGCGTCTCGCTCGCGAGGGACGAGACGAACTCAGGTTCCGCATACCGAGCAGGGTTCGTTGGGATATTGAGGAGTTTTGGTGGGAAGGGGGGTGGTGGAAGCGGGTTTTGGTAGCGCACCCTGAAGAGGAGGTCGAGTTTGCTAATCAATAGAATGAGTTCACTTCTGCAAGGTCGGTGTATCGACGGACTCACCTCTTCTTGACGGACATGGTGGTGCGAGTTCGAGCTATCCGTTGCAAGACGCGTGTGGTTTGCGTGCGCGACGAAGGGCCAGATGGATCGACGGTCAAAAGTTACCACATAAGCATCAGATAAGATAAGCCCGAAAGTCAATTCAAGTCAATTGACGCCGCCTGCGCCGCGCAGTCCGAGTCGTACGTTTTCTTCCTTCTGCTTCCTTTCTTTTCCACCTTCCCACACATCGTGAGGACCTCCAACCTAGCTTAGACCGGCATGTCTGAACCAGCGCCAGCAGAAGTACCTGTACCCAGTGCAGATACCGCGCCAGCTCCTGTAGCTGATAGCACTACTGAGACCAAGGAGGCACCTACTGCTGAGACTACCCAAATTGAAGAACCGCAGAATGCATTGACGAAGAAGTTCACAGAGGACGAATGGAAGGCTTTGAAAGAGTTTAGGGTGAGTACGAGCTTGTGATATAAAAGTACACGAAAAGTCTGACGTGAAAAAAAACGCCTCCTTTTTTCGATTTGTTCCATTTCTTTATTCGTTGCATTCTGCTCTATCAGTCCCAGATACCGAGCGTCGTGGAGGAAGTTTACAAAGACAAGCCCGAAAAGCCGACCGTTATTCAGCTTTGGCACATCCAGATCGATCCGAGTGCCAGTGGTACGCCCGATGCAAAAGCAAGTGTCGCGCTCATGAAGTTCCTTCGCGCCAGGTATGCCCCTCCTCTTGTGTTAAAATATAAACTCGACTAAATAATATATGTGCCGAACTCGGGTTCGTACTCGCCTCCTCGTGCTATTCGAAGAAACTTGAACGTCGCAGACGCCAAGACGATGCTCATCAATACCCTCAAATGGCGCATTGACTTCAAGGTGGACGAGCTTAAGAATGAGGAGTTCCCTCAGGACGTATTTGGGGGGCTGGCGCATAATCACGGAGTGGACAAGGAAAATCGCCCCGTAACGTGCGTAACTACTGCTGTTTGAATTAACTTTGCACTTACAAATTTTTATAACTATGTTGTAGATATAATCTCTACGGCGGAGGCCAGAATTTGAAAGCCATCTTCAGTGATGTCGACCGCTTCATCAGGTTCGTTTTCTTGTTTTACCCTTATAAATTCGGGTGTAACGTATTTCGTAAGACACTTACACAATTTTGAAGGTGGCGGGTGATGTTCATGGAGAGATCCATTGCGTTGCTAGACTTTGAGACCGTAGACCAGATGGTGCAAGTGCATGGTGAGAACTTCATTTATTCTGCCTTGTTTCCCTACCGATTTGTGACGTTTCCGCCACCGACTTAGACTACGAAGGAGTTGGTATGACGAGCCGTGATGCAAATAGCAAGAGGGCGGCCAAGGAAGCGACAGCTATCTTCCAGGGCTACTACCCGGAGTTCCTCGTAAGTATCCATTTACTTGTCTTTTCACACTGAGAAGTTGAATTCTGATTGTTCTAATTATTATGTCCAGTCAAGGAAATTCTTCGTAAACGTCCCGAGCATCTTCAGTTGGATTTTCTGGTAAGTTTCTTCAAGTTCGTACGTTCCAGAAAGGGGCTTCTAATCAACCTGGTATGATCATCGCAGGCTCTTCAAACCCTTCCTCTCTACGCAAACACTAGCAAAAATGAGCGTCGTCGGCAGCGGGCCGAACGCGATAGGCAAGGAGCTCCTCCCGATCGTCGACAAATCTCAGCTTCCGACGAGATATGGCGGGGAAGCGACTGCGTTTTGAGGCTAAGGCTTGAGGTCACGGACCCGCTGTGTGAAGTCGATAATGAATGTGGATGAAACTCACGAATGGATTTGATGTTTTCGAAACGATTTGTTTTTCTTACCTTTTCCTTAGCTAACCTTCCCGGCGCTTTCTTTTCTATCTTTTCTTTGAAACAACTCCCGAATCCCCCATATGCCCAACTTCAAGTTTTCACCTTCACTAGTAAATATCCTATTCTCTGTCGGATTTCAAGTTGTCCCTCAACTTGAAATCGCCACTGTTTAACCTGGATCCAAGTAATCGAATTCGAGTCCTGTGCGTCTGAATTTACCAACAAAGTCTTCCAAATCGTTTTCGTTTTCGTTACGCACTTTAACTTGAACTTTGGCCCTCTTTCCATCCTCCGAGTCCGACCACGATAACCCAAACAACTGGCAACGTGCGTCCTCGAGTACCAGTTTTAAATGTAACCTGAGTGTCTGATTAGTCCGGCCCGAAGCAATGATCTCAAGCTCCTTCCGAACCGTCCCGCGCACGCCTCTTTTCAAAGGCTTCTCACTAGCTATCAACATCCTCTGAATTGGACGCGCAGCACCCTGCGCTTCGGAGACGTAAGAACACGCTTTCAGAAGTCCCATCCGAAAAAGACCTCAAAAGTACATGCGTCCAATATTACTCAAGAACGCTCTTTGGAGCTACGCAAAACGAGGCAACTGCTACTGTTACGGCTTTGAGAGCGTCTAGAGACGTAACACAAACTTCAAGTTTGAGTTACAATTTGTATTTTATGCAACCTTCTTTCTTCCCTGTGATTCTGATGGGGATGAGAAAAAGGCAACGCTTGGAACTCTCAATAGTACCAATGTGTTGGCATCGCGCCACTGGATTAGTTTGCTGTTCTGTTCTAGACCCTCTGAGCTTTTCCGCCGGGATTGTCTCAGTCTGAGTCTGAGTTTCAGGCGCCTCATCGACGCCTCCTACGTCTTCAGACGAGCAAAGCAAAGCTATCAGACAACCCCAGATCCGATGACCTATCTCCGCATCTCCTGCCCCGCAGCACAGCCGGACGCATCCTGCATGTAGCTGCAGATCACAGCATCACATTACATTACAGCTACGTTGCCCTCGCTCGGGAGTCGGGCTGTCAATTTGGTCTCATGGCCTTGTTGCCACGAGACACGAGTCTTCTTAAGACAAGCACCCTGGGCGGTATAAATACGGACAGACCCTCCACACCTCGTCTCGGGATTCTTGGAAGGTTTCCTCTCCTTGGAATCTTTCTTCCTTCCTTTGTTCGGGCGATCCGTTACGTGCTGAACTTTAAGTACCCCGACCTGCATACAGCATAACTCCTCGAAACCTCCAGCTAAAGCTTCATCCCATCTCGTACTCGAAACCAAAATGGCCAGCGCAAGTACCACCATAACCTCCCCGGCTCTCGTCGTCCCCAAGCCCACCCGTACACATTCAGGCTTCGCCCTTCGCATGCACCTCGAACCTCGTCACGGACACGGACACAGGGCCGAGCAACAGCAACAACACCACGAGCCCTCCTCAACCCCTCCTCCTTCACACTCGCATGGCCGGATCCAGCTACACGCGCGCCGCGGATCCGTCTCCGCCCCCGATCCTCTCGGCATGCGTAAGTCGTCCCCACCGCGAAGCGCCATAAGCCGCCTCACGCTCGTCCGCGTTCCGAAACCCACCCCGGAACAAACTAACGATCATCTCGGTCCTGGGACGCCTTGTGGCAGCCAGCGGAAACACTCGCGACATGGTTCTGGTCATAGCCAGGGATATGTGGGGGGTATCTCGAGTCCGAAGGGGAGGGGAAACATGAGGTTGGGTTTGGAGAGTCCGACGAGGGTCTGTTTTTCTTCAGCGACGTTCTCGCCTTCTCCGCGCTCGCCTCGTTCGCCTGGAATGGGCTCGCCGCCGTTGGCTGGTCCGACAATATGCAGTCCAAGCCCAACACGTGCATCGTTTGCATCGACTTCGTTTGCTGGGCATGGACATGGGCCTGTCGGACCCGCCTCACCGTCGGGGTCGCAGAAACATGGTCCGTACGGCCCTCGACATGGTGGCGAAGGTCTTTCGGGTGGGAATGTCGTGACTCTTAGCCCGTCACAAATATACGAACTCGCGAAAACATCATCGCATCCGACTTTTAAGGCCAGCACATCACCTTCAGCGGGGTCGAATTCCTTTACGGAGCTTCGTGAAGACGTGTTCTTGCCTTTCATTGATCGCCCAGCGGAAGTTAAGGAGCTTGTATCATACGGGAAGAATGCCAGGGCATTGAAGCTTTTGGCGCAGACTATCGGGCTGACTCCTTCAACGTCGAAACCTGATGCTGGTTACTTTCCAAATGCAGTCGCAGTCCTTGCAGCGCATCCGTCCCGATGGTCTTACGATGATTTTTTGACGTGGTTGACGCAGGTTGGACGTGAGGAGGTGGACGATCGGGAGTGGGTAAGAGGGCTGAGAGTATTTGTGCTGGAGAGATGTCGAAGCGAGGTATTGTGGGAGAGGATTAAGGGTATGGTTGGGGTACCGATTGACTTGATTTGCGACATCATCAACAACCATGACTCGAGGGAGATGCAGAATACTCGGGAGTCTCAACACAGCACGTCGGATAAGGTCGTTGAGCCTGGTGCAGCGACGGAGATCCCAACATACGACCTTTCCATTCAGCCTATCCATCCAGTCCCTTTCACGCCGACACCTTCAAAGGAACTCGACGAGATTTCCGAGATCGCGGAGGACGATCAATTGGATCCCAGTCCGATGAAACAAGTTCTTGGTCTCAGTCTCTCAACGAGTCTTGCGCAGACCCCATCTCGTCTTGGATGCCTCGATTCCCCTTCTCGCCCTTCATCAACTCCTCCCCACCCCTCTAGCTCAAGCCCACGTTCAACACGCCCGAACTTCCAACGCATGCGCACGAAAAGCCAAAACTCTATCCCTTTGCGCTCGTCCCCACTCGTTCCGAAACCAGAGTCACCGGCGAACACTACGCCTTCGTCAGGTCTAAATATACGGCCAGGTGAGAGCAAGGAAAGACCTCGAGCTGCGTCTGGGAGCTTCGCGCATACAAAGATAACGCCTTGTCCGATGTTCATCACGAGTTTCGATAAGTTGGGAGCGAGGCCTCCGTTATTATGCGTGCAATGAGCCGTCTTCTTGAGAGCGGGCTCGCTGGCTTCCAGTGGCGTCTAACAAAATGTACATTTGAGTTCCTTTGGATATCTTATTTGTTGTTTTCGCGATAGGGAATCTATACAGTATCATCTTTTGATTAGCTTGTACGCATTCTTCTTCGGGGGAACAATAGTTCGTGCGCACCGGGGAAGGCTTGAGTCCTTCGAATCTATATAACTGACAGGTTCGATTCGGTATCAGTGTCTCCAGCCTATTTCGTGCCCGTTCTCCATCATGGGTTCGACAAAGCCGCGAAAGATCCAACGTTCTTCTGCGCTAGGTACATCTCGCTTCCCCTCCGAGTCCGGAAACTTCTCATCATATTCATCCTTAACGTCAATACCTCCTGCGTTCGACGCCATTTTCCGAGACCATCTTAGTCCGTACCCCTCTTTCGCCCTAACCTCGTATACAAGTATCTTGTGAGGAAGCCAGTGTAGGTTTCTCCATGTCGCGGAGCGCATTACTTTATCGAACAGGACAAGAGCGTTCGCGTTGATTACAGAAACAGGGCCTTTGGGGAATCCCCAATACCCGCCAGGAGAAATCAAAGATTTTTGATCGTCTGAACTTGAACACGACCTCTGGATAAGTTCACTGGTAGTAGTATTCCTTGTGCTTTTTGAACTAACACCAGCTTCTGTTTTGGATCTGTGGAAATGTTTCGACCATGCCCTTGCTCCGGCAGTCAGACCTACTTTGTTAGGAACACAGAACGCTTCGAGGCATTCAACGTCGGTCGGAGCGTCTTGGCCCAATGCGGATCCGACAGTAAATGCAAATCCTTTTGCGATATGGAGCTGGGAAGGGCTAAGATGGAGATTGGTGATGTCTGTAGAGGGGCATTCTGCGAAAAATTCGTTGATACGATTTCGTTCGATCTGCGCAGAATCCACCTCGGATATTCCATGACAAATAGGAGAGGGTATGTTCGTCATCTTGGGGACTTTCCACAGAGATATAAACTAGAACGGTAGCTTTAAGTCGTATGAGTTATTGGTGACGAAGCTCGCAAATAACTCACCACAGATGTGAAGCAGTTTCTACCACGTAGCAGCGTCGATAGTGTCATAATTTTGGACTGGCAAAAAGCGCCATGAGCGCCATGACGGTGAAAGAGAAGGACGGCTGTCCGATTTTCTCGGGCAAACCATGAATGTCACCGTGGGAAGGGTCGAGTCGTGAACGCGTCGAAACGCGTCTTTCAACGACCACATTCGCTCCGCTTCGACTTTACCTCTTAACCACCATGTCTGAGTGCGTATTTAAATGCTACTTTCGAAGTTCGTATTGCTCAAACTATCTCCAGAAACTCGAACTCCACGCCCAACCCAGAAGACGTCCCAACAAAGCTCGAGGCTGGCCCAGCTGAACCTGAGCCTGAACCAACCATCGAGGACAGCGTAGCAAAGGCGGAACGCGCTTTCGCGCTCAGAAAATTCGAGGAGTCTGTCGAACATTATGCTATTGCTCTAGAGCTCGCGTGAGTCCCATACGATCCAAAACTTTGCTTGTCCGGAGCTCCAATCGACTCACGCGCACTGCTCCTCTTTGCACAGTGTGGAAAAATATGGCGATCAGGCTGACGAAACCGCTGACCTCTACTTCAAGTATGGTAAGGCATTACTCGAGAATGCTATTTCCCAGTCGGCGGTCCTGGGTAAGGAACAAGCTGAAGGATCACTGCTGAAGGACGAGGAAGAAAATGGTGAGCCTTCGCGCAGACTTTCGAATGACTATAGTTTGACTATATTTCCTCGTCCTCAGCTGGTGCATCAAACGGCTCAAAACCTTTCATCTCTTTCTCTGGCGATGCCGAGGAGGAAGACGAGGAAGAAGAACAAGCTGGTAGTGGTGCCGATCCAGCTGTCAACTTGTTCGCTGCAGCAACAGTGGCAGTTGACGAAGAGGAAAAGGATGAAGAGGAAGAGGAAGGCGAGGAGGAAGACGGAGAACCCGAGGATGATTTCAATGCTGCTTGGGAGGTTCTGGATCTTGCTAGAATCTCGTTTGAACGTAGGCAAGACGAGAGCGACGAGATTAAATTGAAGCTAGCCGAGACGTATGTCGCGTTGGGCGACGTGTCATTGGAGACAGGTAAGTGTGATGGAACCCGGAGTACTGTTGTTGGATCTCATTGTTATTGATCTCACAGAGAAAATTGACCTCGCAATCGGCGACTTCGAGTCCGCTCTCAAAATTAAGCAAGCACTCCTCCCGCTTTCCTCCCGTCAGCTTGCGGAAGCCCATTATAAATTAAGCATTGTCCTGGACCTCACGTCAGGTCGACTTGCGCAAGCAATTCATCATGCCGAGAAAGCGCTTGATAGCGTCGACGCTCGCATAGCGGAACTACGAAATGCTCGTGACGGGCAAATGCCACCGTTACCGGAGACAACGAAGGTAGACGCGAAAGGAAAAGGAAAAGCAACTGCTCCTTTATTGGCCCCCAAAGAACTCGTTCAGAACATGACGACAGCACAGATTGAGGCTGAGATCAAGGATTTGGAGGGCTTGAAAGAGGACCTTGCGTTACGGGTGAGTTACTTTGTTGTGACTCCGACATCTGTTAAAGATTAAGACTTTCTCTTTAGATTGAAGAGATGAAGACGACACCGACCGGTGCTGAAGAGAAGTTGAATGCGCACGAGCTTGCGCAAAAAGCGTTGGACAAAGAATTGGGCGTGGGCGCCGCCAAAGCTCGAGAGTCGGCGGTAGTCAACGATTTGACGGGCATGGTCAAGAAAAAGAAGCCGAAAGCCAATGAAATGAACGGAAAAAGAAAGGCAGAAGATGAGGTGTCCAGTGAAACGAAGAAAGCAAAGGTTGAAGCTGACAGCATATCCTGAAGAACATTCATTCATTCTTGAAAATACGTTGCTTTTTATTGGCTTCGGATCTAGTAAATTATCACATATCAATGTCACTGGATACTTTTGTTGACTCCTTATGTTTTCCCGTACAAGTAATTAAAACGGTAACCTTTCAGCCTCAAATCGAGTATGCAGATACCTTTTCTTCCCTTCTCCACTCCCAAACTCCCCAACAATATGTCCCCTTTCCCCCGTACTCCTGACAACGTATTTATACGTAACCAGGCCTTCCAGCCCAACTGGGCCTCTAGCATGTATCCTCCCCGTACTGATCCCAACCTCTGTCCCAAACCCATACCGGAACCCATCAGCAAATCTCGTCGAAGCATTTACGAAAGTTCCCGCCGAGTCGACTCCGCGAACGAATTGGGACGCAGAGGCGGGAGACTCGGTGACAATGGTATCGGTGTGGTGTGAGGAGTGCGCGTTGATGTGGGAGATGGCGGCGGAGAGGGATGTGACAGAGAGGACGGAGAGAGTGAATGAGAGGTGTTCGGTTGTGTAGGAGGTAGGTGTGGATGGTTTGATTAGGTGTGGGAAGGAGGGAAGTGAAGACGCGTTAAGGGCTGAAAGAGTCGGTGGGTCGCATTGTAGTTGTACACCGGCTTCGAGGAGGTTTTGTGCGACTTTGGGCCATAGTGTATTTAGGAGCGACTCGTGGACGAGTAACGTCTCTGCAGCATTGCATGCAGCAGGGTAATCGATCTATGAGACCAGGTATCATTCAAACAAGCCCAAACTCCAAACCGACCACATACACTCACCTTCGACTCGACCGTGATCCTGATCGCCTTTGTCTCATCCGCACTTTCGTCGAGATAAACAGAGCACAATCCATCCGCATGGCCCATGACGGGTATCCTGGTGTTATTCTGGATGTTGCGTACAAGTGCGTTGCTGCCTCTCGGGATGACGAGGTCGATATATCTGTCAAGTGAAAGGAGCGATGAGACTTCGTCTCGCGTTTGGATGGTTTGGATGTAATCTTCCGGGATCGAGGATTTTGAAAGGGCAGCTCGAATGGCTTGCGAAAGAAGTGCCGTAGTTTTATTCGACTCTTTTCCGCCCTTCAGGATTGCAGCATTCCCTGGGGCGAAATATCGCGTCTGAGCGGGCAACGAAAAGGACACAAGTGCTCCAAAAGCCATCCACACTCACCCGACTTGATGGCCAAAGCGGCAATGTTCACCACGACCTCCGGTCTCGCCTCGAATATCACAAGCAGCACTCCGATGGGACACGAAATACGATACAATTCCAGTCCTTCATCGAGTTTTGAGGTATACGAGACTTTGCCGTTTGGATCCGGCAAGTTCGCGACGTCAAGGATCCCTTGTAGCATTGAGTCCCACTTATCTCCCTTGAAGAGGTCAAGGCGCCTCACCAGCGAGGCAGATAGGCGGCCTGCTTCGACTTCTGTTTGAGCTGACTGCAGGTGGGTAAATGCGCGTCAGCCGGGACTTCGGAAAGAGATGGATTCATTAAAAAGTGAGATTGTGTGCACCTGCATGTCCTCAACGTTTGCCGTTCTGATTTTATCCTTCAAGATCTCTAACTCGTCTTTTATGAGAGACAGTACCCTGGTCCTCTCGGAGGCATCGATGAGCTGCGATGCTTCAAAAGCCGCCTTCGCACCCTTAGCGATTTCTTCGGGGCTCGAGCTTTGCGCCATATTGGACTTTATAAAAGTCGTATCAAAGCTTCGTAAAATTAAATAAGGGGTATGTTGAGTACTGTTGCGTTATACTCGACGAAGCTTGATGATGAAGGTAGGCGTTAACGTTAACGTTGAGTTCGAATTTCTCGAGTTCCTTGACCCTTTGGTTTCGCGTGACTCATTCTCACGGTGCAGAGACACTTCCTTTTTGGAAAACATGCCGCTACCTTGATATTGAACCACCACTCCGCAGAGGCGCACGTCACCGGAGTGGCCTCTTGCAGTCAAGAGATCACCAACTGAGAGTTTATAGAAGGTGAAAGCTTACTTGGGAGAATATAGACTGTCGACCATTCAGAAAATCGCTCGAACACACAACGAGCAGGAGCTTGGCAGCAGTCCTCATACGGACACGACTCCATGGGTTTCGAATTCTCAGACCTCCTAACATTGCACGACATGATCGAGAAGGACCCGGCAAAAGAACTTACGGGATGCATCCTCTTCAGAATGCTGTATATACCGATATAGTCGTGACTGCGAGGTGAAAGATAGAGTCGTCCATTTCTGCATCTACTACGGTTGCCCAGAGAGATCAGCTCCAATCCTGCCACCTACTAATAACTGGCGATTAGCTTGGTATGGGCCTGCACAAATCCGTGATAAGCAAGGTTCCAGAACTGGTACGATGACACATAATAACTTAGAGCAATTGCTGCAGGATCTATTCGTCGAGAATGGAGAGACATCGATTCCTTCCGTATATCCGGCATTGCCACATTTTGGACGATAACTTTGCAAAGGTCTGTTGTTACAAACTTCTGGGATTATGGTATGCATCTTGTAGAACATTTACCATCGTCTATCCTTGATTTCTTTGTGCGGATATCTAGCCGTCCGACACTTGCCGGTCTCTTTTGAGGTTTGGCGACTACTCTTTTTCCAAGTGAGCTCACTCTTCCGGGGTCATGCTCTTGACGGATCTGCCTCAAGATATCCTCGAACGAATATTGGGGTCATGTGGCGTACAAGAGGTTGTACGCCTAAATCGTGTGAGTACTCGAGCCCAGTCTTACAGTTCTAATTGTATATTTTGACCTCGAACGGACTCATAGTCCTGTAAATTCTTTTCTACTTTGAGCTCGTCACGATCCATTTGGACCCGCCTTCTCCGTTCCCTGGACCTAGGACAAACGCCGAACCTTCCACCTCACATCGCGCTACAGTCATTGAGTTATTCACAACTTAAAAACATAGTCATCGACGCACACGTTCGACAACGGCTATTCTCAACATCGCAGGAGGTCGAGGTTAGGCTCGAGGAGTTTGCGCGCCTAGACTCGGAAACCCCCAACTACACAAACGTCCGTCTACTCCCGAATCGCGAGCACTTTTTTACCAAAGAACTTGGAGAGTTGATTTTATGGTCCAACTCGGGTCCGACCCGACTCTGGGCGGTTCCTGCAGAAGAAAACCGTCATAAGTGCGTCGAATATGAATTTGAGCTCGTAGAGACGGAATGTGGCTTAAGGCTGAACGTTGTGGCATGGTTTGAGCGTCAGGAAGTCGAAGAATGTTATATTCGAGCCTTTTCATATACCTTTAGGACCGGAAAGGAAACGATGTTGATTCATCGTGAAATCCCAAATGGATTTCCGTGGCGTCTCATGATTAAGAACAAGATCCTCTTAGTCCAGCACTCTAGTAACTTCCGAGTGACGCTCATGAACTTGGAGCTTCAAGCGGCCGTCAACATTGACTATTCCACACTAAATGTGAGTGCTCCTTTCGTTCGCGCCCCTTCTGTCTGCTTCTCTGTGATATCAATGAACCTGACCGCCGTTCAGTGCAGCCGATGGAATGGTAGAACTTCTCTCATCGACGACCGATACTTCATGGCCGTTCTGGCAAACGAAAATGTCATCTTAGCTTGTCTTTCGATTGACGAGCTGGACAGTCATTGGTGCAAACACCTTTCCCACGAAGCCTGGCCGACACTCAAATTCGACGCAGATCTTCCAAAGTCAGACATTACGATGTCTGACCGCCGAATACGAGGCTCCATCCTTACATTATGGACTCGGACGGAAGCTACTATGACCTGGGTAATCACGTCGAGCGTCTGCAAACGGGTCTGGCAAGAATCCGGAGCACCATACGACCTCACCTTAGTGAAAAGAGCTCTGCCAGAGGGTCAGGGTGGGCGAAAGGTCATAGTCACCTCCCACGTTCAACTCCTCGAAACGAATCTAATCGAAGAAAAAGACAAGTACTTGTCGGAGACAAAGTGGAAGTTAGTCTTGGTGTCTCAGCAGTCGGCACCGAGTGACGACATCATTCCCTGGAGACCCATCAATATCTCGAATGCAGGTCGGATGTTTGCCTTGAGTGGGCCATACCTGTACGTGTTGGACCTTCTCACTATAGGGGAACGGACACACAAAGCGATTCGTATTCTTGGTGCAGATGATATCAATGACGATAACCTCAAACACGCTTTTCTACCGATGTCAGTGGAACCATGGAGCGAGACCATCACGTTTGGTGCTCGCGGGCGTGTGTATAGATTACAGTTCTAGTTAATGGCGCCTGCATATACCACCCATCTATCACTCATCTTTTGACTTTTCGTTCATGTAAAGAATGGAAATCGATGCTAATCCACCTTGAAACCGCATCTGAATGCAACTAACCTCTAATCAATCAAGAGTGTGGGAGACACCTGAACTTCCGAATCCTTACTTTGCAAGAAAAAAATTCCTAAAAGCGTCCATTGCAATTACCTCTCAATTGCAAACCACAAGCTTAAGGTCTGAACTTGAGTTTGCATTTCCTATCACATCTATCTCTCTTTCACTTCCCCTCCTTCACGAAAAAGCCATCCGACGGACTCTACCCTCGACGTCTTGTCAACCCACGCTCTTTTAAACCCACACACTCTTTAATTTTTTCCCTTTCCTTCGGTTCATGCCCCTGGTCGGATTGCCCCAAGATGTCCTGGAGATGATCTTCGCTTTCTGTGGCGTGCGAGACGTCTTGCGTCTGAGCTGTGTGAGTTATTCGAGTTTCAGTTCCAACGGTTTCAACTCAAGGATATTAATGTTTATCTAACCTTTTCCATGCGACTACTTCCCTGTTTCTTTTAGACTTGCAAGCTCTTCAATACGCTGAGCACATCGCCGGCACTGTGGGTTCACTTCCTCCGATCACTGGACGTAGACCAGACACCGAACATCCCACCCCACATTTCACTATCCTCGTTAACCTTCCCACAACTGAAAGTAATAGTTATCAACGCCCATCAACGACAACGCATATTCTCAAGCTCGAAATCGGTCGAAGTCCAACTGGAGGAGTTCGCGCGTCTGCCGTACGACTCGGATCCGCCCCCTTACACCAACGTCCGTCTCCTCCCAGACGGGGAGCATTTCTTCGTCAAAGGGGATGGGTGCGTCACCCTATTCTCCGCATCTGGTCCGACGAAGCTGTGGACGGTGTCCGGGGAACAGAACCACCATTTGTGCGCCGAGTATGATTTTGATCTCATAAGGACGGAGGATGGTGAGCTCAAATTGAACGTTGCGGCGGGGTTTGAGCACCGGGGTGGCGGGGAAGCCTACGTCCGAGCTTTTTCGTATTATTTCGAGAGCAAGAAGTTTGAGATGTTGATGCATCTAGCCATCCCGGACGACGTTATTTGGCGCGTAATGATCAGAAACAATATCCTTCTTGTCCGTTACAAGAGGAACGCACAAGTGGCGCTTGTAAACTTGGGGTTACGAGGAATGGCGGTTGTCGACTTTTCTGCGCTACGTGTGAGTGGGCAACATCTCTCTCTTATGAGTCTTGGGAGTATGGAAATACTAATTTCCAAGACAGTGCCGTTATACGAACATGAAAACATACCTGGTCGATGATCAATACCTGGCGGCAGTCGTGGCCGACAAGGATGTCACCCTGGCATGTCTTCCAATCGACGCATTACATGATCACTGGAGTGACGACCCAGTCTACCACAATTGGCCCATCGTCAGGTTCGAGCCTGAAGGTTCTCCCCCGAACCCAGAGATGGGCACAAGAGCTGCTTCCAAAGAGAATAGAGTCAAAGGTTCGACTCTCACCTTGTGGACTGATAATGGGACTGCGATTGCTTGGGTGATGGGCTTGAGCTCCTGTAGGCGAACATGGCAAGGACCTGGGACATCCCATGACATCACGGACATCACGATCGTGAAGAAGGCAATTCCAGTCGGCCCCAACGCGCGGAAATTCAACCTATCATCGCGCGTCCAACTTGTGCGCGATAACCGATCTTTCTCCGTTGGTCCGCCATCGACAGGCGCTGACATGTCAATTGAAGAGCAACTAGAGCCAGAACCAAAGAACTTGAATCTCAGCTTGGTTGCTCAGAAGTCAGCACCAAGCGATGGTGTGCTTATGTGGAAGCCCAGTAACATCTCGAATGCAGGCCGGATGTTCGCCAAGAACGGGCAACATCTCTTCGTTCTGGATCTCCTCTCCAATGGCGGGCAGGCACACAAGGCGATTCAGATCGGCGCGGACAACTTGGACGACAGTGACTTGAAGTGCAATTTAGCCCCGATAACTGTTGAGCCTTGGAGTGAAAGCCTTGCCTTTGGTGCGAGAGGACGTATATATAGATTACGGTTTTAGGGCACAACTCACTTGCTCACCGTACATACATAGACTGTGTGCAAAAAGTAGTTAGACTCCTAATCCGATCAGTGCAAAAGTGACCGTTGTTACTCACCTGCCCTCTTTGAACCAGAACCCCAACTCAACATTGAAGCACGCTTACAAAGAGAAGTAGAAATCAACAGAGAGATAGTGTCCACCTTGGAAGAAAAACCAACGTAAACATTAGCAATGCTCTCAATAGAAAAAAAAATAGCGTGCTATAGTGCCCTTAACTTTAACTGCAGAATGAGAAAATGCGGAAGCAAAAATGAAGATTGGAAGCGTAAATTAGAAAAAAAAAGGAAACTCGAGTGAAAAAATATTTGGGCGGTCAGCACGTTATGCATTCTTAATAAACGAGAAAGGATATCGCCTGCAAAAGTCAGAATAAATGAGACTCAAAGATAAGGAAGGTGTGATTGCGGTCAAAAGTACATCCATGAAGGGTGAAAAGAAAAGGAAAGAAAGAAAAAAGAAAGAACGATATCACTATATTCGACAAGCGTAAACGGAAGAAAAAAGCAATGGATTGAGAACAGATAAAGACCAAGAAAGAAAGAAGACAGAAAGAAAAATATCCACACCACACACGACAGCAGAATTGCCATGATCAAAATCAAATCAGAGAACCCGTTTGAGGCTGTTGATATGGCTGTTGCTGATTTTGCTGCTGATGCTGCGGTCCACCCTGTCCAAATGGCTGAAACATGCCCGCACCCCCACCAAACGCCGGCAACCCCGTCAAGTTCGCCCCTATCCCGCCTGCTCCTGCTCCTGCTCCACCACCAAACTGTGGCAAAGGCGGCACACCACCGACACCCGGCGTCAACGTCGATGTCGAAGAAGCAAACATGGACGCCCTAAATGGGTTTGCTACGCCCCCTCCTCCCGTCATTTGCGGACGTAGCCCTACGCCTACGGTCGACCCGCTCCCGCCACCGAACGCATTGTTAGTACCTGTCGGCTGCGCGTTCAGTGCGCCAAGACCCGCATTCGAGTTAAAATTCGACGTGCTGAAAGAAGGGAGGCTCGAGCCTCCAGTGGGTGGGGAAGATAACGACGAGCCGAGCGAGCTCAGTGAAGGGCCACCGGTAGGCTGACCCGTTACTGACGCATTGTTCACGTTTACCCCACCAGAGGGCGTCGCAGGGCTCGATTGGGGAATAGGCGGCAACGACTCCAGCAACGACGCACCGAAAGAAGATGTTGGTTTGAACGCTTTCAGCCCTGAGAACCCCGTCGACTGGGGCTGCAACGGCTGCGGAGACGCCGAGGACGAGAAAGCCGACGTCGCGTTTGTGCTTCCTGTGGGTTGACTAGAGAATGCAGACGTAGAGGTGAAGTGTGAGGATATTGTCGGTGTGCCCGTCGTTTCGGATTTCGCTTTGTTTGCATCGTTAAATGCGTTAGGGTTGGAAGCGAAAGACGAAGCGACGTTCGCCATGATTGAACCGTTTGCCGCGCCAGAAGGCGCTGGGGACGATGACGAAGACCCAAAACCTCCACCAGCGCCAAACGATCCAAGCTGATTACCAGGAGCAGGAGATTGTGCACCGTTCTGTTGAAGATGTTGCTGTCCAAACATCCCTGTCATATGCGACGGGACTCCAGTCTTCAGCTCTTGTAGCGTCGGTGCCTTCGGGACGGGAGGTGGGGTCGTCTGGGGGATCCCGAACGGGTTCCTCGATCCTGTCTGGTGCGAAACCACCTTCGCTGGCTGCCCAAACGCGCTCCCAGACCCAGCAAGAGGCGTCGACGCTGGCCGTTGCGGTACCTGCTGTTGCTGTTGCAACTGATTTTGGAAGGCTCCTCCAAAGGCAGGTGAGGGGTTGCTCGTCGCGTTCGAGAGTGGGGTAGGTCCAAAGGGTTGACTTTGGGATTGAGGGAAATGTGGTTGGCCTGTTGGCTGCGGTACGGCGAAAGACGGGCCACCAAACTGGGCGCCGGTCGCGTTTGGCTGCATACCGCCCATTCCGAATTGGGGCATTCCTGTTGACTGCGGCATGAGCATGCTTTGGCGGAAAGGATTGACACCGGTGGCCTGGGGCTGTAAGAAGCCAGTTTGTTGTGGGACCTGAGGTTGTTGAGGTTGAAGGAAAGAGGAGAAGGAAGGGTGCGATGGGGAAGGGACACCTGTGGGTTGAGACATGGCTGGAAAGCCTGTTTGTTGAGGTTGCATGAACCCGTTCGCTTGAGGTTGGCCGAATGGTTGTTGAGGGAATGCACCTGTCATCATCATTGACTGACGCATAGCGAATGGATTATGGCCTGTCTGCATAGGTATCTGCATTTGTGGCATGGGCTGTTGCTGGAACTGGGGTTGCTGCTGCATTTGTACTTGGCTAATACAATAGCATTCGTGAGATTCATGAAAGGGTTTGTTTACATAGTCGACATACTTATGTGATTGCGCAACCAAATTGAGTGGTTGCTCCTCTTCGATAGACGAGAAGAAATCAACAAGTGCTTGATTGTTCTCCGCTCCCTTTGGCAAAGGTAGACTTGTTGATGAACTGGGTGGCTTTTCTTCTTTCGCTGTGCTCGATGATTGTCCTAAGTAAAACTTCAGTGAGCAGATTGTAAAAGAATTCTCTTTCGGCAGTACACACCATTCCTAGACTTATCCGCTGATTTCGACCTTTTCGCCTCTTTCGCATTCTTGTCAGCCGTCGCCTTCGTCGTCTTGTACTCTATTCGGTTTTGTTCAAAGTTGGGATCGTTCAAATATTCCTCAAGGGCTGATACCAGGGAAACAGGGGCCTAGTACGCAATTCAGATGTTTTTTCGAAAAAGAAGAACGAAAACGTACGAGTTTGAGATTTGGAATGGGCACATTCAAGAGATTCTGAAGCTTCCGTGCTACACCAAGGTACTCGACGGCTCTTTCCGTCTGTTTGCAGAAGTTCCTGTAGATTCCCAAAGCGTTCTCGGCATCTACATGCGACATCTCGAAGTAGTGTTCGAGAACATTGACAACTCCTTCGTTCAAAGCCTGGAAGAGGATCAACAGGTCTTTCACGAGCATGCGAAGGGCAGTGACGTTGAGTTCATCTTCCAAGTTATCATAATAGAACTGTCGCAAGTTTTAGTTCTATTTAACAAAGCAGAGCCCCATTCGTACGCACCTCGCACTCTACGAGCGATGCCATAGCCCGCTGGACCGCTTTGGTCTCCCTCAACAAACCCTTTTCAACCGTCATTGAGCGCAATTTGCGACCCATCATCGTCTTGCTACGCTGAGGCCCGTTGTACGGTTTGATCGTCGCACTCCGCTCTACTTGGCTTTCCACCCTCGCATCCCGGTTCGTCTCTGCTTGGACGCGGACTGGGTCGTGGTTCAGTTCCTTGTAGGTGCGTATCCGAGTATCGAGATAGATGGCGTAATTCTGAAGATTTCGAGGAGTATCATAGCCTTTTCACCTTGATGTTCAGCAAATGAAAGATTGCATGACGAAAGCAATGTCATACCTTCCCAGTGGCCAGCCGTGACGCTCCGTAGCCTGAGCACGTCTCCCGAAGCGAGGTAAGAGAGGACGTTGTCCGTGGCCCCGTTACGGATCATGGTGTGTAATACGATGAGAGCCTTGAACACGACCTACAAAATACTCATCAATTTCCCAGCCAGGCATCTCATAACTGAGAAAAGAAGGACGGACAATAGAGTTTGGTTCTCGAAGCCTAGGGGCCAGGGCCCTGCAGACGTCGAGTACGGCGCCATCTTCGGAGTAAGTCGCGGCAAGGATGGGGTCGATGTACTTGGATTCGTCATGAGCTGTGAGATCAAAATTGGACGATAAAACCGAGTAAAAGACATACCTTTGCCTTTGGAGGAGCTGCTTTGGGTTTGCAGGCGAGTTTTACGGTCTTGTCGAAGCTCGACATGGCGGAGGAAGGGAAGACCGTGAGGGATGGATGCCGGTGACGGAGGCGGTTGAAGTCGAAAGTCGCCCAGGCCTCACTAGCAGTTGTTATAGCCGCCGTCACCGCACCACCAGTACACCAGTCTCAGACTCTCACCCTCACCCTCACCACCTCATTTGGTCTTCAGCCAAATTCTTCTCTTCGCCCTTTTATAGCTCATTTCTATTTAAAAAGAACATACTTAGTATGGTTTGTGAAGTCAAGCTTTTGAAAATACATGGCGCTAGGGTCATCCTTTGGCTGGGCTAAAGAGTCCTCTCGCAGGCAGACAATCAATCCATCGATCATTGTCCATGTTCGCATACAGTTGTCTAGAAGTTGGCATCTGAGGTTGTACCATTAACTAATGTACTTTCATTATACACAAGCTCAAGATTTTCCAGCAAGACACATGTTTCAGCTGCCGCGACGAGATTTCTCAAGTTCTCGACTTGGTGTATGCTTATGTTAAATATGTATTATTCTGTCCACTCTACCTCTTGCTATCCACTGCGAGCATTTGATTTACATCGTCCAGACTGATTCTGTGCTTGGGCTGTCTACTTGAATGTGCTTCCGTAGCCTCGCTGCACTTTGATGTCCTCAGGCTCTCATCCACCGCTAACCAATCTTTTGGTTCCTAAATCCTAGTAATCGGTCTACGTATCTTCATCGTATAACCCATTACACATATTTGATGGTATCATTCGTCAATCTCAGACAGCTACAAGGGGCTATTTGACGAAGTAGACGATGTGTTAACCGACGTTCCTCCCTCCGTCATTTTCGGGCCGAAATGATGTGGGAAACGGCTGGAAGAGATAAAAAAACGAGAGTGGGTCGATATCTGCTTTTCCTTTCCCGTTCGCGTCCTCAACTGACTGCAACGTCGACGGCGAGCTCCCCTCCCCTTCCTCTGTATCCCATCTCCTCCACTAAAAATGGGCGGCCAGGTACCCGAATCAGAGCTCAGGCAGCGTAAACAGCCAGCTAAAGAGTTCAAACCTACCGACGAAGGCCGCAAACTCGATGAAAAACTGGACCAGCACTTGCAGTACGTCTTTTTTTTCTCCCTCTTTTACTCTGCGTCTATTTACGCGTCACTGACCATGTCGAGTGCAGTTATGAGTTTGGTGGTCCGGTCGGCGTCACAGCGATGATGATTGGGTTCCCGACCCTCATGTATTACCTCTGGATTTGCTTGACGTTCTATGATGGCTCGCTCGTCCACCCCACATCCGTTGATGACATCCAACCTTTCCTACTCAGAATGTGGGAGCATGTCCGAGTGGTGAGCCCGTTCCCAAGCTCAAGACTCGCCAAGCACATTACTGACATAGTATTATAGGACGCAAGCCCAAATGCGTACGGCTGGAAAGTCTACTCTGGCTTTTTCTTCTTCCAGCTCTTCATCGCTTTCATCATGCCTGGCTACCAACAGGAGGGTCTTCCCGTTCCTTCCCTGGGCTACAAAACCCTCATGTACAACTGCAACGCCCTCTCCTGTCTCTACGTCACAATGGCCACCGCCGCCGCCCTCCATCTCACCAACACCTTCAACCTCACCTCCATCATCGACAACTACGGCCACCTCATGACCGTCGCCAACATCTACGGCTTCGCGGTCAGTTTTGGCATGTACTTCTGGACAGTTGCCAGGGGGGAGCAGATACGCATGTCGGGCAACTTTATTTATGACGTGTTTATGGGCGCTGCGTTGAACCCGCGTATTGGGAACGTCGACTTGAAGATGTGGGCTGAGGTCCGTATTCCGTGGAATATCGTCTTCTTCCTCGCCGTATCTGGTGCATGCAAGCAGTACGAATTGTATGGCTACGTGACTCCCGTAAGATTCAGTTTTCATTAATTATAAATCCTTATCTGAAACGCTCCTACATAGAACATGGCCTTCATGTGTCTCGCAACCTGGCTCTATGTCAACGCTTGGTAAGTCCGGTGCCCATCCATTCGTAGTGGTATGACTTTTCTAAATGTACCGCAGTGGAAAGGGTGAGGAATGCATTCCCCAAACCTGGGACATGTTCCACGAGAAATGGGGCTTCATGGTCATTTTCTGGAATTTCGCCGGCGTACCATTCGTGAGTAATGTTCTTTGCATCAAGTTGAAATTTCCCTGCTTACACTGCTTGCAGACCTACGTCTACTCCGTCGTCTACATGGCAGCACACGACCCATTCAAATACCACTTCTCGACCCCAATCTACGTCGCCCTCTTCGCAACGCTCTTGACCGCCTACTACATGTAAGCACCGCGTCATCTTACCCTATCCCCCACTTGCGCGCTAGCTTCTGCAGAAACTTTAACTGAACTCGCGGTTTGACACTAGCTTCGACACGTCGATGTCGCAGAAGAGCCGCTTCAAGATGCAGACGCAGGGCACTTTCAAATGGCGCAAGGCGTTCCCGCAACTCCCCTGGGGAACCGTTGAAAACCCTACTTATATCCAGACCGCCCACGGGTTCGTCTTTTCTCTCCTCTTTTTGTCTCTGTCCCTCAATAATCTGAACATCCCCCTCCCCCTCTCTTTGCAAACAGCAACCGCCTCCTCACCTCCGGATGGTGGGCCTACGCCCGCAAACCCAACTACACCGCCGACTGGGTCCAGTCCCTCACCTGGGGCCTCTGCGTCGGCCCAGCCTCCGCCATCCCGTACTTCTACTCCCTCTTCTTCATCACGGTGCTCGTGCACCGGTGCGGGAGGGACTTTGAGCGATGTGCGGTGAAATATGGGAAAGACTGGGAGAAGTATTGTGAGGTCGTTAGGTGGAAGTTTATTCCGGGGATTTATTGAGGATTTGCGGCGTAGAAAGAAAGAGGGGAGTGGTTGCACGTTACCTATTTCAATTGATTGCATATCTTGTTTTGGGACCCATACTGTTTATGCGAAATAGTAAATGCATGGCCTTAGTTGATCGCAGGTCCATTGGTCTATGAACTCCGCTTGCTCCTTTATCTATTGCAAAGACTCGCACACATGTTTATGGTAAATTAATGTTATCAGCATCGGATAGATACATCCTAAACCAATAAAGAATGAAAATAACACGAAGATATCGAATACTGATGCAGATACTGGTATCATCATAAACGAATCGTGAAGACAAAAAAAGGTGGTATAGAAGAGCAGAAAAGAACTCCATGTTGCGAACCCGGACCCACATCTCCCTCATCCACCCCCCACATTAAAAACGGAACAAATCACTCATAGGGCATGTTTTCCACTTCCTCGCTGAGCGCCGTCCAGTTCCCCAACACCGCCTCAGCGTGCGCCGCCTCTTCGCGCGTAAAGTCTCGCACGGCCTGTGTGACTAGCGTGTTCTCGCGATTGTGTAGAACGACTCGGAGTTCGTGCCACATGCTACAAGCAAATGAATTCAGCGATCGATTTTACCCAAACATACTCATCTCATAGAAAGGAAGAGAGAGAGAGAGAGAGAGAGAGAGAGAGAGAGAGAGAGAGAGAGAGAATGAAACGATGATCGGAAACGTACCAGTACCGAATATACACCCTCCTCCCCAACAACGTCGCAATCGTACCCTGGTCCCTTTCCACGAACCCAGACAGCCGATCCACATCCTCCTCCCATCCGTCTTTCTGAGCAGCGCGGATCCCTTCGAGCTTCGCTTGGGTGCTTTCGATGCGCTTTTTGAGTCGTTCGACGTTGTCGCCCGAGAGGCGGTCGTGCCGGTGAAAGAGATCACGCATGGCGATGTGGAGGTCTCGTTGGCTCTGAGAGCAAAGGAAGTTGGGAGTTGGGAGTGAGTAAGAGGGTTGAGAGTGAGGCGATAGGTATGACTGACCTTAAGAGCTTCAAGGGTCGTTGATGACATTCGCCTTGCCTAAGAAACACATTAATATTCATAGTGAAAAGAAGAATGGGAAAAGAACCCGTACTCTTTGGTCCGCCTCATCGCTATGCCTGCCAACATGGCTCGACACATGACCCATCCCCGCCCTCACCCCGCTACAAAGCTCACAGACTTCCCCCCTCCAGCATTCCCCGTTCACTTCGTTCAACGCATTGATCGTCAACGTCAGCCTTGACATATCCGCCTGATCATGTTCCCAATACGATGTGTAAAATCCACCGTCAGCCGCGCCATCCGGCCGCGCAGAGCCGAGGAGTGGGGTAGACGCAAAAGAGCCAAACACAGCGACGGAAGGGTAAACGGGGAGGACAGACGATGCGAGGGAGGCGGCGGAGGTGGAACGTGGGGAGGAAGGAGGCGAATCGGTTTGGTTGTTTGATGAAGAGAGCGTCGGGGTTAAAACAGAGGATAAGAACGTGCGCTTGAAGAGTGCGTGAGGTGTCCGTACCGCTTCTGCCTCCCGCCGTTTGGTGAGTCGCTCGGCCAGGATGCAGATTTTCTGCCATTGCTCGATGACGATATTCAGCCGGCTTCGGACAATTCTGTGGACGATAAAAATACGATGTCAATGATGATAGCTTTTTCCGACATACTTTAGTTTGTCCTCTAAATCGCTCGGGATGGACATTTCTTCGACTTTTCCAAGACGTTTAGTCAGACCCTCCTCTTCTAATGCCACTGACGAGTGCTTTCGCCATTGCTCAAAAGAGGGTTCAGTTAAGAAGACCGCCAGCAGACCGTCCTCTTTGAATACTGGGTGGTTTCTTGTTTCGATGTCTTCGTCAGCTTTTGTGCAACTCTTCTCAGATAATAATAAGCTCACATCACAAAATTCAAAAACCTCTGCAGGCCTCTCCTACGTTGGACAATAATGCATGTCAGCATGAGCTTTGAAGTGTCATATCCTCAGATCCAACCTTCGTTGCTCCAAGAAAGACTCGTCCGCTGGAAGCATATAATTAAAACTCTAGATTTTCCGTCATAAGGCAGGGGATCTCACGTCCTATCCGTTTGGGCGGTAATTGTGGCAGGATACGGAATGGATAGCGTCTGACAAGGCCATCCCACAGATATGCGAACTCTGAATACCTTCGCGTAACTGGGGACCCTCTCTGAAAGAGGAACTGCTTAGTTCAGTCCGAAATGGACAAATGCTAAGAACTTGCCTCCGAAGTGATTTCGTAAGTCATGTAACGATTCAAAAGGAAGCCTTGCATGCCCATAATTCTAAGTTGGACACGCTCCTGTCTCTTCCACCAGTCTCGAGGCAAACCAGTGCCGTTTATACTTGAAGCAGCTCCATTAGCAACACTTCCATTCGCACTCGTCGATTCGGAGACACGAGGTGCCTGCCATGGATCATCCTGAGAGTACGATGGCTGCGTAGGGATAGGCATTGATTGTGAAAGTGTATTTTTGTGCTGAGCTGAGCTGCCATGAGGACCAATGGCGTCGAGGTCGAGTGAGGGCTCCGGAAGGGCGTTCTGAGAGGCTAATGAAGCGACGTGCTCAATGGATAGGTCTACCAAAAGATAGAATAAGCTTCCTTGCAAAATAAGAATACTGAGGTATAAATCAACCTCTTTCAGTCTGTGCCAAAGCAACGAGAGCCAAGGCCACGAAGAACTCAAGCTTGGACACGCGTGGGCGCGAGCTCACGAGGTTCACGATCTTTATAACAGGCCATCTCAGTAAAGCCACTGAGGTCCGTCCCTTGTAGTACTCACCCTATCAATCGTTGAAGCAGAGAGTCCGGACGTGAGCAGAACTCGAGAGAGCAGGTTGACGGAGACATCTCCTAATCCTGAAGGGTCGACCGCAGCGAGCGCCTTGTGATATGAGGGAGGCGTTGTTGCATCAGCTACATAGAACCAAAGCCTTAGTCTAGCGAAAGGAAGAAAGGAAGAAAAGTCACTGAACACGTACCGAGCACTGACGACAACGAGGACGGACGAGCACTCGACACTGAAGGTATATCCGGCGTGGGTGCGGAAGACCATGGATCCAAGCCGTCGTAATTTGAGTACGTTGATGCAGCTAACGGATTCTCATTCTGAACACTCCCGAAAGCATTTGGAACAGAATTTGAGGTGCTGTATCGATGATTTGTTCTGGGAACATTGAACATGATGGTTTCGACGGAACGGAAGATGGGAGAACCAGAGCTGAACGGACGCTGGTCGTCGCTCACGCGCGCGAATACTCGAAAGCTTAGCCGCCGCCGCCGATTCCCCACTTGACTTTCTACCGCCACCTTCTCCGTCTTCAAGCCAATTTCTTGTCGACAAACATGTCCGAGGATCCAAACTCGGAACTCGACCCGCTTCTCAGTGATGAGACTATCGAGAAGATGCCTGTGTACCCAATTATCCACATGATACGACAAGTGCGCCTCTAACTGCTGTTACTCTCCATGGTTTGTAGGCACTCATGTCTTCTGGATGGCTTTCCTTAGGATATGATGGTTCGTGATAATGATCCTCGAAACATTGACCATTCTCATTGAGGTACTTTTCTAGCATTTCATAGGTACGAAAATATTATCTGCCACAAAATGGTGGTATCGACAAGTTCTCCATTAGATACGCCATTAACCTATGACGCACTGACGGCTCCGGACCTTACCTACACTCTTGTCAAACCGCTTGAAGACAAATACGCCAACATTCAACGAAAAGGAAACTACTCTGTCGTTTTCTGCTTCCTTCTTAATCGTGTCAACTTCATGCGAGACACCAACCTGGTCTCTTCCTCTCTCTCCCGATCTCGTGCGGCTCTATGCGAACTTATGGCATCCCGACTTCTCCGGCTATACGGAGACGACACACTTGAACTCGCTTTTGTTACGACAACAAGCTGGCCAGTCTACACTGGGGCAGACGAAGGCATGTTGAAGCAACTTTTAGAAGACCTTGACATCGAGGAGGTCGAGGAAAGGGTTGGCAACGCAATTGAAATGGCTATTGTCGGTAGAGCGAAGCGCTTCATCAAAAGTACGGCTTGTCAGAGAGTCATTGATAGCATATGGAGGTATGCTTCAGGTTGTGCATTTTGTGATGACTGATTGAGACAATTCTTAGTGGTCGGTGTGTGTATCAAGCTCAGAGCAGCCACTCGATGATTTCAGATACATATAAGCGAACGAAAATACATATGTATGACCCGCATAAAGCGCCCGTGCTGGATCATTACAGGTATGTCTCGCCATACCTACGTCTTTTGTGCGCTAAATCCCAAAACCCAGGCTTAAAGTCCCTGCCATTCGTTCCGTTCTGGAGTACATCAAGTACGCGCGCAAACCCGTTAAAGTGTTTGCTCATGACATACAACTCATTTTCTCCTTAGCTTCTTGACACTCTTCGTTCTTTTCGTTTTGGTGCTGGAGTTTAGCGAATTAAATCACATAAATGTGATTGAGATTGTGTTTATGGTGTATGCTCTAGGTATGCCATTTATGTCCAGGTTTTGGCCTTCAACTGACTTCTCATCACAATAAAGGTTTTTCTCTCGAAAAGATAGCTGCTATGCAAGAGCACGGGGTGGGTGTGTACTTTACGGGGACTTGGGTATGTTTCCGAGTTCCCCTTCTTCCTGTCATCATGTTAATAAGTGTTCCTTCAGAACGGATTTGATCTAGCTATTAGTAGGACAATCGACATCAATTATGTTACATCGCGCTGACTGATCGTTCCAGTCGCGATCTTCATAAGCTACGGGTCGCTCCGTTTATTTGGAATGCATCGCGATAGCACGTCCACTTTTCGTACATCATGTCTTCGCCTTCTGACTACATATTTCGCACCATAGGTTTATGGGCCCGTTCTAGCGGTATTGATTGCCTAGCATTGGCAGCTTGCCTTCTCTTCCCTAGGTTAGTACTACAGAAATCCTATTCGTTCGGCGTTGTTAATGTTTTGGACAGACTTGCGTTTGCGACCTTGAAGAATAATTTAGTGTGTCAGCTTCAGACAGAAGTGAATTATAGCACTGATTTCCGAACGCCACAGATGGTTCTCTCCCTGCGAGCTATGATTGTGCAATTCATGATACTCATGTTTATTGCCGTCTTCTGCTTCGCCGGCTTCCTTTATGCTCTTTGGACGTAAGTCATCTCTTGTATGATGCGTGTGCTTCGCTGAAGATAATGTTAGTCTCGCGAGGAACGAAGCTGAGTAAGTAACCCTAGTATATTTAAAAAGATCTATCTTCTTACGGCACGCATAGTTACAGCGCCACGGACATCTTTTGGTGGATGGCCGACCTTTGGTTTGGTTTAGATGCAACCGGATTTGTGCTTTCAAGTATGGAAACACCTCTCCGTTGATATTGACGCAAGGTCCTGAGATTCCACCTATATTTAGCAACTTTCCATCAATACTTCGGCCCCATTCTGATGGTACTTTATACGTGCTTGAGTAACACGCTGTTGCTTACAGGTGAGTTATCTAATATCTTATTTGACTTGCGACTCGAAATTAAGTGGGTATTATCCAGTTCTGGTCTCGGTGAGTGAACATATCCTACCACGTTTACTCAGCGTTTATTGTCTTCCAGATCCTATCACACACATTTTCTACCATCAGTGAGGATGCAGCTGCTGAGGTAAGTGCTATATTCAGATACACGGCAGGTCTTGACGCTTAGTTGTTCCCAGGCCATGTTTCGTCGGGCTGTGCTTACTATCGAAGGGTATATAAGAAAGTTCATGTTCTGAATCAAATACTAACAATAACACAGAGTCAAAGCCGACTATCTATTCTCGTATCAGCCGCCTGTGAATGTCTTTGCTTTGTTGATTATGCTCCCTGCCAGCTACGTCCTAAGTCCAAGGTGGTTTCATAAGGTATGTTCAAGATATTTCCAGTTGTAAAATCAATGACTCAATAATCTCAGGTCAACGTTTTTATGATCAGGTAATTGATCTTGCTTGTTGTTCATCAGCATAACTGACTTTGTACAAAGGTTGACCAGCTTCCCGGTATTACTTGTTGTAGCTTACTATGAACGTCACGCAAAACGCATACACGCCACCACGTTCTCCGAAACTGTATCTACTACTGCAGAGAGGGTAGTAGAAACCTTACCGAGAAGCATTAAGCGGATGAGTAAGTGAGCGAAAGTTGAAAGTACTTCAGCAAATCTCACTAGGTACTGCAGCATTTTTCGAGGGTTTCTTTGCAGGCAAACTATCCGATATCGACGTGGTAAGCGCCCTATTTCTTGTAGTCATCTAAATCACTCTAACTAAATATCTTAAGATATTTGACATTGAAAACGAGATGATGCAGCCGAGCTACGACAACGCAATAGAAGTTCAAGAACCCGACGATGCGTCTGCCAAGACAGCTGCTTCCGCCTCTGGGATGCAACGGCGAACTTCACAGAGTACCTCTCGTAGGTTCTCTGCTCAAAGCGCGCGTCCGATGCAGATTCTCCCATCGACGTCCTCTCTCTTGTCTGACAATAGCAAAGACGGACAAGAAACGCCCAGATCCAGGACAATGAGACAGAGATTGACTTCTATGGCTCAGAAGGGTGCAGAACTTGCTTCGAACTTCACGAGTCCACTCGCCCAGATATACCAACCGTTAGTAGTAGATGACGACATTGTCGAACCCGAAGCATCACAGTCGTCACCGTCGCAATCCGCTATTAGCTACGGACCTGCGATGAGACGACGGCTATCATCTATGCATAGATTCCCGCCCATGGGTATCGATGATGGCCAACGCCGTGCTGCGTTGAATCGCGCTCAGACTGGGCAGGTCCTTGACGACACCATAGTGCAGGAGTCACCTCGGTCTCGGAATGATGTTGTGGAAGGAGACTTCCAAGATGGAGAGCCATCTTCGAGGGAATCAGGGCACGAGATAACCCGCTCGAAAGTCACGTCACCAGGACCAGAACCGGCAAGTGCAGTTCTGGAAGGTGATAGCTCGCCGGCGCTTGCGAATCTGTCTGTGCCAGAGATTGCGGAAAGGATTTCGGGATTGGAGGAGGGGCAAAAACGGCTGGAAGAGCTTCTCACCCAGCTCGTTCATGATTTGAAGTCAAAGAACAAGCATTAAATACAATTATTACACTTTCAAATTTCACTCTCATGTCAATCACGCATTCTTCATACCCATATATCACACCCCGTCGTGCTATAAATTCTATGATACACGCAAATAGTAAATAACAAGTATATGAAAGAAAAGAAAAGTGAAGTCGAAATTCGAAATCAGAAATCAAGTCCATGCAGAGAAAGGTGAGTTGAAGAGGAGAAAGAAAGCTAATACCTGGGATTCCGGCCACGTCCCCGATTCCCTGGCCCCCAATCATCACCACCTGGTCCATCGTGATGTCTGCCCCCGTCTCCACCGGAGTCTCTTCCTCCTCCCCGGCCCCTACCAGATCTCCTAGGACGACCACGACCACGCCCCCGGCCCCCCCTACCCTGATTTCGCCCGTCGTAGCCTCCAAAATGCTTGTGCGATCCATCGTACTCATAATCATCATGACTCGGTTCATGCGCGTTTGGGCCATTATGGTGACTCGGAGGTGGCGGATATGATGGATGCTGGGGGTGCTGATTTGGGAAAGGGGGCGTATACGGAGGCAAGGGGATGGAAGAACTGGGGATAGTTGGAGGTGCGTATGATTGGGGCAAAACAGTCGTTGATGTTCCAGGAGGTGGGATGACGCTAGGTTGAGCTGCGTTCGCAAGTGGTACGCTCTGTGAGAGATGTCGTAGCATGATAGAGATCTGCTCAGGTGTCAACGCTGCGACTTCTGCGGCCAGCGCAGCTTGATTGATCGGTTGGGTCGTGGCCGCAGAAGCAGATACAACTGGAGGAGTCGGGCCGCCTATAGGTGGAGTTCCTGAGAAATTTGGTACATTTGGCATATAGGGCGGTACTACACTCGGCATTGAGGGCGGAGGTAACATGCTCTTTGAGGAGGTTGAAGCAGAGGGGATGGATGCTGGAGGTGGCGTGGCAGTATCGAGTTTTCCTTTGGTGAGGACAAAAACGCCTATTAGGATGTCTTCGGTCCGTTCCTTCGGGAGGTTGTGGTTGTCTAGGAGTTCAATGAATTCCGGGATGGGGTGGTCTTTGAGGAGCGGAATGATGTATAGCTCGCGGCCTGGTGCACCCTGTTTTGGGTGTGTGCCCCATGGAAAGACCAATGCGTGGCGGCTTAACAACAGATATCAGGTTGTGCGTCCAAAACCTCAAATTGAAGACTTACTCTTTCTTGATAAAGAAGTCGATGAATTCATCATACTTCGTACGACTCTCATCAGAGCCTGGGACGAAGGACACAACTACCAACTCCTTCTGCGGGTTCAGTCTCGTGGTCACTAAATATGGCGTCGAGGAACCGGTCGGCACCCGACCGTCCACGCGCGTCTGCGAGGTGGGAAATAGAACTCGCCAAAGATGAGAGGAAGCAGCTAACGAACGTCCGCCAATCGGTTTGCAAGCTACATCAAATTGAAGCAAATCCAAATTCTCAGTCGGCATAGCAATCTATAAAAGGATATTAGAATCCAAGATCCAGTAGAAGGAATGTTTTAAAAACACATACCCGACCACTCCAGACTGATGGAAGAGCCTCCAATCCGGGTGGAGGTGCATCTGCGTTTCTTCCATTTGGCTGGGCCTGTCCAGCAAGGATTGCGTCCAGTGCATCATCGTGAACCTCTGGACTACTTTCTCTCCCATCGTCCTGGGAGAGTTCCATTTCTTCCTCATCATCTTGAACATTATTAGCGTCGCCCGCCTCCTCAGGTTCCTGCGGTGTAGACGACACCGCATTTTCGGGCTCCGTCCAAAACGACCCGAGATCGAATGTTGTTGACTTCACAGGGTCATCGGATTTCGAAGGAGCAAAAGGCGAAGGTCCTGAGTGAGCGACAAATTCTGGTGCTGTCAAACTCGCAGGAACATCGTTCTCTTTTACATCCTCTTGCGAAGTCGCCACGTCAATTTTCTTGCTAACGGCATCTTCGTCATCGATGTTGATGAGGTCCGACAGGCTAAGACCTTGTTCGGCGGTCGTATTCTGATTGGAACTGACAGTCGGAACGAAGAGAGGACGGATGGGTCCTCTTGAGATGTGTGAGGACTCTACATCGAGAAGAACAGGTTGGTCCACATTGCCGTGGGGCCCAGGGGACTTTCTCAAGTCATGGTGTATGGGAGGAGAGCCTCTGCCTGGGATAGAGGCAGAGATGGGCGACGGTTCAACGGGAGTAGCAGGAGACCTCTCTGCGCGCGAGGTAGCCCTTAATCTGGCCTGCTTCTCTCGTTCCCTTCTCTCCATATCCATCCGCTCTTCTTCTTCCCGTGCATCGAACGCTCTTTGGCCGGAGATGTCTTCAATGGTTTCGAAGCCTTTGTGCGTTATTTTTGCTCTTGGCGCAATAACCTTCTGCAGTATAGAATGCTCAAGAGCCTCCTTCTCAGCCAGTTCGATATTATGTTTCATCTGCTCGTCGGCCAAGTCGGTCGACGACATTACATTGACCTGCGCAGGCGATATTCGACCGGAAGCTATGCCTTGATGTAGGGCAACCCGGTCCACTTTGGGAAGGTTGAAATTAAGCATTCGGAAACGTTCCCTACAGTGTGTCAATGCTTAAGTAGCTATTGTGAAGCATGGACTAACCAGAACTCACTTATACTTAGTCGCTGCTACTAGTCTCCCGGTTTTGTCAGGTTCTGCATATGTGTCCATCATACATCTTTCTAATTCGAACGAAAAACCTTTGGCTTTATCTTCGGCACTGGGTTGATCTCGAGAAGTACTGCCCGATTCCTCTGTACCCTGATTATCCATCTGCGGCTGACTTTGCATGAAAGCATCAAACATCGGGCGAACGATTTCCTCTAATCTTTGCAAGCAATACTTCCGCATAGGGTCATCATGAGGTCCGGTGGTAGGTGCATCCGGCTTCGCTGTTACAGACTGTCGACCCTTCGTGGGTGCTTTGTGGGCGGAAATGGTCGACTTTTTCAGGCGTTTCGGAACAGGGTGTCTTCTGCCTTGAAGGGAAACGTCGTCCTCCGTTTCGTCAGAGGATTCCAATGGACGCGCTATCCGCTGTGGCGAATGATGAGGTCGCGCTTGGTAAGTTTGAAGCAAGTCTACTCACCTTTCCGTTCCTTTTCCTCTTATTCGTTGCCTCATCGATGTATTCATCGTCGGATCCATCCTCGCCAACGTCCTCAGAGCTGAAACCCGCATCCCCAACCACCACCTGATTCCTGAGGCCCTTATTTCGTTTGGCTTCCAATCCGGAGGCGAGGTCCGGCGAATCCATGTAAGCATCTTGCCCTTCGAAATCCACTACCAGAACACGTCAGCAACTGTGTGAGGTGAAGTGGCGCGAGAGTTGATAAAGGAAATGAATGATATCGCAAAACATTGCACGAAATGCGCTTCTCTACCATGGCTACAAGGGGTTGCAGCTTGACGCGATTCGTCTCTGGGCTGCATTGTCCAACCCATCACTGATTTCAGCAAGTCAGCAAGTTCAACCCCAAGATCGCGTGGCGACGCTTTACAATTCGGCCATCTCGCACTTCAAAGCAACAATGCGCAAATCGGTACTAGACGTCGTGACGACTGTTATGTGAACGTAAACTATGTCGCACAAATTAGATGTATACGAAACGTAGTTAAGCGTTGGGCGGGTGAGAACGCGGTGGCGGCCAAGAAATGTTGATAATAGTAGAAGTACATTGACAAGATACATAATGTCCTGTAGTTGTACGATTGACAATGAAACTTACTTATGGTCTTCAGTCCCATCGTAGCCTCGCATTGAGAACAAAAATAATTCTCTAGACAAACTATCAGCAAATAAAATGATTACTCGTGTGATTGTAGCAACGCACCAATTTCGCCCGCATCGTCTTCAGAGAGGCCGACGCAATCAAAATGGTACCTAAGGAAAAAGTCAGAGACAGTCCTAATTATCAATATTTTCGAGAAAGCTCACCATTTTTCACAGTCCCCATCACATCGAATCATAGGCCTGTCTCCGTCATTTCCTCCGCAAACGCAAAACACCTCCTCACCGCTTTTCGCCTTTGTCTTAGACAGAGTTTTCGAACTCAAGGTAGGTGACAAAGGTAGCTTCGACGGTCCGGGCTTCGATGGTGTTTCACGGCCGGAAGTGACATTCATGCCCGTGCCACTGTCGTCTTCATCCTTGGTGGTGTGCAATGAACTAACAGGATAGAAGGATTCACGTTTCGCAGGTTCGCGAGATTCGCTTTCGTCTGTCACTGCATCTGGAGCACTCCTTTTTCGCAAGCTCACCATGAGGCCTACTTGAAAGCGAGAGATATAATCGAAGCGGAGAGTTCTGTATAGCTTACTTGAAGGTTGTGGTGGTTCTTTCCAAAGTAGATCTTTGACGCATGGAGCTTGGGCTCTGACTTCCAAAAGCTGAACCGTTTTGCTCGCAAGGCAAAACATTTCTCACGCTATGAGCACGTTACTCTAATTATGTAATTGTCTCGGTCACTGCTCTTTCGCCTAGTCAGAACAATCCGCCTCACGATAGGTAGATGAGTTGAGTACGGCCAACTGGGACTACTGACAAAGCCGCCAAGGAGGTTGTTTGGTCGAAATGCTTTCCCTAGCATTTAAATTGAACCAACTCGAAGGAACACTTCGACTCGGGTCACCCGTAAGTGCCCGAACATTGGATAACGGGGAGGGAACGGGACGGGGTTGAGGTGAGTGGATTAGTGGATAGCAACATTGATCGGCCAGTAGAATGCTTTCCCGCCAGTGAAAAACACCCATTGGTATCTACTCAATGGGTGAATCCGACATTCAAGCGAGTGTGTATACCATCGCCATCAAAATCTCTTCCTCGTTTCTTCAAGGAAGCTGACGAAAAGCGTTCGTTGGGCGTTCCGGGTTGTTGCGATTCAACGGCGAGCTCATTGGATGAAGTAAGGACGTTTTTGCGTACACATTGCCTTTGCCGTCTTTTCCTGGCGTATAAATAATCTTTTCGAGATATACGGCGAAGCACTTCTTTTCCCCTCCTAAGCCTTGCATGTTCGTCGATCAGCAGCTCGCTATAATTGGGACCATCGCGACTTTGACTATTCCTGTTCTTTGGCACTACGGAGGCTCCGCGTTGAGAGAATATTTTACCCGTAAATATACTGTCACTTATGAACTCCCCTTCATCGCGAGAGAAAGGCGGGATTCTGAAAGAATAAAGGGTGCAGCAGTGATATGTGGTGGAAGGTACGTGCCTCTATCTTTCGACCTAACATAAACGCGTCTTTACACCCATTGCGCCTTAGCGTTGCTGGTCTTTTGACCGCTAGAATATGTGCCAATCATTTCGAGGAGGTCGTCGTCGTCGAGTCTGAGAGCTGGCTCGCCTCGGACCTCGGACGAAGTGCCGTCTACAATGAGCAAGGTCTTTTAATTGACCCCTCTCGGACGCATAAACGTACTCGAGTACCTCAATACGATTCAATTCACGGTGAGAGTTGTATGGGCGTGACTATCGGCCTTTTAATGATACGATTTTTGTAGCATTCCTTCCCTTAACTTTGGCAATTGTTAACACCCTCTTCCCGGGATTTGAGGAAGCAGTTCGGGCTAGAGATGGGAGGTGAGTTTTAAAATAAAGTCATTACTTTAATGTAAAATTAGTGTCTAAAGAAGCATTCTCAAGGGTGTTTCCAAACGCAATTCATATGCAAGCGCGTAATGGACGTATGTTCCGCGGGGGTTTACACTGCATTTTTGGAAGTCGTGAACTCTTCGAACGTTTGCTGAGAGACGAAGTCCTGAAATGCCAAAGAATTAAGTACATCAGTGGGACAGCCTCGGGGATCAAGTTCATGGATGGGGACTGCTCGAGGATAAGCGAAGTCTTGGTTCATCTGCCCGATGGATCAGATACATCTTTACGGGCTTCCCTTGTTATAGGTCTTGTTTCGTTCTCTTTTATGTCCAGGCTTGAGTTGACTTGCACCCATAGATTGCACTGGCGCAACGCAGGCTGGGTACAAGTGGTTGAAACGCTTGGACAAGGACTTCGCCCCAAAACCACAGATCTCGAAGCCTATTCCTATTGAGGATCTACGCATAGAGTATTCGACACAATCTCGCGTTCATAAGTATCGCTTTTCTGTTCCGGTGGAGATTCGGGAGAGTTTGCCAATTCCGAATGGCTATGAAAACTGCGGATGGGTTTACGCGTATCTCCCAATTGCGGGAGTCGAATCCAGAGCGGTGATTATTACTAGAATTGAAGGCCATCGATGTGAGTATTTCTTCGAGCTTTCTACTTTCACCCATGATATTGACGTGTAACACTAGTAGAAGTGGCTTGCTATAGTCTTGAAGAGGGACCACCGGATACACCAGAGAAAATCAGACCTTTTGCAGAGAATGTTTCACCCGTTTACAAGGTACCGGACTGGGTGCTCAGTCTTCTAGACATTATAATACAATATAAAGAGAATTGGGAGGATCTCGGAACGGGCGGTGTCTGTGAGTGACGTCGGGTTGACAACAGCACTTATCCTTCTGATTTTTTTTCAACAGTCTCTTTTTCTTGCATTCGCTACGAAAAAGCGCCATTTCTTCCCTCGAACTTCGCCGTTCTCGGTGACTCGGTTATGCGTGTCAACCCAAACTATGGGTGAGTATTGTTGTCCCGGTCACCGCTTTCAAGTCTATAATATTAGTTAGCCAAGGAGTCACTAAAGCTAGCTCAGCTGCCGTTCTGCTCGATCGTCTGCTGCGTACATATGTCACCTCAGATCGAATTCCTGATGGCTTTGGGCGCAAGTACGCGGAACTGCATGAGCAGAAGATGGCTGGAATATGGTATGGACTATTTCTTGTCACTGAGACGCGTTCTGATCAGTAGATATTCTCTTTGTAGGGATAATAATAAGATTATGGGTACGTGCATGCTTTCCGGGTTCAGAAGTGAATAGCGCTCATTTGTCATAACAGATTATCAGTGGCCTACAACAATTCCTGTGAAAGGCGACAAGCTTAGTGATGCTCATATGGTAGGGAAGTTTACAGACTTGATGCTGGAACTAAGCCTCAGGGTGAGTGGGTTTTTTTGCATGTTTGACGCTCGTTAGGACACTACTTATGAATGTCATGAAGGATGATTTCGTCGATAGCCAGATCTGCGGCGTGCGATCGTTCCTATGTCCACCAACGGACATGTTGCATCCGAAGGTTTTATTGAAGATGGCCATCTTCTGGCTTCAAAAGAAAGCGGGTCTCACTTGATTGAAATTTGCGTAGGCACCAATCTGTGTAAGATTCCATATCGATTATCTGTCTACTGTATTTGCAACAATAATAAATATCCCAGCTCCTGCTCATTTCACTTGGCCAATTTTGGTTGGCAACTTTGTTGAGTTCATCATGCAAAGTTCATCAAGGCCAAGCAGAACGCACAACTTTAGATGGCTTAAGACTGCAAGCAAGTCTTTACGTGACATGCAATCTCTTCTTTCGCCTTTGCCTTCATCATGAGTAAACGGCCACTCGATCCGTCGCCGGGTTCTGCTTCGAAGCAGAGGCGAGTCCAAGACAGCATTATAACAGACGAGGACGCCCGAAAGATCATCGGAGAGCTCTCCTCTTACGTTGAGACGAAACGTGAGTCCGTTCAAGCAATTGCTGATGAATGGATGACGAAGGCGGCTTTGACCGGGGAAGAAACGAATCCTTGTATTTCCTGCGCGAACTATCTACGTGATCTTGATGCTCGATTCAAGAAAGCAGAGAGCCAAATAGGACGTGACAATTGCCACATTGTGGACCAACGAATCGTCATGTACAGGCTCATCCACGTCAGATATTGGCTCGGCGCTCGGTATCTGAAATTGGAAATCAGCAAAAATCGCGAGAGGCTCAGAGGTACTGATAATCCCTCGTATCGAAATAATAAGCTGCATCAAGCGAGGGCTGAAGTTCAGGGTATTTACAAAGCTGCTGATGATTGCCTGGGACATAATATCACTCTGTGGAAGCGTCATGCTCATATGGAGGATGACAATGCTTTGCAGGAGGCTTTGTCAGAACTGGAGTTACTCATTCCCACGGCTCACGCTACGCCGGCGAAGACTACCCCACCCATTTGGCCAAATCTCCAGCCTGCTATCCATTTCCTGACGACACGCTTCCCGCTTTCTTTCTCCAATGACGAGGCGAAGAAGGCCACCCTGGCCTTGGTTTGCTCAATCAGTGAGAAGAAGATGGTGATCCAGGAAATCAACGATATTATAAAGAATTTCCGTGAAATCGTCGCTCCCTATATAAAGGGGCTCGTCTCTTGGAATTGGGTCAATATTGGGCTAAGCGGGCGCGCTCCAGACGGCGAAACCAAAAAAGAAGTTTCTGGATTGGCTCGATTCGACGACGACGACATCCGAAAAGATTTCGACAGGTCATTGAGCAAGGCGCAGGAGATGATCGAAGGTGCCGAGGTGGCAGTCAATAAAGGGAGTAGTCTCGATAATCACCCACAGTCTTCCTCCCTGTTCCTCAAAGTAAGCCCGCTGCACGAGCATGTCCGCGAACTCGAACGCCGGCTCGGACGTCACGATAAAGATGTCTATCTTCGCCGTCGGCTATGTCTTTACTGGGAATTTCGCGCACGGTGGTGTGTCTTGCAACGGCATATGAGGAGCTTACAAGCTATGGACGCTCAATTGAAACTCGGGAAGCCTGCAGGAGGTAGGGGACTTTCAGGCAAGAAACAATCTATCGAAGTCATGTTCTCGAAAATGCACGAAGGTATTGTAGCCTTCCTAGACGCTCACATCGATTCATGGATCGAGGTACTAGGATGGAAAGGGGACGACAAGGCGAAGGATGCATTGGTCGATCGTGTCTATTTCGCTGCTAACTTCCCGGAAGGCAGTAATAGGGATGCTTTTTTTGTTGACACTTTCAATTTTGTACGTTCATTGGCTTCTGATTCCGGTGCGGGGTTCGAAGCTGCCAATAAAGACCTTTCCGGGGCGATCACGGACGTAGCGAAGGTTTGGGACGACCTTGAAACAACGAAGCGCAGAATCCGTGAAATCAAAGGCTGCGAGCATTGGGATCTTGACGCATAGAGTTTGCCCGTACATTTGCATTGTGCCCTTCGTGTCACCACTGACATAACTTGTCTCAGGTGAAGATGTATGTGTTTTATTGTTTCCTTTTAAACTACAATAAATTATTTAAGTTTATTGAATTTAGGAGCACATAATGAGGGGGATTTTTCGTGGAGGGATATGATAATTATCACAGATGCGCATATAAACTCGTTACGTGGTGCACTGAGCGATGTACCAGTACTTTGCTTCACCGGTCGTGAAAAATACGCAACGTCTACCCAGATTCTTCGCAAGTAATGGGTAAGGAAGGACCAGTTGCTTGGAAGCAGACCAACTTTCCTGCAAAGTAATTGCTCCCGTTTGGAATCCACCCATAAGTGCCTTTAAGGCATTTAAAATGGCGGATATCCCCCGTTCCTTCTTCCCGCAATGTCGTTTAGCTATCCATCGAAACGCAAGCAGTCCCGCTCCCCTGACGTACCAGGGTCGTCCTCGAAAAGACAGGCCAGTGGGAGTAACATCGCAGAAGATGCACATCACCATACGTTGACAAAGCTCTCTGATGATGCTAAAAGACACATAGAAACCATCCAGAGAAACATCCATCTCTTCCAGAAAGAAGAGAACAGACTCAAAAACCCAGTCCATTCGCTTACTCCGCTTCTCGAGCACATTCGTGAAATGTTTCGCGATTCTGAACGGCGGTTTGGTGCGGACCACTGGTTTGTTGCAACCAAGCGCGCGGAATATCACAAAGCCTGTGCCGATGCGGAGAGGTGTATTTTGGAATACTACATCCGATTGCTCAGTGACGAGGAGCATCGCGAGAGGTTTCGGAGTGACACGCTCTGGAAACGCAGACAATTAGCAGACATACAAGGCCGCCTTTCTTCATGCCGATCTCACGCCGACCGGGGTTTCGTTGTATCGACGAATGGCTGGAAACGTTATTCGAATGTGCACAGTGATAGGATAATGGAGCAGGCACTCGAGATCATGGAATCGCATAACCGTTCATCTGCTGAAATGAACTCAGTGCAATATTTTACGGATAATAGACAGGATGCCGATGTATTGACAGCCCTCACCGAATTTTTGTCGGTAGAAGAAACGCTGGACTCTCTAGCCGCACTTCGAGGAGCATCTAAGAATCCGATCGACCGTGCCCTCCTGACCTCGTTCAAAGATAAACGTTTACTATATAATGCCATAGACGAGATTATTCAAAAATTCGAATCTCTCGGCGAGCTTGATATCAATGCACGGTCCTGGGACTTGTCAACCAATACCGTCTCAACGGTATCTGCACCTGCACCTGTTAAGAAGATTACTAGTAGTGGAGACTCAGTCAAAGTTTGGGTATCTAACCTGGACGCCGCGATCGAGAAGTTCGAAAAAGATACGTCAGAACGCGGAAATGAAGTATCTTATTCCTTCAGCGGGCGAAATAGGCAAATAGGGGATTATTTATTAGCCTTCGGTCGCTATCTCGAAGAGCTCAAAACGATAAAGAGCGTGGATGATCCTGAACTCCTTCGAGAGACACTCACATACCTACGCTACCTCGTCAGGTCGCGTTGCGCCAGCTTGGAACGCTTTGCAGTTTTGTTCGAGATGCCACGGAACAAGCAGCATCTGTTAGCAGATCGAAAGACGAAGAACAACAACAAGAAAGTTGCTGTTGCTCGGGTATTGAGAGAGGTGCGCGATGACTTTACAAAGCTGGTCACAGCCCATGTCGAAGCGTGGATTGCGGCACAGAATTGGAAGGGCTACACAGCTGCGAGGAGCGAGCTTGTAGACCAAGTAAACAACAGCGCTCGTATGCCTAGCAACACCGACGCCAGTGCATTCCCTGCGATCTCTTTCGTAGAGACATTTGGTGTCGAATTTGGCGCCCCCAAACCAGGAACAGGTGAAGTCCCCCTGGCAGATAGGATCAAAGAGATTGCGTTGTTTCGGGAAAGGATAAACGATTCGAGGAAGCGGGTGCTCGCCATAGAGGAATGCAAGTCTTGGAAATTGGGCGAAATTTGAAGAGCATACTTTTTTATTTCATATTTTCAGTACCTTCATAACGTATGGTATACATCATTTTGTATTCACGTCAAAATGCCCTGCAACTAGATGCTTTATGATCCTTCCGAGTGATGATGTTTTCCGCCAGAGAAAAAGAGAAGGGGAGGGTGGGGGAGGGTTGGAAAAAAAAAGTGTAGCGACGACATGATGGCAAGAAACGAAACCACGCGCGAAATCTGAAGAGAGGTATTATCGACAGGCTCCCTGCTTAGTAAGTTCATCACCAGTACGCTACTGCTTAGGGCAGCATCCATTAATAATCTGGGTTGTCAATAATGATACTAGAAGAGCAGATGCAATGTAAGAGCTCAATGAACACTGTATACGATAATATACAACTTGAATAGCTTCAAAAAGGAAGGTTGGCAAGAGAGCAAGGCATTTATTGCAAATGACGAAGGACAAAAAAGAGCGCATTCCACTAAATCACCAAGATAATAAGATAAGATAATAAGAAAAAAGGAGAGAAATAGATTCTGAAGTACCAGAGGGAATGGGAAGCATTGATGGATCATGCCATCTCCACAGGTAAAGGTCTGTATCCCTCTGTGTCCCTCTTCCTCCACCCGCCCACAAAGTCACTCACACTATCAACGAGTGACTTCCACATACCCCCCTCATCGACATATCTATCCCCAGCCGCTATACTCTCTGCCGGCCTTTTCCACCAGCGCAAACTCAAACTACTCCCAACAACGCTTACGCTACTACACGCCATCATCGCACCCGCCATCATCGGATGGAGGTGCACGCCCACGGGGAGAAAGACGCCCATCGCGAGCGGAATGCCAAACACGTTGTAAATACATGCCCAGACTAGGTTGCGGCGGATGACGGCGTAGATGGAACGTGAGAGGTGGAGTGCAGCAACGACGTCGAGGAGGTCGGAGCGCATGAGAACGATGGAGGCGGCTTCGATGGCGACAGAGGTGCCAGAAGAGAGAGCGATACCGAGTGAGGCCGCGACCAGTGCAGGGGAGTCATTGATGCCGTCTCCTACCATCGCTACGTCTCCACCCACAGTATCACCCTTTCCAGATTTGCTACTCTTCAAGGCAGGCGCCATAAGCTCCTCTACCTTCTTCGCTTTGCCTTTCGGACTCATCCTCGCATAAATGTTCGCAGGATTGATTCCCACTTCCCTGGCTATGGCCAGTGCGGTCGCATGCCCGTCGCCCGTCATCATGTGCACTTCAATACCCATTCGATGGAAAGCTGCAATAGCCTGCTTGCTCGACGGCTTTGGTATGTCAGAGAGTGAAATCGCGAGTATTGGCCGTGTAACACGAGCGGAGGATTTCTGAGAGGCTGATAGCGAAGTGGACAACGAGACGAAGATGACAGTGCGCCCTTTCGATTCTTCGCTAGACGAGAAGGAAGACAATGAAAGAGGAAGGTTGGAAGGAACGTCGTTTCCAGGCGATGTGATGAATTGAGAGGTGCCCACATATAAGGTGTAGCGTGTGTTCGAACCCGTTACTGTAATAGTAGACTTAACACCAGCACCGGTTATACTTTCGAACGAAGCAATCGTGAGTTCTGGGATCACCTCACCAGATTGAGCAACGAGGTCCTTTCCATAAGTCGCTGCTGCCTTCGCAAGAGGATGTTCCGAACGAGCTTCGGTTGCCGCCACCATCGCAAGAGCGAGGGCCCGCGTTGTGACGCCATCTGCGCAAGGTTTAGAAAGAGACTGATCGTCGCCGAGAGTTCCTTCGTCAGCGCCCGACGGAGGCCACGATAATCCTACGACACTGAGTTTTCCTTCCGTCACAGTCCCGGTCTTATCTAGTACGATCTTCTTGATGTAACGACTTGCTTCAAGCGCTCTTCCACCCTTGATCAAGATACCGTTTTGTGCGCCCACGCCTGTACCCACCATAATTGCCGTTGGTGCGCTCAGTCCTAACGCACACGGACACGCCACCACCACGACTGATATGCACAGTTTCAGGCACACTGCCAGCTTGCTGGCGCCGTGCATCCTGAATATTTCCGGTAATCGGTCCTCTGGCGCAAGATGTGCGATTGCTAACCAGACGACGAACGTCAACAAGGCGAGTGAAACGACTGCTGGGACGAACATCCCTGCGACACGATCCGCGAAAGCCTGGATGGGTGCCTTACTTGTCTGTGCATCTTCGACTAGTTTCACGATTTGTGCCAAGGCTGTGTCCTTCCCTGCACGAGTGATCTGCATATCAAACGTTCCCAAGCCATTGACCGTTCCGCCAATGACCGAATCCCCCGTTTGCTTCTCAACGGGTACAGGTTCGCCCGTGACAGCGCTTTCGTCAATGGAAGACGTTCCTCGGAGGACAGTGCCATCGGCCGGAATTTTGTCGCCGGGAACGAGTTTACAGATATCGCCTGGCTGAAGAAGCTCCGTTGCGATGCGTTTCTCCTGCGTACAGGCGGGGGCGTCAGTGTAGATGGTGGCCATCGTTGGGTTGAGGGACATGAGATCCGTAAGGGCGGCACTGGTCTTGCCCTTGGCTTTGTTCTCGAGGTATCGGCCGAGGGAGACGGACATGATGAGCATGGTACTTGTGTCAAAGAATACGGAGGGTCGGGCATCCGGATCGCCACTGAAAATCGCGAAGAGCATAGAAAAGAGAGAGTATGCGTATGCAGCTGTGGTACCTATGGTGACAAGGACATCCATAGTGGCAGAGCCGTGTTTGACAGCTTTGTATGCGTTCTTGTAGAACTTCTTGCCTAACCAGAACTGTACGGGAGTGGTGAGGACGAGCGAAATGACATCGCCAAGGTATAGCCCGTTTGCAAGCTTCGTATTCGAGATCCAGCGGAGGAATGAAATGTGACGGGCGACCATACCTACGAAAAACACAGGAACGGCGAAAGCAAATGCAGTCCAAAATCGTCTCCGCCATTCCTGTATTTCCTTTGAGCGGGTGAGGGATCGGAGCTGTGTCGCATCGTCGTGGTCAGAGACAACAGCATCGAAGCCCATATCCTCGATGTGGGAGACAAGCTCCCGTGGGCCTATAAGTGAGCGGTCGAATTCGATTCTCGCCGTCTCCGTCGTGAGGGTCACTTGGACACTCTGTACGCCAAGGACGGCTCCCAAATTCGTTTCGATCGAGCTTGTGCATGCTGAACAAGTCATGCCGAACACTTTGAGGGTGATAGTGTCGGTCTTTGATGCCGGGATAAGTGTAGCATCGAAACCCATGTCATTGATTTCCTGTAAGATTGGTTTAGTCTTTGATCATTCCTTCGGACAAAGGCGAAGGAGCATACCTCCACTATCCTATCAGCACCCCACACCGTCGGGTCATATTCGACCACTCCACGTTCCGCGAGCAACGCAACCTTGACTGAATGGATTCCGGGTTGGACTCTAAGCATACCCTCTATCGACTGCAAGACAAATCAAGTTCAGCAAGCAGTGCACCCATGAAGTCTGAGCCTCGACTAGAGATCAGGTGAAATGAGAACAACTCACCTCCACGCAAGCCCCACATGTCATGCCCTCTATCCTCAGATCGCATTTCTCCGAGTCGACTCCGGCACTCTGATGCTCCGCTAGAAGAGACTTGTCCTCCGTTTCCGGCAAATGGACGTTGGACGAAAAGGCGGCAGAAAGGGGTGTCTTCGCTATAAGATTCGAGAATGCATTGGCGATGCCTGCCATGGTGGTTGCGGGCAGAAAATGGGATCAATAGTTAGTGAGGTGGCGAGTGAAAGCCCAAGACGCAGCTGGCGAGAGCTGATATAAGGAGAAGTAAGGGGTATTAAGGCGCCGACCTGCCGACGCGTGAGAGTGGTATTAAAAGAAGGAAGCAAGGGGGTCTACACGTATGAGAAAGAGTGAAAGAAAGGTTGAATAAGACTTGTTTGAGGAAGAATGTAATGCAATGCTGACTGAGCGAGTCGGCGTCACCGAGGATGATGATGAAGGCGATGCGGCCGTGGGCAATGCTGCGCTGTCTCGGACAACGTTGACCTCAGACTGTGCGAAATCGATACAACAAAGGGAGCCACTCGTCCAGCGGGAGACACGAGAGAGAGAAAATGCCTCAAGAGCTGTTCTCCCCTTTTGTATCGTCGGCGTTGTTGTTTTGACTTGTCGTCGTCGTCGTCGTTGCCGTCGCCGTCGACGCCTGAGAAAACAGAGCAACAGCCGCGCGATGACCTAATCAGCTGAGCCACTTCAGCCCGCAGCACATTTATATATTTATAGCATCCTTCGACTTGAAGCTTCCATCATCAACGGCTGCCTTGCTGCAATGAGTGTCTTTGACAGCCGGTTGCCCCCATTGCCTTCCATCCGCAACAAAGGAAGCTTTCTGGAGTCTATCTTTCAACATTTGGGACCAATCATATGTCGAACCAAACATATGAAACTAGGGCAACAAGGAACAATCATCGGCTTGTTGGGACTCGGCCGCCAGTTGGTGAATTCTGGTTACGAGACGGCGTTTTCGTAGTGTTCTGAATTTGAGAACATGGTCGCAAACAGATTCGCAATTCAAAGTCAACCCAGGCCAGTGAGAACACCTCTATACCAGGAGGTGCTTTCATTGAGAAATCAGGAAAAGGATGTACCGTGACTTCAGAATTCGAATATTCTCGCAATTCCGAGGCAATGAACTCCTGCTTTCGTATACATCAAATTATGAAAGGTATGTCCCGCTTTGTTTCGTCACGATTATGCACAATACCACAGCCTTTCTACGCAATGAGATAGAAAATAACATTTACGTCCGAAGACAGAATGTGCGACTAGTACTATCCGTTTTGGTGAGTCTCGGGCGATCTTTTCCCTCTCTCAATCCTGTATGGGGTCAGTTTTAGCTTGGAAAATTGGGACATAAATTGAGCTCACCCTTCTTCCTTTCTCTAGCCGGAACGTCTTCAGTTCTTCGTGCTGCATGAGTCCAAGTTTGAGATTTTCAACATGGTTCCACCACTTCGCCACTTCTTTTATCACTGCAGCAAGACGGGCATTTACCGCTTCGAAATCCTGATCGGGACTAGGGTGGTCGCCGCAATTGTTAAACAGCTCTTCTACGAATGTTACAGCGGAGAACGATTCGATGTCCTGTTGACCAGGAAGTATCACTTCTTTGCGGACTCGTTCTAAGAGCGTGTCCTTCTCAGTGCCAGTGCCTTTCCAACCTTGGACTATGATCCATGCGTCAAGGTGAGTGGCGAGGAAGTTGTCGAGCGTACTGCGCACTGATATGAATATGTCCTGTAGTGTGCTCTTCTTAGCGTACCTTTTTGCAGATAAATCTTCGGCCAACTTCTTTCTGTTCTCCGGCATATCATATATTTTGTTGTAGCGATATGCTAAAATATACTGCGCGCGGAAAAGTAAGTGGAGGCAAGCCTGACGACGATAGTTCAGCTGCAAGACGTGGCCTGCATTTGGGCCCGAGCCATCCATCCCTCCCTTTTCGAGTCCATCGATGAGTTGCTCACTTGTGCGCAGGCCCCTCATCATTCTCGTACTCACGGTATTTGACTCGCTGGAGTCGAGATTCGTGCAGTCTTTAACTGCTCTTTCCGTCTCCATGACAATTTTTGCCGAGTTCAAAAGCTTCTTATCAATATTCTCAAAAAGCTGGTCGACGGTACTGGAGTCGAACAAAGCCTGGATACGTTTTCCTGGCTTAGCCTTCCGTCTCGTTTCGCCGTACGTTTCGCCCTTCTCCCAGTCCCTTTCCCAAGAGATGCCTTCGATGCTATGATCTTCCGCAAACTTCTTTAGGCGAGCCACGAAGTTGTCCAGTTGCAAGTGGAGCTGCTTCTTCACGCTGAGCGCAGCAACGAGGCAGCGGGAGATATCACAGTCATATGCTTCGGTGGCAGCGTCAGACTCAGACGTCGGTGTTCCAATCCGACCTAGATAGCGCGCGGTTGCGAAAACGACAGCATGCTGGATTGTTTCCTGTTCGTACACCTCCGCTAGTCCTTGTCCCTTCCCAGCACATGGCGTCTGGGTATCCAGATCCGGTAGCAGCTGATTTACTGTGTCGTCGCCGACCTGCGTGTATCTTTGCCACATTACAACGTGAAGTTGGAGCACTCCATCTGCAGTTTCACGGCAACTACGAAGACGGTCACGTAGTCGATAAAGCAATGAAGTTCTCCAAGCACTATCCTCCTTAAACTTCTGGATATTCGATTCGATCTTTTGGTAGAACTCCGAAAGGGAAAGGCTTTCCACCTCGCATTTTGTGGCGAGATATACTGCACGCTGTATCGTGACATCGCAATGGCCTTCTCCGAGAGCCTTGCCAATCGCTGCGACGCAGCTCTCCAAGGGCTGTAGTTTGGCATAGAACCCCTTGTTCCAATTAGGATCCGAGCCCATCGCAGCGATTTCATCCAGAATGCTGCGGCGTTTATCCGTAACGGCCTTGATAAGGCTTTCTACCTCTCTCGACTGCGCCGTTGCAAGCCTCTTTGGAGGAGGCTGCGCCGCGAAATCGCTTGATCGTTTTTTTCCGGTTGACATGGTATGAAGAGGGAAGAAGAGGTGCTCTGAATATGCAAATGACACTTCCAGTGAGTGGTATGCAATATCTACGTAGCGAACTTTGCTTTCTTCCGGCTCTGACACCACACTCAGAAAAGCTCGTTCATCAAGGGCCTCTTGTCGGACCGTGAGCATCGATTATCCCTTGATAGTATTCTGATAACGATTTTCAATTCCGAATGACCAGTATTGCGTGATTAAACGCTGATTTAGACCCCCGAGGTTCACTTCGTCAGAACATCCGGCTGCGTACTTCGAGTACATAACCGGAGCCATGTACATAGCACACTGCGGCATACACGCCTGTTCAAGAGTAACCGTTTATTTCTTTGGAATAGTGCAGGGCACCGCAACTAACGAATCTATTTATTTATAGCAATAACACGATTTAGAATCTGTCTCAGGTCAACAATTGTATTTCGTAATTTTTCTACTTCGTCGATGCCTGCTGCAAGAGCACGGTTTTCTCCATTCAGGATCCCAAGCGCGTCATTGACGACTTCTCAAGTGCCGAATTTAGCTGTCGATTTGATTCTGAAGGATTGCAAATAGCGCTTTCACGATCAGTTTGAAGCTGATCGTGAATTCTGCAATGCTGTTGGTTGTGCTATCTGGATTTACCCAAGAACTTTTGTCTATTTTCTTCGAGGCCAAGGAACCGGATGTAACACTCCAACTCGCAATGTACAGAACCGCATTTTACGCTGTGATCTTCTGTATGGTTTCTATTTCTCCCAACAAGGCGCCGAACGTCAGAAATCTTCGGGTTTGCACAAAGACCGGACAAATTCATGTGGGATGAGTAACTACTAAGATCGTGAAGCAAATTCTGTCCTTCCTCGATTGCGGCAAGGGATTTCTGAATCTCTTCACGACAGTGCTTAATCTATGCAGCGAGGTTGTCGACTAGCTTCTTCTGTTTCTCATTAAGTTGGTGGGTTGTGCTTAATGAGTCTATAGCTGGTGAATTCGTGGCATGTATGTTGAACGCGCGCTTCTTCAATGACGAATCCGGGTGTGACTTGCCGATGATGTTTTGTAGAAGAACCATGATGTTTACGGCGGCTGCTAGACATAATACGCTACCGTGGATGTGTCTATTACGGTGAGGTCACTCTTGAATAAGCAATGTATGGTTTCAACCTCTCTAGATTCTAGGTTCATGCTTTGCTTTGAAAAGCACGGACCCAATAGGTTGGTCCATTGCCCATTACACTTACTTTGTAGTCGACGATTACGCTGGAACCGTATCAAACCTCTACAATAATACACCGGAACTAACGGAAAGATTGTAAAGGCGAGAGTTCTGGGTCTAATTATATCGCCCTTTTACAATAGATAGTTGGGACATTATTATTGCGCTGCCGGTCAGGTCGAAAGGTTCATTAGAATCCCAAGCGTAATCTGTCATCGTTATATTGTATTCATCATATGTCCTTCGAGACCTATGTTTTATGAGCTACATTATACGAAGTAGTGAACACAGGAGCATTGTCTGGATTGTCATAACAGGTCTGGTCACAAGATTCGGAGTTGAGCCTTCTCTCTGTAAAAAAGAATGTAGACCGTCACTCACCGTGAATTTTATCCACGTTTCTTCAATACTTTATTCTCCCAAATCTCATCGATCGCTTTCAGTAAATCGACGACTTCTCTGATTGCTTGCGCAAGAATGTCGTTTGCTCTGATCGTCCGTTCGTCAAGGCGAAGTCCGTAGTTTCTTGACATTTCTGCCAAAGACAAAGCTCCAGCGAGGGCCACATCTCCGTCTATCGGGAAATCGCCAATGATCTCGCTCACGATCTCGCCCACCCGCACAATTACATTGGATTTCCTGTCGCTGGCACACTTATGGTCCACCGCAGCAATCCACGTATCTATGTGAACACCCAGAAGATCATGTATATCATTCAGTGCCCTTTCCCTCGTATTGTCACATGTTTTGAGCTTGGCCCCGATCTTTGATTCGTTGGTTGCTTTGCGATCTTCCTCGTATTCAGGACGGTGAAGCACAAAAGCATAGCGCTCCATGAAAACGCAGCGACCTCTGATACATAGGCGGAGATGCTCGAGAGAGCAACGAGCGACTTCCGAATCATAGGCGTCCGTAGATGCCTTATAGGCCTGGAGAGTATCCTTGATAGGACGCATTCTGTTAGATAGTTTGGCTGTTACCTCGCTAAATCCATGGTAAGAAGGAAAGAATGTCGGATTGGCATTCTCGCTTTCTAGATTCGCGATGAATGCGCTTACTTCTGATAGTTTGCTAGAGAGAAACGCTTTCTGATCCTCGACGCTTTCTGGGACTACCTTGAGATTTCTTTCAACTGGTTCTAGGCTATCCCAGCCAGGTTTGCGCCCAGGAAGCAATTCGTCGAGTTGGTCTCTGAGGTCGTTGAGTCGCAAATGCATTGCAACCATCTCGTTGTAAGACGATATGAGTTTATGATCGTTTTCGAGAGGATACGGAGAACCGCTGTAGTGAGCTGCTAGAGACGCAGCTGCTTTCAGAGGATTGGAAATGGAAGTCAAAGCGTGAGGGCCGTCCTTTCCAGCGTAGGAGTCAGAGGTAGGAGCGAGCGATTTCACAAACGTGCTCAAACCCTCCGCGTCTTCGACATTATGCATTTGCAAATGCCATGTCCAGCTAGCAATATGATCAGAGAATATCGCGTTGGCACTGGCATGGCCGCCTTGTAGATGACCCCGAAACTTGGTGACCTGTCGACCCCTCCATTTAGCATCGCTGACAAACTTCTGTTTGTTTTCTTTGACGCTGAAGAACCGAATGTAGTACTCCACCTCGCATTGGACAGAATCGCACTTAGCTCTATGCATCTTAGCGCGCAGCTTCGTGATTTCGATATGCTTTTGCCCCAGGAGACGTTCAATGTCAGGATTCTTTAATGCATTAGCCATGTTCTTCATCAGAGATGAGAGCGTGCTTTGCGGGTCGTGCAGTAGCATCTCCTCTCCCTTAGATTTATTGATAGCTCCTTCAATCTCGACGGAGAATTTTTTAACGCTCTTGGTAAGTTTATTCACCAAGGATTGCTGCTCCTTTGAGATAGATGAGACTGTTGCCGTAGAAGCATCAATCGCAGGTATCTTCAAGGAAGAATCGGGTATGGCCTCGGCCTTCCGACTCCACTCGTCGTACTGAGCGCTATGCATGGATGATGTCGGTACCTGGATGTATCACGATAAGAGTGGGGGATGATGGAGGCTGCTCTTGAATGTAGAAATCGGGCTCACAATTTGCTGGACTAAAAGGGCATGCCTTGCTCTTGAAGATAAGGTTTCATTGAACACTTCGTTGCACCTTCAGCTAACTTTGCAGCTAAGACCCTGGGTTTAGTACATAAAATTGAGGTACGGGTTATGCCTTACTTTGATGCAAGGAGATATATCAGCTGCCTGCAATGGACTAGAGAGAAACCTGACTAACCTTTGCTTTCAAAGTTTCCAAGAAATTCGAAGTCCCTGACAAAAGTGTCGGTAAGCAAACTTCGAAATCTGAAGAAGCGGCACCATTATCAAACAAGCCCCTGCAGATAAGATAGAAGAGAAGTGGTCATAAGCAGCAGTAGCGTACGAGCAAAACCAGTGATCGTGTCCTAATGAGGTCGTCGATGAGCGCATGCCCTCAGATGTCAACTGCTAAATCATTGACGAGGCGAGAGGTAAGCATCGCGATTATTTCTGAGTACTCGGAAGTTGGACGTGGGAAGCATTATATCCTTAAAAACTCTCGAAGATAGGAACGGAGAAAGGAAAACTAGCCGTATTCAAGCTTCGAAGTACAGGCAACGTCATTTGACCCTTGAAACCTGACACCCTATATGTGGGCATCTACAGATGGCGAAGCGTAGTCTAGTCCAAGAAACCAGATATGTTTGAGCAGGACTATGTTGTCGTTTGACCTTACAGATTGGCTCGAGGGTGGAAAATAGTTGGCCAAAAGATAGATGGACTTCGTTGCGAAAATTACACCACCAACTTTAGGAGGATTTGACGTGGCACTATCGCCATGGTTCCCTCTGGGCAGAAATGCAGCAGAGGCGGAAGAGTGGAAGAAATCGAAAGTCATAACCATAACAAGAATCATAAGGAACTCTAGTTGAGGGTTGAAGTCGAAACTTCTTCATTGATCGATGGCGAGACGAGAGAAGTTGTCGACGCGATGAATTTGACCGGCCCTCACAAGTGCTCATGATGCTCTTACCAAGCTTAGACACGCATATTCTTCCCACGCTCTATTGCCAAAGGAGACTGTGAACGGCAGGTTCACACTAAAGTGTGGGAAAGCAATGCTCGCTTAAGTCAGCACCGTAAGCACGCGCGCGAACAGGGCCCAATATTCTTCTTCCTGCCAATCCTCTGGCAGCAGTTTACTTAATGTACGTTTGCCTAGCCTTGCAAACTAAAAACAAGAACCCTATTATAGTACTGAACTAAGCATAGCTGACGAAGCGTATCTGGCCCTGACGCGGTGGTACTCTAATCGCATTCTTCGTAAACAAAATCATACTGGTGTTGGAGGCCTGCGTAATCGCAAAGCTTCTTAATCTTCTTTCGTGACTCCACCACCTCCTCAATTCCTTCTACGAGAATCTGGCTGGCTTTGATTGTTTCAACATCAAAACAAATCCCGTGCTTGCCGGTGACAGATAGTTCCGCAAACCGCAATGCAACAGTGAGTCCTATATACGCACTTCCTGGAAGACCGTCAACGATCTTACGCACGTCAGCAATTAACGAGGCCTTTGCATCTTCGCTACCCTTCCAGCACTCTGCTCTGGTCCATGACTCAACGTGTGCACCTAAAAGGTCGTTGGCACCAGTGAACGCATTTCTTGATGCAGCCAAGGCTCCTCTTTTCTTGATCCTAGCTACACTTTCCTTCGATTCCCTACGCTCCTGCTCATACTTAGGATGCTTGAGTACAACCGCATAGCGATGCAAAAGAGCATAGCTGCTTCGTATGTGAAGGCGGAGGTAATTTAGGTTGGATTGTATGATGTCTTCACGCTGCGGGCCCACAGGCTCCGCGAGCAATTTGAGAGTATTCCTAATTTTGGCCATATCATGTTGAATCGTGCTCGATATACTCCTGAAATCATAAGGAGGTAAAAAGTCGGGATTCTGGTTCTCTGACTCGAGAGAGCTAATGAAAGCTTCTGCGTTCGATATTGTTGTTTCGAGATACTTTCTCTGCTCTATGGTACTGGATGGGAGAGTTCTTGCTGCCTTTGATTTCCCTTTCGGCTTATCCCATTGGAAAGAGTGTCCAGGGAAAATCGCATCAAATCTGGCGCAAATACTATCAAGTTGTAAATGCATCCTAACCATCTCGTTATAGGAAGACACGAGTATACGGTCGATGTCGAGAAATGGTCTACCAAAGCAGCCCGCCAGAGCATCCGTTGCTTCGGAAAGATCGACTCCAGACAATGCCTGGGAGCGTCCATCTCCGGAGTTGGTACTTGATTTTGCAGAGAGGTGATCCAGAAGATCGCGTACGCGAACTTCAGCGTCGTCATCAGCCGCTCGTAAATGCCACTTCCAGCTAACAAGATGATCTGCAAGGATTTCGTCAGCGTTTTCGCGTGCGCTCCAGAAATGTTTGCGAATCTTGGCCAGCTGCCTTTGACGATACATATTGTCATCCATGAATTTCCCCTTGTTCTCTTCAACAGTGAGAAGTTGGATATAGTAATCCATTTCACACTGGATGGAATCGAGTTTGGCTCTACGCCTCTCGGTGCGCAGCGTCACAACTTCGATATGATCCTGACCCAGAAGACGTTCAATATTAACGTGCTCTGTGAAGAGTCTGTCCATCTGGGTCATATGCATCGAAAGTGCTCTCTGGGGATCACTCAACGGCTTTCTCTCTTTGAAGTCTTTAATGGATTCTTGTATTTGCTCATAACGACTACGAACTCCGTCGGTGGCCTTGTCTATTAAAGTCTGTTGATCCTTTGTGAGCTGTGAATTCGTGACGTTATTATCGCTCACAAATCTCTTAGAAGAAGGATCACAGGAGGGGTCATGGGTGACTTCGTGTGGTCGCTTCTGACCGGATTGACCAGGACGGGTACTGGACATGGAAGATGATAGAACGGGAACAAAATACAATATGAACTGGGAGACGGGAGACGAAGGGAGGGCCGTTCTTGAATATGCAAAGCAAGGTCGCGAGCTGCTGGTGTCCGTTTAATACCAGTAAAAGCAGACTTTGCCATAGGAGGCAAAGCGCTAATGTGATAAAATTTTCATTGCGCACCTAATTGTTATTGACCTTGAGACCCGAAACGTAATCCTATCGTATGAGCTGCATTTGTTGACATAGCTGTGAAACACATTTCCCTGCTGATCAAACAGCTATCGTCGATGGGAGAATACGTGCGAATTATACCAGTCTTTGATTCAAGTACTGGAGTAGTTGCGCCTAAAGTGTAGCCGATGATGTCGATGCATCTTTGAAAATAGTCGTCAGACATACGTATGACATCGGAAATCGACTTCCATGACGTAGATGGCGTGAAGAGTGGTCATCAGGCGCACTATGACTGGTACCCGAGATTAAAGGGCCGATGCCGTTTATGTGGGTTGTGTCTGGATTTTTTCTTTCGAAATGGACTGGGGGTAGGAACAAAAACCGTAGTCAGACTCACTCCGATTAAGATGTGACTGGATTTAGAAATCGGACTGCGTAGCAGCCGCAGGCTTCAGAATTTTGAGATCACTTACCAGTGAAAAGATGATGCAAATATCCAAAGAGGAGGAAACAGGCGTTATTTTAAGAACGTTTCTTCGCTTTAAGACACACCAATGGTTGATGCTTGGGCCTGGTTTCTTAAGTGTTTATCGTCGCCGCTCTTGTGATTGCACACAGTTATTGAATGTTTTTGGCCCCTTTATTCGGATCCGTACTTAGATGCTGGAAATCCGTATGTTGAAACCTGAACTCGGATTAGCCGAGGTTTTTTGAAATCTGTATCCAGAAGTTGAATGCAGAAATTCCGGATTCTCTACTAATGCTGTGCTCCGGCAATCTCGGTGCTACTTAAAATGGCTCATTGCATTACATAATTTTTATTCCCTTAATTTTTTAAACGAGACGTGACAAACATAAGCTAAACCCCTTATTTAGCAACTATACCAAGACAATGTCAAGTTGATCGACAAAGATAAGATAAGTGAGAGGTAAACGACAACACGGAGTACTCTCCCCCAATGTTGATGAGGATGCTGACAACGAAGACCAATCAGAGAACCTGCCTGCATCTGCGGCTCCATCTAGTGGTAGACCCGGGCATTCTCACAAAGCCAACAAAGCCTTCGCATTGTTCGCAATACTCGACTTTGGTGGCTTGGGCGGCTACATGGTTCAAGTGACTACTGAGCTCCGGCCGCTGCTGAACGATATCAAGGCGTCTGCAACCTCGACGGCGAGGCTCATTGCCTTACTAGAACTCAATGACCTCCCGAGCTTCGCCACAGAGGACTAGTTGGCGGAGTCGTTCCCGGTAGAGAGCTTCGTGTGGGAACTTGTGAGGACCTTTGGTGTGACGGGAGGCGCGGCGGCGCAGGATGGGTTTGAGGACAACGACAAATGGAATGGGGAGGACGAGGCACTTGCTGCGGCGCTGAGTGCGAGTGCAGGTGGGGCTCCGTTACCAGGAGATGAGAACCTGGAAGCCCAACTCTTGGCTTGTCGGTGTCTTGCTCACTTGATGGAAGCTCTTCCCGGGGTCGG
>JAFREE010000084.1:0-106207 GCA_019400425.1 Hymenochaete sp. R1 | reverse complement strand
GGTGCTAACCTCTTGAATCTCTGTCACGTGACCTCGATTTGTCGGACTCCTGATCACGTCTTGATCGGACTCTAACAGCCGTCCCCATATGCATTTGAACGAGAGCGACGATGCGCCAATCTGTCTTTCACCGCTTCAATTTCTTCTGTCGCGAGGCAAGCGCTGGATGTGCTCAGTGCCCGTGGCCCATTTGGTGGTCTATGCGTCCGTCGAAATTCAAGCTGCGTGGATGATTCCGACCACAGTACGTAGTGGCTTGGCTCTTGTAATCTTGAAGGGATCCGCCAGTGGAAGCAAAGCTACCAGAATCGTCTCGAGAGACAATAGCTTCTCGGACACGCTCCATCGGAAAACTGCAAGATATAGTAAGTGAAGGGATCAGGCGTACGAGATATCACAAGATGCGGGATGTAACTTGAAGAAGGGACGTATACTCGACTTCGAAGTCCACGGAGTCGAGGTTTATTTATATCATTCGGACGTTCGTACGAAAGGAACAGTGGTAAGTAACAACCAAATGTTGTAAACACCCACTGGCAAGAGTACGAAGATAAGTGCGGTTCGAACACTTTCAAATGTAGAAGGTCGTTCCAACATGTTCTGGAGCGATCCCTCGACTGAGAGGGGACCGAGGACTGAAGTATCGAACGCCAGAAATAAGGAACGAAAAATTTCTTATGGCGATAATGGGTTTTCGAAGAAGAAGTATTTCATATTAACATTAAATTTGTTACAGACTGTTTGGAACGCATGATACATTCGGTCCCACGTTTTCGACTCGAACTATCCTTGGATGTTCAAGCTTCTCCTCCTAATCTTTTTTTTTTGTATTGATCTCGCGCTTCTCAGTACGTGACCAGAGCACCGACGCTCGTCATTTCGATCGCGTCCTCCGCGCGACCCGTGTCCTCCGCGCGAACCGTGTTCTCTGCGCGTCCCGCTGCCGTAGCAAAACGCCTTTGGAACTACGGATAAACGTTAGATTGTCAAGGTAAGACCGAAAGGGACAGAGAAGCCGAAACAGAAACGAAATGTGAAAGGGAAATCCGAAATGAAGAAGTCGAAACGGACTCGAAACGCAAAAGGAAAACCCGGAAAGTAAAAGAGAAGACGTACGGGGTAGAATCGACCCTCCGCCTCAGCCCTCTCCAACTTCAACAAAAGAGTGTCGAAGTCATTCGACGCTCGCTCCAATTCCTCCAGAAACGCACGCCCGGCACCAACAACACCTCCAACAAAAAAGCGCGAGACTCCTTTAAAGAGCCCTCGAACGCAGCGGACGACGAGGTAGTAGGCGCCGCATGCGCCCAAAAGCAGAGTGTGGCAGAGAGCACTCATTTCGAATCGAGTATCTGTCATAATCATTAATACTTTAAATTCTACTTCACGCATCCCATACACTGACTTGCAGTAAGAATCAATCGAGTGTCGAAAGGAGACGGTTTGCGAGAAGGACAAAAAAACAGTCGATAGCAGCGAGCAGTGGTGTCGGATGGAAAGACGGAACGCAGGATGAAGTCTGAAGGCTGGAAATCACACGCCGTAAGGACTTGGGCTTCTCGAAGCCATTATTAATCCATCTAAACCTTATCCAAATTAAAACAGAAAGTGTTAATTTCTCCGTGTCATTTTTATACTGAGCTGGACAATTGTAAATGGTACATGTAAATAAAAGTAAAACTCCAACAAAAAATAGAGGGATTTATTGGGAAGAGTAGCAAAGAAGCTGAGAAATAGTAATAGAAATATGAATGTCGAACTTAATTAAGGGATCCGTCTTATTCAAATTCACCAAGTCTGAGCACCGTCGATCTTACTATAAAAGGGATGTCTGCACGTGACAAAAGTTCAAACGAGGAAAAAAAATTGAGAAATATGCATGTCGTTCTTCAGTCCCGTTCCATCACCCCGACATTTTCGCTACACTCACCCTCTCGTTATTTCTTCTCGCGACGGTTCTACGTCGCAAACCCAATCGTCTGAAAGGTGAAAGGATTGGTCAGACACTAAGGAAGCGGGCCGCGGTTCGAAACAGCTGGTTGTGCCCTCAACGGTCCGTCCCTCCTTTCCTACTTACTCCGTCGACCAGCGCAGCACAGAACGCAGTGATAGAGAAACACAACGAAGCTGACGCCGGCGCTAGTTTTTAGATCTAATACTGCGGACTGCGAGAGAGGAGTTTCTACCCGAACTGGTACGTCGAAGCAGTTCGATTTTGTAGCGTACACCAGGCGTGCCAGAAGCACTTCGCTGCCCGTCTACGGATTCGGAAACCTACGTAAGTAATCTTACTTGCTCTACATGATCGAATTGACATGTATTTAAGGAAGGGGTACTTTGGTTCCATCGTTGGCTCAAACCCCCCATTTCCAGCAGTCTTCTCGTATGCATATGGCAGACACCCACCTGGCCGATACCCACCTGGACACCTCTTGGTGTCCCGTATGCGACTGTACTTTTGCCCCCCAAGCTTGTTCATTTCACATGGACCAGCCAACCTCCTCCAAACCAACCAGGAGCCTCAGCGGGTCGAGACGAGGTGAGAAGAATAACCCCGCCGTCAAAGTCCGATTCGCAGACGGCGGGAGAACGCACCGCGCGGGTCGAACTCAACCAGGTCCCGCTCGCGCTCACAAGACACGCGCGACAAGCAAGGGAAAGGCCCCGATGAAGGCTTCTACATCCTCCCTCCATCCGCCTTTCATCCCCTCAGAAGGCACGCGTTCCAGTACCGTCCGCGACCACGCGCGGAACCCGACGCATCTCGGCTCAGTATGCCGGGACAGTGATGAGGAGGTCTCGAACGACGCTGGACAGTCGTCGAGGGTGATTTCTTCGCCTCTGGTGCTTAAAGTTCCGCGGAGGGGTATGAACAGGGCGCAAGCCAACCCAGCGGTTGGCTCACCGCAGCAGCCAGCCGCATCCCGACCGTTGGAGCAGACCCGGTCGGCCAAAGCAAACCGACAGCGCCCTGCAGTCGAAGTGAGCAATGCCACGTCCAGTCTGGACGTGGCATTGCTCAATCTTCAACCATACATCGAGGCGCAGGCCGACTCGTCGAGGGAGGCGGGCACCAGTGTCAGTACTAGTGCTCGCGCAACCCGACATGCGCTAACGCGCCACCCGTTCCTCGCATGTCCGTCGTCGAAGACTGCTTTCAAAGCGCGCGCAACACTCGCTACGACCGCTACCACAGCCCTGTCTGCGCCTTCGATGTTGATCTCGAACAAAGGCAGCGCGCGAACTTCTTCCAACGGGATAGGCGGGCACAGGACGCTCGCCAATGTCGGAAAAGGCAAGCTCCTCGTCCCCCACGTTCTACTGAAAACCCCCCAAAAGGTCGGGGAGACGTCGGCAACGGCACCAAGCGCCGATGGGAAAGGGACGGAAGTGCAGAAGAAGAGAGAAGGCGCTCAGGGCATTGGAAGCGTGAGCGACGCAAACGCTGGACTCGTGTACGACGCCGTGCCGTGCTTGCCCGTATGCACACGTCGCTTCGAAGAAGTCTTCGTCCCGGACGACCCTCAGAGTGGAATACACATCGAACGCGACAGGTGGTATGAAGGCGACACTGAGCTGTCGCGTTCGTGTGTAAGGGCGGTATTTCGGAGGCGGGGAAGGAGACGGGACGCGGGTGAGGGATGGTGGGTGTACATGGAATGGGATGTTTTGGCGCTCCCGGGTAGGAAAATGTTGTTCGCGCATGGAAGAGAAAACAAAGGGAAGGGGACGTTTAGACGTCTGTAACATACAGGGTACGAATGCAACTATCGGACAGGTGGAGTATCCTTACGGTGCGAAGAATGTCTTTGTCGCAATGGTGCGACTGGTACTGGTACTGGTGTCTGCAACTCGCTCTGCTCAGGTGTCCTGGCCGTGTCTCGTCTGGTCTACTCGGTGTCCCGACTCTGTCTCGTCTGTTCTACACGCATGCTGTGACGTCTAAGCTCATACTTCGCTAACTGTCTTCTTGGCCCCTGCTCTCGGCTCTAACTAGTACTCCGCCAATTATTATTATAAATAGGGTACTCAAGTCCCGGATGCATGCTGAACTAGTCCTCCAAAAGCTTAAGGTAAGTCTTGTGTTATTAATACTGCTGATCCTCCTTATATGTCTTCACTTTCTTGTCCGGAGAGAGAGCAAGCTGTCACTCCGGGTCAATAATATCAATATTAATATTGTACTTGCATATATATGTGTATATATATCAGTACTGTATTATTTACAGTTTTAATATCAATTTTTTCTATATATCCATTTTACAAATGCAGTAAAAATTTTGACAATTGAAGTCCGAATCTGGAAAGAACAGCAAAAAGAGGATGCCCTCGGGTACCCTCGGACAGATCAAGCCAGGCAACCTGGATGAATATGCCAGCATGGTGCCAGGTCCAATTGTGGACCCCTGTTCAGGAGGAGTCAGCCGCCCTCGACCGAGAACAGAACAGATGGGGACATCCGACATGGAAGCATATGGCTCGACCATACGGCAGGTGACCTGTTTTCGTCTCGGACAGCCTGATTTGGGTAACTGCCGCGACCTGTACGGGCCCCTACGCCAGGACATCTGGCTGACGTCGATCAGGCAGGCTGACACACCCTTACCGGACCAAACACCCCCCCCCGAAATACAGGCCTTGCGCGCAGTGAATGACCATGAAATTTGGAGTAGAAACGACCAATCTTAAGTTTATGAGTTATACTGCACTTGAGTCACAGTATCTCAGTTACAGCACTAGTATTTAGACAACACTTCCAGTGAAAACGATTAAATCGACAAAGTAGTAATACATACAAAGACGAAATCAGTAAAGTCCATCAACTCAGCCTCTCTGCGTCCCTTTCCATCTTTCGCCTCTTACGCTCCTGATCCTCGAAAATAAGCCGTTCAGCTGCGCTCATCGGCGCATCCCGCTTCTTGCCAGCGACTTGCTCTGCGTCTTTAGGTTTATCTGCGCTCTTGTCCGCCTTCCCAGCACCGGCCATCTTGAAGACATTCGGCCTCTTCAGAGGGTTCGCGGTACTGGGTTTGAGTGCGTTAAGCTTTAACCCATTTGTCGCTGGCGGTGGTGTTGATGAAGCGGAAATTGGCGTAGATCCGGAAGGTGGTGAAGGCGACTTCTCTGCCGGTGGTGACACGGATTTCTTCATCCCGAACGATAGAACAACTTTCTCGCCTTCATCCCTCTTCAACCCTTCCTCAACAGCCTTTTCTTTCTCCCCTTCATCAACCTCAGCCTCACCCTTCGCTTCCTTCTCCGCTGCAGCCCTCTCAATCTGCTCCGTGATATGCATCCGTTCGCGCTGCTCGTCGCTCATCGCAGCCCGCTCCTTCTTCATTGATGCTTCTTGTTTCGCTAGCGCCTTGGGACTGCTGTCGATCCAAGCGATGAACCAGCCCTTATCGGTTTCGTCGACTCGTGCAACGCCTGTCCGACCGAGGTGCTTGACGAACTCGGCGAGCGTGACCCAGCGAGTGGCGTTCATGTGCGTGTGGTGTTTGTCTTGAATGAACTCCTGGTAGACTCGGTTGGCGTGAATACGCTTCGTGCCGAATCTAAATATCCCAACAACCACACGAGTGAGCCACGAGAAATAGAAAATAGGGATGCAAAGTCACGCACCTCCTTGATAGCAGAGTCACGAAATCATGCTGGAACTCGGACGAGTAATTCCCAATCACCTTTCCCGCACTCTCTCCTACTACCAACATTTGGCGCAAATGCGCCTCCGACTGTGAATGGCACTTGAAGCCATTCTCGTCCCGGCATTGCTTCTGACAGACTTGACAGTACCATCGCAAGCGTTGAAGCCCCTTGGACTTCATGGCATTTGCGAGATACTTCGCGGTTCCAACTATAGTTATTCATACAATCAGTATCGTCACAAACTGGATATAGCTTTTGGAGGAGTCTACCTTCCGCGCGAGGCATTTTGAGAGACTAGGAGGACAAGAGTTGGGTATATGGTCGTGGTTGCTGAGCAAGGGATGAGCTCCGCAAAGCCGGGCTTCACAAGCTTCTCTCTCGTTTAAAGATGTGTCAGCAAGCACGTGATATATTTCTTAATACAGTAGTTAACTCTCAGGCTCGCAAGTCAGCTGCTGAGAATCTTTTGACTCGAGTTTTTTTATGTTTCTCTTAGAGGACTCCTGAGGAGAGAAGATCTAGCCTCTACTGTTGGAAGAAAATGTATGAGTATTGAGAAGGATATTTCTGAGTTGGATGCGGTGTAATACGAACAATGCAGATTAGCTTAATGTTCTGACCCATAGAATTGATCAAACCATAGCATATACAAAAATGTACATGAATAACTAACCGAACGTTGGTGCACAGGCAAATCTTTTAGAATATGCACATTTCGTTCGTCAACGATACAGTCGTACACTTGGGATAGCGTCAGAGAACAAAGGAACAAAAAAAAAAGACAGAATGGATAAACTCGAAGTACAGATCAATCACTCATACCCTCGTTGTCACTCGCCGCAGGCTCGCTTTCAACCTCTTCCACCTCCCCGGTAGCAGCATCCCAGACCGCCTTCAACCTTACTTTGAAATCAACTGTCCTCTCACCGACAAGTTTTAACAGCTGCGCCTGCTCGCTCGTCAACAATTTCCCCTTCGCACAAACAGTGTGCGGAGACTCTAGCGTTGGTACGCCCCGTACAAGCTTTGTGTGTAGGCCAAGTTTTCGTAGTTGGGGTTCCTCGTTGTGCGGGAGGGGTTCGGGTGGATCAGAATGGTGGGAGAGGACAGGGCCCTCGGGGAGTGTGACGGTGCGTGTCGCGGGGTTACCAGAGCGAGCGAAGTCAGGTCTTGTGAAGGAGGCAAACCAGTCGGAAACAACTTTCGTAGGTTCATCGGTGAAGAGTAGGCCTACTTGGCCTTTGAGATGCTGGGAGTATTACAGAGAAGCGTCAATATGAATGAAGAACGGTATGGTTTAGTGGACACGCACTGAGGTGATTTTGTGGAGGCCTGGCTTCTGCTCGTCATCTGGCGTCGAGCCCAGTGCTTTGGCCATCGTAGCGCACTTCCCAAAAAACAGTCGTGAGCTAGAGGAAGTAAGAACCTTGAGCAATATCCAAGAATATGAACCATGTCGCACACACCCTTTCCAGTATGTCCGTACCGTCTTCAAATGCGCGTTCCTCATCGCACCCACATCGAACAACCAGCAATACCGATATTTATCTGCACATTCTTGTACCTGTTATACCATAACTGCCTGTCAGAGAACCCATTCGCTCAAGAGCGTCGGAGATCAAGTATATGTACCTCGGAGAAGAACCGTTCCTTGTCTTCTTTGGATTTCTTGCCGACCTTCGTCAGAGATACTGGGCATCTATCAGGGCCTCACTTCGTTTACGACGTATCTGAATATCGCTTACCGACTTGAGCACGTTTTGAGCGAGGCATTGTGGTGAGGGTCAGTGAGGGTGGATATAGATGCGGTTCAAGAGGTGATCGACCAAAAAATTAGCAGCGGCAGCGGCTTGCGCATCAACGACTGGAACTTAGCGATGGACGTCTCGGACGACGCATACACTTCCCTCAGGGCCTCTCTCCTCAACATCTCAAACAATGTGCCCTTACACGAACGATTCAGAGCTTTGTTCACGCTCAAGAGCTTGAAAAATGAACGAGCAATTGAGATCATTTCTGAAGGTGAGCACCAAGTGGCGATCGTGGACAGCACGGTTTTGCTCACGCTTCTTCATCGCTTAGGTCTGAAAGACGAGTCGGCGCTACTCAAGCATGAGCTGGCATACTGTCTGGGTCAAATGGGTGACGAAAAGGCGCTTCCAGTGCTTCAGGCTGTCTTGGCTGACGTGAACGAAGACCCAATGGTTCGTCATGAAGTGAGTTTGTCCCGCCTTCTCTCATTATCCCAAACTTATTCGTGTCAGGCAGCAGAAGCTATGGGAGCTATTTCGTCGCCAAAATCGATGCCTGTTCTGAAAGTTCATCTTACTGACTCGAATCGGTCAGTACGCGAGACGTGCGAGATCGCGTTGGCACGGATCGAATGGGCCCAAACTGACGAAGGACAACGGCATCATCAGCAAACACGATCTGAAACCCAGTGAGTAGCTCACTCTCCACTCATCAAAGTAGGCTAAGACGGGAGACATTTTATTTGAATATCATAAAGGACATACACCTCCGTCGACCCTGCGCCACCTTCCTCTTCTCTCATTTCCAACCTCGATAAACCTGAAACTGACTCCCCAGCTGATGTTGGAAGTCTTCGAAAGACTTTGCTCGATACGAATCTACCCCTCTTCGAACGATACAGGGCCATGTTTGGGCTGCGTAATGTCGGGTCGAACGAAGCAGTCGACGCGCTTGCGGCTGGGTTTGCAGACGACAGTGCTTTATTCAAGTGCGTACCTTCTTTTATCAATTTATTCAGTGGATTGATCCGTTCTAAATTTTCTTATACTTAAGACACGAGATCGCCTTTGTCTTCGGCCAACTTCTTTCCCCACACTCCGTCCCATCCCTAATGCGCGTCCTTGAAGATTCTTCGGAGCAGGACATGGTTCGACACGAAGCTGCGGAAGCGCTTGGCGGAATTGCGACGCCAGAGGTCTTGCCTGTACTGAAAGCGTGGGCTACGCGCTCGGATGCTCCTAGGGTAGTGAAGGAGAGTTGTGTAGTGGCGTTGGATATGTATGAGGTGCGTTGCCCTTCCGTCGTAGACGAGCAAGCTCCTAACAAAATAAACAAAATGGTACTGATTTCGTTGCAGTACGAAAACTCCGACCAATTCCAGTATGCTGATGGGCTTCAGAAGACGGGGACGGAGCTTCCGGTGGTTCCGCAAGCTATTGTCGCCTGAACGTTTTCCGAAACGGGCTCGACATGAACAACAAAGTGTCTGGAATCTGCGGTAGTGTATAACCGGCCGTGTAAACCTGAAATATCTGTAATAGGCATCGTGAAGAGAAAAACTGAAGAGAATGTGATATCATTCTTTGCAGAAAAGGTGTTGATGTGTCATCTCCCATTGCACACCAGTCAAGTCGCAAAGATTACGAGTTTTGGCCATCGACCTGAACGTCTGGTGTTCTTTATTCGGAAGCGGCGCTCTGCTCTTTTAAACTGGTGCGCTGTGAACGTCCATCTCATTACGGTAGTCGGAAAGGCTAATCGAGATCTATTGGCTCAGTCTGCGCATTGTTAAAAGCTGACTGAGTATACAGGCCTCATGATTGAATACCTCAGGTTTTCACGAGCTCTTAAGTGAGCGGTATCTAATACAATACCCTGCTGTTCAATAACGACAGAAGAAAGATTATAATGGTAAAAGTAGACAACGATACGAGACGATACAGTGAGAGAATGCGTCGTACGGACATAGACGCAACACTACGCTACTTTTGAACTTTCTGACCATCGGTCTTACCGTTATCAGCGGGTCCTCTCTCAGCCTCCTTCAACGAATCCTGAACGCGGGTGACAAGAGTGAACCATGCTTTCTCCTCCCCTGCCTTGAGTTTGGCAATGCGCTGGATCTCATGGAAGAGGGCGGGTGGAGACTTGATGTCGGCATGAAAAGTATCGAAAGCATCGCTGACCAGCACTTTAGACATAGCTTGCTCAACGGACACATCGAAACACATGCACTCCATTGTGAGAATGGCCCCGATCTTCGTCAGTGGGTGAGTACCATCAGGGAAACAGACAGCAATGTCCTTCTTTTGGCGGTGAAGGATATCTTTGCATTTCTGGCGCAAGTGACCATCCATTTCCCAGTGGTGGTGAATCTGCGCAAGGTTGTACACCAGCCCGATGTCAGTACGTTCTCCTTCCCAAGTATGACGACACGGATCTGGGTGGTCAGGGCGCTTAATTGAAATGATGAGGCTGAATGTGGAACGTAGGTCTTCGACTTTTCTACGACCGTGTCCGGTTTCTACCCCAACGGAGCTGTCTAGATACTGAATAACCCCCATCAGATCGTTTATTGTAGGAGGGGAGTAGACTTGTGGGCTGAACGAAGGACAATTGGGTCCAGGGAGATTCGATGTCATTCTTTCTGCCTTAATAGCGCGAAGCCCCGCTAGGAACAATGCCTTGCAAAATACAAAACCTGCAAAATTATGCAAAGGGATACCGACCCATAAGGCTTAGTGGCTTAAAAATTTGCATCTTACAATTGAATAATCTAACTTGACCAGGCTTAAAGCATCGCTAGGAGGATACGCGACGTCGCAAAAAGATCTTTCATCCAAGAATCCTATTTTTGGCACACACCATCATGCACATGGGAAAGGATGCATTGCTCATTGCTTGAATACGTTACATACGCCGCTAACTCAATAAAGAACGAGGCATAAGCAGCACAAGTAAAGAAGTAGCTCACGCGGCTAAGATCCATGAGTCGGCCTGGTCTTATTTGTACTTTCAGGCGATAGTATTAGTCTGCTGCTGGACCTCTTCTTCTAGCGAAGCAAGCTCTTTCTTCAGCTCCTCCACCTCCTGCATATTCTCAGACCTTTCAATTTCTTTCCTGCGTTCCATCTGTCGGTCCCGGCGCTTCACGATCAACGCCTTTATTTCGTCTTTGTACATCTTCACGTTCGTTCGATCAGGCGTGGATAGAGAATCACTGCTCTCTTCGCGTTTACGAATCAGGTTGAACTTTGCTTCTAGCATGACCTTGTAGTACGTATCGTCCACGAGGAATAGTTCTCGAGCCACCTGCGTCTCGTCGGCCATCTTATCGAGTTTCTTAAAATTCTCCAGGCTTTGAGAGATGTGCGAGTGGCTATAGCCCAATACTCTGGGAACTTTTGCATTCTCGGATTGAATCAAAAGTATGAACCTCTCCGCTGCCACACGGTAAAGGTCTGCGAGAAGTAGCACATCGGGTGAGCTCTCAAAGATCTTCTCTGGCGGCCAACCTATGGTGATGATCAGACATTATATACATGTACAAACGCAACGTAGAAGTATAAACCACTCACCTGCACCATTTACGAAGCCACCGTGGTTCTTCATGACGGAATTTCGACACTCCAAACAGAGCAGTCTTCGTTTATTATCGCCACTGTCGACTGCCTCCTGCAACTGCTTTCGAAGATTGACAACGTAGGTGTTGTACACCTCCCACATGTGGCATTCCCTCCTTCTCTTGTTCTGCCTCAACTCTGTTTTATGCTCGTCGTTGCCATGGTTTGGATTTTGAATGAAAAAGAGGAAAGAATCCATGACAAGCAGAAAGAAGGAATGCTGGACCCGTAGCCAGAGACGAGCAGCTTCGAACTTGGTTTCACTATCCTTATTTTTCTCAGACAGAAAATAATCGGCGGCGTTTTGCACGTATTTCATTGTTGCCTGAAGAGAATGTGTCGTATTGATGTTTCTGTGATTCATGATGCTCCGCTCCATGACAAGGTTATTTCGCTCGTCTAGATGTTCAGGCTTGTCCAGACGGTCGCAGAATTCGTTTACACTCTTCCTGAGCCAGTCCATGTCATACGCTGGAGCTGATTCTCGGAGAGCTGGAGGATCACGATGGCCATCATTCGTGGAATCCGGCATGGCGTCCGGGTGCTTGCGTTTATCGCCGCTCCTGGACATAATGGCAGCAGAACGTCTGTGAGGTATACGTGTGGCGAGGGATTGAGTGTCTGTGAGGAAAGCACCAGACTAGGATTCGAGCTATCTACGGACTTGGGTAAGCTTGGTCGTGGGTTATTTAACGATGTAGGACAACGCACCTTCACTAAACCTTTCAGAGAACGGGGTGTAAAGAGAATGAGGAGGCCTACATGAAATGGGCGTTTCTGACATCCCTTATTATACCATTTTGCGTATCTCACATTGCATTGCGGAAAAGGATTGCTTATTGCGTCAAAGGTCCGGTAGTATCATCACTACGAATGATAACAAGGATCTTGAGGACGTAGAGCAATTTCCTATTGTTAACATCCAGATCAATTAGAGAAAAAGTACTGAAAATTTGTTAAAGGGAGATAGTTGTCGAGTTCATGCAGTGTTTTCGAGTTCTTTCCAAGCTCACTGCTTGTATGCGTGTGACGATCCCAAATGATCTGCACGTGTGCGGTGCATGCACTCATTGAGCGCAACCCTCTCCATGGTCTTCACGACGACGAACACGACGACGAACACACGCAGGACAACGGCAACCAAGTCAGCTTTACCTTTCCGACTGAAGTCATGTCAGAACAGCCAGCTCAGCGTAAAGTAGGTTCTTTACGTGACCGTATCGCTGCCTTCGAGAACAAGCAGGATTCCACCCCATCTGCACCTCCCGATCGGGCCCCTCGCCCGAAACCAGGGCATGTCCAATGGAAGCCTCGAGAGCGCTCACCACCACCTCCAGGATCGAACGTAGCGGTGTCTCAAGCACAGAATGAAGGAGAAGCGTCCGATGCGACAGAGGGAGTTGCGAAAATGAGCTTGAAGGAGCGGATGGCCGCGTTACAGGGGCGTGGAGGATTCGGTGTACCGGTGCCTGCGCCTCCTCCACCAAAGAAAGCGGAACCAAAATGGAAGATTCCGAGTGAAACGCAGGCTCCAGCTGTAGCCGTTGGTGCATCAGCATCGGAGGCAGAAGACGACCATGGAGATGTGGAAGACTCGGCGCCGGACGTGAAGTCACCCGGATCCGAGGGCCAGCGAGAGCTTGGACCAGCGAGGAGAACGAGCGGGGACGATGCGGTTGGTCCTGGAGAAGGTGAGCAAGCTGAAGGCGATGATGAAGGTGAAGAGGAGGAAAGGAAGAGAAGGGCTGCCATCGCGGCTAGAATGGCCAAGCTGGGCGGGGCGCGATTCGGGATGGCCCCGCCGCCAGTATATGCATCCAAGTCGAAAGCGACGAAGCAGGGTACGTTTTTACACCGGTTTATCCTTTATTTTGTATTGATGCGTTCATTGTGTCCACTAGCATCAGGCGATTCAGAGGGTGAACCATCTGCTGCTGCAAACGCGGAAGGTATGAAGATCGATCTTCCCAAAGGCAAGCGCTTCCACGGTCTCATTGATATCATGTCTACTAATTTGTTCGCGCTCCATCGCCACAAACAGCGCCCTCTCAGACCTCTCTCGTCTCTGAGTCTTCCTCCGTCAAGAGTCCACCCGCATCGATGCCCATCCCTTCCGGTCCACGTCGAGCTGGCCCGCCCAGGCGCCGTCCACCCAAATCTCCTGAGGCTGGCGCATCTCAAACTGATCTCACGCTTTCGCCTCCCGCAACAAGCGAGACTGGACTACCAGAGGTCTCTGGGTCCGTGGATGCTACCCCGCCCGTGGAGACTGCAGAACGAGACGAGCAAAAGCTCGATTCTTCTGCGTCGGGAGCCAAAGAGACCGAGGAGGTCGAAGAGGACAAAGAGGAAACGGAAGAGGAGGCAGCTGCAAGACGGAAGCGGATCGCGGAAAGGATTGCCAAGTCGGGAGGTCTCAACTTTTTATCTGCCCCAAGGGCGGAAGAAGACGAAGCGGAGGCGGATGCAGAGGCAGTACCAGACCGCGACCAAGAGCCAGAAGTCGATGACTACGCCACGAACGAAGAGTCGCCCGAGGTAGACGAACAGAACATTAATGCGAAGCACTCAGACATTGCCAACGCAGCCGAAGACGAAGAGCTTCAGGCTGATGGAGAAGACGACTCTGCTCTTCCACCTCCTCCGCTCAAATCCAAAGCTAGGTCCGGCTCCGGACACGAACCCACTCACGGCGGCAGTCATTACGATGAAGAACGCTCTCCTTCCTCGACGCAGATACCTTTCCCTACGGATGTTCCGTTCCCGTCTAAGGCGGAAAGCCCTCAGCCTGCTGACTTTGCTGAGGACATTGCTGAGGATATAGACGACGGTAAATTCGAGAAGGATGCGAAAGATGCTGTTGATGGGGAGTCTGATGATGATCGCAAGTCGAAGGCGGGCAAGAAGGGTGAGCAGGTGGTGTAAGGTATACGATCAACGACGTTTGTTTGTTTTCGAGTTGGAATGGGGTCAGATTATTCTCCTTTCTTCTTTGTTTTTGTCTTTCTAACTCGTAGCATTTTGTGCAGGAACGGACAAAACTTCTTGTACAAGAAAGATAACATGAAACGATGTGTATGTATTTGTGAAACTAGACGTGAAACTCGGTAATCAATGGAGCTTGGTTATGACTTGCTCTGTGCGTTCGGGGCTAGCTTTACTTCGACGATGAGGGGCTTTCTGTCCCCATCCCATGTGTTGCGAACATTGAAAATCATCTATTTTTATCAGGAACCAGCGCAACTTGAACTCGAGGGCCGTTCATGATCATGGTTCTTCACATCCACATTCTCAACTCGAGTCTACCAGCGCCAACAAACTCGACCAGCGCAAACTTGAACTGGACTCGCTTCAGGTACGGGGCTGATCATTGAAAAGGAAAAGGTGGGTGCATATCAGACGAGGTGAGCGTGAGCGCCACTTAGTAGCTTGCGTTGATGTCCTGGCCGAACTTCGTCTTGAATGTTGATTTTTTGTTATCTCTCGTAAACCCGAATCCGTAGTTGGACTAGGTCTTTGTCTTTGCGCCATGGAGGAACCGGTCACTTGAATGTTCTTGACCAGGACTGGACTACCAGTGATACACCTTCATTTTAGTTAGATTCCTTTGCGCTGCTGCAGCCTGCCGGTGATGTGATTTCTGAGAGCAAAGTCGCTACTAGTACTCCGCCGATGAATATGAATCTAGTCATATTGCTTTCAAGTTCGGCTTGATTTCAAAGTTTATGATCCTTCTTCGAGTTCTCACTTGTGCTTCCTTTTGCGTCTTCGATATGTATGGGCTCCCAGGTTTGACCATTCAAAGTACTAGTTGTTACTTATCGACCACTAGCGCAATATCTATGCAGCCTAATGCAGGAAGTGTGCTTCTCATCAGGGGGCCTATGACCTGATTTAGAACGGCAAAGCGACCCACTCAGGCTCACCCCTCTCCCTCTACATACTATTGGTTTGGCTCCTTTGCGGGTTGAAATTTCTCATTTTCTGCGGCATTCACTAAGCATAATCTCACAAGTACTGATCCAAGACTGGAAAGATGCAAACATGAAGCCCGTCTCTGGAGTCTGGCCCTGAGGGATAAATACAAGCCTCTTTCTGCCAGATTGCGCAGAATCCCGCAAACGACCTCTTCCATTCGTAGCTCCCTGAAACCCTCCAGCTCCAGCTCCCCTCCCTCCCTATCAGACGACCAACTTGCATAGATCTGCTAGCGGATAGATATGCCCGTGAAGCCGAAAGCTGACTACTCGAAGAATCTCATCGAGGGCAACTGGGAAGCCAATCAGATTGACCTTCGAGTGGGCACGGTGAAAGAGGTCTACGAGTCCAATGGGCGCGAGTTCAAGCTCTCACCGAAGGCGGAGGAAGCGCTGGGGGGGATGAACAGTGCCAAGAGGTCGGAACAGATTATGACTCGTGGAATCTCGAATGCCTTTGCACCGAGGGGGTGGGAGGGCATTAAGGAAAGAGACGACCGTCAGAGAGAGATCAAAGACTGTCGGAAGGGGTATAACAAGCGGGAGAAAGAGTTTTTTAAGGCGCTGGATGCGATGGTCTTTGAGGTTGGCGGGAAGGAGGCCGTCAAGCAGGTCAAGGAGCGGAGGGCCACTGGCCACATCGACTTGGAGGAGTCGGAGTCGGAGAAGAGCGAGAAGGATCAACTTGAAGCTGATCCTGCTCCCAGTAAGTAGTTTAACTAGTTTGTGCAGATTCATATTCGTAGGTTGTCGGGCGGTGTAAGCAGAGACCAGAACCAGCATCGTAGTGAACAGTGAACAGATGCATTTTTATTTTTTTATTTACTTTATTAAAAAAAAGACTCCCAGAAAGACTCAAGTCGGAGTGCTCACTTTACTTCAAAGACTACCGCAAAGCAAACTTACGCTCGACGTTGTCGACGACGACGACGACGACATGATCCAGCTCGCTCGTTTCCTGGCTGTGTGCTGTTGCCAGTGCCAGTGTGTTGTGAGATGGTGGTTGGTTGAGGACACGCGGTATTCAAGCACGAGGCGCTCTCAAGTTGCAGCCATCGTGCCAGCTCGCCAAACTCTCTCTCGACGCTTCCCACTCGTCCCCCACGCTCCCTCTCTCCACCCTCGCTCTGACCCTCGACATCCACGACATCGACAACGAACAACATCAACGACTTTCCTCTGTATAAATATTCTGCTTTAACTACGACGACAGCAACGACAACGATATGCCTCGCGCTCGGGCACCTACACGCCCTCTTCCCCCAACACCGCCCGACACGGAGTCAGACGACGACCATCTCTTTTACAAGGACCCATCTGCTGTATCTTCGACGCCGACAAAGCTGAAGAATGTGATGAACGGGGGTCCTAGCGCAAATGAAGTGTCCGATGAACCTGCACTGGGAGGTGTGAATGGTGATGCCCCTCCCGCACCACCTCCACCTCCTCCTATGCCTCCCTTACCAACGCCGCCATTGATGAATTCTCCAAATCTAAGTCCCATTCTCCTTCAGAAGCGCCAGGGAGGTGGTGGCGGGGGTGGCAGTAGCGGGGGAGGGTTTGGCGGTGCGGGAGCAAAACCGATAGGAGGCCTTCACGCACGGAGCGCGAGCGCTGGCGTCGTGTCCTCGCTGTCCTCCATCTTAGCCTCAGCAGCGACGCCGTCGGGAACGAGCAGCCCAAGCCAGCTCAAACGGAACAACTCGCTATCGACAAGAGGTCTAAATGGGAAGAACTCTCCTGGTGCATTGACGTCAATTACACCGTCTACAAATGATGCTGCTGCTGCTACTGTTACGTCTACATCAGATGAACCGTCTTCTCCGCCGCTCAATCCCCCAAGCTCACCCCCAACAAGCTTCTCTGCGCCAGTGGCAAAGCCCAATGGCCTTGCGAACCGCCAGAAGTCGCCCCCACCGCCGACGAAGCCCAAGCCCAAGCAGCTTGGCCTTAAGCGCAATAACACGGTCTCGGGGATGATGGGGATGGGCTCCAGCTCGTCTCTTGCATCGAATGGAGGTTCTGGATCGGGCTCTGGGGTAGGAGGATCGGATACGAAACCACTGCTGAAGGCGGCGCTCGTGAGTGCTACGAACCTCGCGTCCAGTCTCAAGCCATCGTCCGTCAGAGCGGAGAAGGCCAAGCAAAGAGAAAACGCACGGAAAACCTCGACTGACGACGACGTCGACGAGCACGTCGAAGTCGACATCTCCATTGAAGACGCAGTCGCAAACGCAGACACGGACCAGCGCGAGTCCAGAGCGATGTCCGTCTCGCAACTCGCCAAATCGCTCGAATCCTCCATCAACCTCACAACGCCAGGCGGGGCGCCAAAGAGGTCCTCACTGCCTCGCAAACACGTCCCTTCACAGTCACGTTCCCGGTCGTCTTCACCCTCGCGGAATCGGGATGGGTCGGCTTCGCGAGGGCGAGGGCGAGGTCGAGAAGCAAGCGAGGAACGTGGTCGGAGGCCCTCAACCCTCGCACACGCGCCCCAACCAAACGCCAACGCTAATGCGCGTTCCAATTCCAAGGCGAACGCTCAGAGCCAGGAACGGTCGCCGCATTCTGGGACGTCGTCGACGACACCCGCCAGCGCGTCAAGCAGCATGACGGATTTCAAAACTGCAATGTCGAGTCCCAGTCCGCCCTTGACCCCCGGTTCCGCGTCGGCGTCTACGTCGGCGTCGGCATTCGCGAGCGCGACGGCCTCGACGCACGCGTTGGCGCAGCAGATGCCGATGGCGGGTCCTGCGGAGCTGAGGGCTGCGTTGAAGGCGATGAAGGGTAAAGCGGTGGGGAGGAAGGGGTCGGTGCTTGGGAGGGAGTTGGAGGAAGGGGAACGGGAAAGGGAAGGGGAGGAAATGCGCGCGGACGATACGAAGTTCATTCCTGGGTCTGCGCCGAGAGTTCCTTCGCCCCCGCCCCCGCCTTCTCGCAAAGTACCTGTCCGATCGTCGACGCTGCCGGCGCTTACGCTCGGGAAACCCCCTCCGGTACCCCCGACCCCGCCAAAGAAGAGCTTGGATAGGAAGCTGGATAAGGAAAGGGAGAAGGAGAAGGATGCGACGGCGCTGTTAGGGGTCGAGTCGTTGTTGGGACAGGCGCAGAGGGAACGGGAACGGGTGGCGAGCTCGAACTCGCAGGCGACGGTGAAGCCTTCGACGTTCCCTGCGTCGGCGTCAGCTGCAACGGTTCCCTCTCTCCAGACACAGAACGATCCGGGCGAGTCGCAAGTGCAGGAAAACGCCACAAGCGCTGGAGAGGGTACGACTGAAGAAGAGGAAGGAGTTGCCGAAACTGACGTGAATGCAAGTTCGCACGACTCAGATGTTGCTACCTCGTCGAACTCTGGGCAAGAGCAAGAGCAAGAGCAAGAAGCACCGAAACCACCTGCAAAACGGTATTCGATCCCTCCTCCTCCCAGGGCTCCACCCCCACCTCCTCCAGAATCGCCATCAGTCGTCTCGCCCATTGCGGAGGCGGACGAGGATCAGGCTCAAGACCGGGCTGGAGAAGAAGATGTTGGGTTTGATAGGGAGGAAGAGGGTGAAGAGGACGAAAATGCAAGTGCTACTGGGATGGATGAGGGAGGCGTGCTTGGGAAGGGTGTGGTTGGGGAGCCTGAGGAGCTGAGAGTGGCTGGTGGGGAAGGGGATGGTGAGGAAGAAGAAAGAGATGCGGGTGTAGGAGTTGAGGTTGAGGTGAATGAGGTTGGAGATGAGAGCGAAAGTGAGGAGGAAGGAGACGAGGAAACGAGCTTTAGGAGTGCATTGTCGAAGTCGTTGGCGAGCGAAGGTGTGTTTATTTTATCTTACATTCTTCTGTTATCATCTACTGACGAAATCCACATTGAAAATACATATCATACATCGGATTATGCAGTAGACCCAACCTCCGCCACCAATTTCTTCCTCTCCTCCAAGTGGTCCCGCGACACCTCCGCCATCTCAAGCGCCAACGGGTCCGTCACCACCTTCGCCCAAAACAGCAGCCAAAATCACGGAAGCCAAGATCCCCATGACCCACCTCCCTTTCCTCCCGCACGTACGTTCCCCGAACCACCTCTCCCACCCGGTCTGGGTGCTGTTCCAAGTGCGCCGCCGGAGGTCCCGGACGATCCGCGTTTCCGCTTCCCACCGATCTCAGAGTTCCCGCCTCCGCCAAAGATTATGTTCAAGCCGGGCCGTTCGAATACGACGTCTATTCTACCTGAGAGGCGGCAGGGTATGGGCGGGCTTATTCCTGCGGGGAGTGAGACGAGTTTGTCGAGCTTGCCGGAGGAGAGGGTGTTGGAGGAGAGAGGGTATGGTGAGTATAGGCCCATTCTTTTAATTATTCTTTTCGAGTTGCGAAAGTCAAGAAGCTAATCTACATGATGTTTCTTCTTCGCAACGTCTAAAGCGCTTGCGAAATTGAATGGGGACTCGAAAGCGACGTTAACATCTGCGATCGAGGCAGCCCTCGCGATGAGTCCTCCGGATCCAAACAGCCCCGCTCTGTCCCAGACGAACACGGCTAACGCCACACCGTCACCTCAACGCTCGGGCTCGCGCCAATCTTCTGGCAAAGACAACCTTGACGGCGGGAGTCATGACGAAGGGGCAGATACTGTCGGAAACCTCGTCACCGTGAACGACAAGCTCGCGAGTCTCGACAAGTTACAATTACCTCGTCCGACGCCGTTCCCTGCTTCTGTTTCTGCTTCTGCTTTAACACCCTCGAGGGATCAGAACCAGAGTAATGGTGAGTTGTCGTTTGCGGAGGATGACGAAGAGCGAATACGTCGGTTCCGTCAGAGCTCGAAGCTTTCTCCAGTCACAGGCGCAGTACGTATGGAGACCGTCCCATCCGGAAGCGGCGGGATGGGGCGTGCAAGCAAGAGTGGGTTCCCTTACATGAAGTCAAGTGAAACGGTTGGTACGATAGGCACTATCCAGACAGAGCTGGGCGACCTCGACGACTTTGCGGCGTTCTTGAGTAAATCCGGAACGAGTGCAGGCGAGAGGAGACCGCCTATGCGAAGACAGACGACGAGCCAGTCTTCGAGGTTCATCGAGGACTTGCCGCTCTCCTTAACCTTGCCATTCTTGGGAAAGAAATCGAACACGAACTTGAATAATGGTGTTGGGACGACGGGCGTTTCCGCGTCTGCGTCTGCATCAGGCACGCCTCAGCGGTCCAACACGGTCTCGTACTCGAGACCGAGTGGGTTGGGTGGTCCGACGCCTCGTGGGCCACCGACGAGAGGTATGAACGCTTCAGCTGAGCTCAGGGCCGCTACGAGCGCGATGGCGGACCGGCCAATGTCAATGGCAACTGACGGTGACTTTGTTCTCGTCGAGGAGCCTGAGGAGTTCGACGTGCCGCGGGCCGAGTGGGATTTGCCGAGGATACCGAGTGGGAGTCTTGGGTTTCCGAGTACGGTGGACTTGAGGATGAGTCGGCAGGAGGTGGGCGAGGATGGGCATGGATATGGTGGAGAGAGGGAGTTGCCTGACGTACCGGAGGATAGGAGCGACGAGGAGGGTGAAGGGAGCTACGAGAGCGGGGAAGAGGGTGGACGAGGGGGCCATGCGCGGTTCGCGACTGCACCTGTCATTGCCAAGTCCGGTTCAGCTTTCAGCGCTCCGCCAGAAATGCACTCCCGCTCCGCATCTCAACGGACAGCAACAACGGCAAAAACGACTGCGACGGCTACATCTGCACCTGTAACGCCGGTCACGTCTCCACAACGACAAAACACCACCGCGACGGATCAGACGAGCCCGACGAATGGGGAGGCGCAGCTCCCGCGCCTTTCGAGTGACGCTCTTCTTGACCTGTGGGGCCGCATCGGCGTGTACATCTCAGATGCTGCTGCTCTCCTACACGATAAGTCCCGGCGGGTGCTCGTCGGAGACGGCACATACCCAGGCTTTGTCCTCGCAGTCGCCCGTCAAGTCCCACAAGCGTGTATCCCCTCGCGGACAGCCCGCTACCCATACGGCCACCTCATCTACTTCCAGACAGCTGCAACGGTACACAAGCGATTTGCGCAGATCATGCCTGGCGACGTGGTTGTGTTGCAGAACGCGTTATTTAAAGGTGTAAAGGGGAAACTTGGAGGTGGGTATACGGAAGAGGTGGGGAAGAGGGGGGAGCCTGTCGTGGGGATTATTGGGGAGTATGAGGGGAGGAAGAGTAAAGTGAGGGTGTATCAGGCGAATCAGCATGTTGGGGTGCAGACTGTAGAATATGTAAGCTATCGGTTTGACGATCTCAAGAGCGGGACTATCAAGGTTTGTCTATTCGGTTCTGTTTCTGAATTTTACAGCACTAGTATTCTGACCTTTTGGTATAGATCTTCAGGATACCAGACTCATGACACCACCAACATACACGTGTGATAGATCATTGTTCTTTTCTAAATTTCTTCCATTGAAACTTTTTATAAACTGATATGAAGTGTTCCGTCCTGTTCTTTCAACTTGAATGTCGTACCTCGCGCTGTTATCCAAAAACTCTGTTGACCGGACATTTTATGGAATGAAGTTGACCTGCTTTTTTTCTCTCTTTGGTGCCATTTCGTTTCGTTTTATTATTTTGAACTTTGACCATCCTCTGCGACCCTCTATATCTCGGATCTCTTCCTTTTTTCTTCTCCCTCTTCATTTACAAATACAGACTTCGGTCTCCCGGTTCATTCATTGCATGTATATATCCATACTTTTAACGTTTACTTATGTATTGGCATGTCTCTTGCGAAGGGAATAATATTTCCTTTGATAAAGCATGAGTCGAGTGAAATAGAGAAGTCCGGTTGGATGATGGCTTTGCGTTCGGGGCAAGACTAGCTCAATAAATATATGTATAGATCTAAAATTGGAAAGAGAAGTTGAACAAAGTACGGAGGGGTTGAAAGAAAGATAGACGTGGCCGGATACGATTTGAAACATAAATGTGAAGAAGACAGCAAGTCATTGCTTCATTCATGGGCCAAGTCAGCCAGTGCCCGTGAGCTTAGCTTTACCAGTACGAAGAGGAAAGTCAGCTCGCATCGCCTTAAACGTTTCTTTCTCTTCCTCAAGCTCCTTCCTGAAAGATGCCACTTCCTCATTAAACTCGCTTACAAACCCACCCGACGGCCCCTCGTCAGCTAGTTCCTGTACGCAGCTGTCCAGCCGATCTTCACGTTCCTTCAGAAGGGTTTCCAATTCCTTCAATTTAGCTCTAGTGGTGTTCACGTCGCTTCTATCAAGTGCTGTCCCCTCGTTTCTTCGTTCTTGTTTCTCTCTAACTAGCTGGAACTTCGCCTCGATCGACACTCTGTAAAACGTATCGTCGACACGCAAGTGCTCGCAGATGATTTCTTGACATTTATGGGCATCGAGGGGATCAGAGCTCTGTTTGACGGTATCAAAATGGTTTGTAAGGGCGGTCCGGATGGTCTTGAGGAGATTGCTCAATGGGATCCTTGTGCTTTGGATCGTAGCTAGATGCCACTCTGCAGCAGCACGGAAGAGTGTTCCTTGAAGTAGCAAATCGGAAGGTTTGTCGAATATCTTTTGCGGAGGCCATTCTATCATGCGGTATTGAACAATTAGACCATGCTGAACAATGAAGCACAATCTAAGTGTAAAAACATACCCGCGATATTAACAAAACGCCTCTGGTTCTGCTGGATGTCCAGTCTTGCCCTGTCGATCTCCTCATTTGTCCTGTCGCTCTCCGCTGTCATGGTTAGATAGCGATGATATGTGTCCCAGAACTTCTCTCGCCGCTTTTTACGGTGGGGATCACTTCGATCGGGATCACGTTCAGAGGAATCGTTGCGACTGCCATCGTCTTCAAAAAAGTAGATGAAGGAGTCCATAACGAGCCGGTTGAATGCCGACAATGCCCTGTTCAAAATGCGTCGGACATCAGCTTTGAGCTGTTCATCGTGATTCGGACGGTCGGAGCTCAATAGGTAGTCGGCAATAAGGTTGATGTCGTCCATATCATCCTTGAGGGGGTGCTTCTTTTTGTTATCATACAAAGTAAGCCCTTTCTCTTTAATGAGATGCTGGCGCTCGACGGCACGAGAGGGGTCCTCCAAGCGATCGCATAGTCTAGTCACCATTGTATTGAGTACTTCTGGCGTGAAAGTTGGTCTGTCCCTTTTGGGCTCCCGCTCCGCAGGAGCCAGCGAACGGGCAGCCTCATGATGAGGATCTGTCGCCTTGCGTTTTTTGCTACTAGTACTACCGGACGCAGACATGAGCTCAGAGTGTAGCTGGATGAGGGACGATCGTGCGATAGTTGAAGTTAAATGAAGTACAATAGCATTTAAAAGACGAAAGAGCTTACGCTGTCACGTAAAGTTTACGGGGATGATGCTATGCTTGAGCTGGGCAGTGGCGAGTGGCCAAGGCAATGACAGGGAGTCGCAGGAGATCTGCAGAGCCACTGGCACCGAGACGTAGTTGTGAATTTATAATGAGAATCTATCAGAAGACTGATATGATAGGTCCGGGATTCTCAGTCAATAAGCTATGGGCGAACGTGGATGATTATGGTTGGGAAGGTAGAGAAAGAGACAAGGGAATAAAAGCACTCAGCGATTTATAGTTTATTCTAGCAAAGTCGATACCAAGGTGCAAAGGGCTTGAATTGACGCCCAGTAGAAGCAATCGACTATACCTAGCTGGTTCTCTATAAAGGACGTGAAACGCAAGTTGTACATACCTCTCTATATGCTGAACTGGGGCGAGAAGCGGCCAACTTTGTGAGATATGATGGCTTAGCTTCAAAGCACTGACTACGCGCTCCAAATTGAGACACGTCGGTGCGAAGGTGATTAAGAAAGAGAATCAGATGGCAATAGGATTGTTTATCTGTGAACGGTGATGTCGAATTCATACCGATTTAGCTCATAGATTACCACCACACGAAGAGACAATTTTCTGACAATGCACGTTGTATAAAATAATGAAAGCAATATTTAGTATCAGAAATATGAACATGGATGACGACTACTTGACCAGAGGCCGGACGCCTGCGCCCGAGTCCTTAAGGCCGCCTGAGCCTGCGTATGATTGAACTTGCCTCGAATACTCGTCTATAGTAAAGAATGTAAGTAAAACATTTCAATACACACAGGGGGAGCACCCGTGGAGTACGAAGATATCAGCCTCACTTTGAGTTATTTCAGGTTCCCGTTTGGCCTTCTTCGCTGAGTTCAGAGATGGGTCGGACGTAGCGTTGATGCTGCTGTCGGTTTCGGCGTTATCAGAGGAGGGTTCGGGCGGAGGAGCACGACGCTTCCTGTTTTTCTGTCACGCAGACCGGGGGGAAATGAGAAAGTCAGTCGTCATGGAACGAAAAGAAAACAAGAAGGAACGACGCACGAATCTATCTTCAAACTTGCGTTTGCTGTTGAGGGAAAGACGAGGGGGAATCGTCAAATATGCTACCAAATAAAATAAGCCGAAGAAGATACCTGTCTAACTCAACCTCGCGTTTCTTGCGCTCGTCGTCCTCCTGTATGCCAATGCCAATGATATGAGAAGCAAGTAAGTGCCAGGGGGACGCTCACTCGTCAGCGATGCTATTCAATCGTTCCTTCTAATAGCTTAAATAGATATGAAAGACAGACAAAGAAAGGATAAAAAGAGACAAGAGCCCGGGGACGAAGGAAGGTCTCAAAAATATTATGGGGCACATTACCTTCTTAACATTCTGAAACCTTTCAAGAAAGGATCCGTCATTTGTGAAAATGTTGATCGGTTTGTTCTTCCCATTCTTGGCCGATGAGTTTGATGGTGTCGAAGCAGAGGTTGGAGGTGTTCCAGTAAAAGCCGGGGAGTGAGGGACAGACGGAACACCGTGCAGGCGTGCTACGTACGGAGCCGGGACGACTGCGGGTGCAGGACTAACGCTTGCCGTTGAGCGTGTTGCAGAGGGCGTCGAGGCGGCGGACATGTTCTTGAGTCCTACTTTAGGCAAACGATGATGAAGAGAGGAGGTGGTGGTGGTAAAGAGACAAGGGACGCGAAGGGCGTGCTGGAAGGACGTTCGTCATTGTCTGTGTCACGCGGCGCGGTTAGCGCACAATGGCGTCGTGACTTGCTCATCGACGACGACGACGACTGTAATAACGCGCGAACTCACTGTATAGATTCTGTAATAAAAGAAGTCCTCATCTTCCGTGAAGAGGTGCTCAGCTCACGCTCGGATGCCTAGCGACTTGGACAAGTAAGCGTTTCAACTGATGCTCATTGGTCTTTCGCATTTTCTCAGTGGACTTGAAGCCAGATTGCCCAACTTATCCGCTGCGAGCCCATATCAGAGGAGCAGGTCAAACAGCTATGCCTGAAGGCACGAGAAATCCTCATCGAGGAAGGAAACGTGCAGGTCGTCGACTCCCCCGTCACGGTACATTTCGTTCGTTCGTTAATCTGCGAAGAACACACTTCTTACTTCACACGTATGGTGTTCGAATAGATATGCGGTGACATTCACGGTCAATTCTGGGACATGATGGAACTCTTCAAAGTCGGCGACTTTTGCCCATACACGAACTACCTCTTCATGGGTGACTTTGTCGACCGTGGTTACTACTCCGTCGAGACTTTCCTCCTCCTTCTCGCGTACAAAGTTCGTTACCCGGACCGCATCACGCTCATACGAGGAAACCACGAGTCTCGACAGATCACACAGGTGTATGGGTTCTATGACGAGTGTCAGCGCAAGTATGGCTCTGCGAACGTGTGGAGGTACTGTTGCGAGGTGTTTGATTACCTTGCACTGGGCGCAATCGTTGACGGGAGTGTTTTTTGTGTTCATGGCGGTTTGAGTCCAAACTTATCTGGTATCGACCAAGTACGCCCTAATTTCATTCTTTTCGTCGCGGTCAAGTTAACTTGCTGTATTCTTCTTGGAAGATTCGAGCTATCGACAGGAAACAAGAAGTCCCACACGATGGCCCCATGTGCGATCTTCTGTGGTCAGATCCAGACGATATCGAAAATTGGGGCCTTTCTCCCCGTGGCGCAGGTTTCCTGTTCGGAAAAGAAATCACGAAGCAATTCGCCCATAACAATGGGATCGATCTCATCGCCCGCGCGCACCAGCTTGCAATGGAAGGGTACAAGCTGATGTTTGACAATACAATCGTAACAGTATGGAGTGCACCAAACTACTGTTATCGCTGTGGAAACATTGCGTCGATATTGGTACTGGATGAGCATCTGGGGCAAGAATATAAGGTGTTTCAGCATGCGCCTGCAGTAAGTGCGATCTAACTCGACTTTGAGATCGTTTATATCTTTCGTATGTGTTGACGCCCTTGCTAGGACATCCGTTCTGTGCCTGCGAAACGGCCGCCTCCTGAGTATTTTTTATGATGATGTGATGTGATCCCGGTTGGTGATGATGATATACCCGAGTTTCCTCAGGTACCCATATACGTATACATGTGAATCTACTCTGTAGACCTTGTTGGCTGTTCCTGTTTTACTGCTGTAAATTTCTGACAAATTTAATGACTCGAAGGAACTATACCGACTCACTAGAGGTGCGTGATAAACGCCTAAAGAAACTATCGAGACTTGGATTTATCGGGAAGGATGAGGTGAAAAGGCGGATAGATGATAAGATCTGGTATATCTGATTTGATTAGATAAGATGAGAAATGTCGCCACTTTATGGCAACGTCGCGTTGCCGTGTCTCTCTTCTTCCAACCACCATCATCTCACTTTGTCCGTTGCCACCACCATCTCCTGAAGCAGTTCTTGAGGCGCATCCGTCGCGGAGAAAGGGAGACTACAGACATGGCAGTTATTGAGGATATAGATTACTCGAAACCGCTCGCGTCGTTGCTCAGAGCCGCCACGGCAGCAGCCCATGAAAAGGCGGAGCATAGTCAAGGCGCTGCTTGGCTCACACGAGGAGAATTGGACAAAGAAGAATACGTGCGCTTTCTCATGATGCTTTTTCACGTATACAAGTGAGTTCCTTCTCTAGCACTCAAAAAATTCCATGGCGCTCCTTTGACACGTTCCTATATCATGATTCATCAGCACGCTCGAACACGCTCTTGAGAAGCACAGCTCACATCCTGCCTTATCACCCACATACAACCCAACTCTCCTCGAACGCGCACCAGCGCTTTCCGCCGATATCGCCTTCCTACTCGATGTCCCCGAATCGTCTTGGCGCGACCACCCAATCCACGTTGCTCTTCAAGACGAACTCCCCGAGCCCTTCACCTCGTACGTGACGCGCATCGCAGACCTATCCGACTCGCCAGACCCGTCCCCGCTCCTCGCACACGCGTACGTGCGCTACCTTGGCGACCTCAGCGGCGGCCAGGTCATCCGACGCGCGATCGCGAAGGCGTATGGGGTTGAGCGGGACGATGGGGCTGGAACGAAGTTTTATGAGTTTCAGAAGTTGGGAAGCACAGGATCTGATGGCAAGGTGGCGAGTATAGGAGACATGAAGCGGATAAAGGAGTGGTTTAGGGAGGGGATGAACGAGGGTGGTGGGGACGATGAAGCGAGGAAACGTAAGTTTACATGCCAGTGCTCAGCTCGACAACTTGAACTCTCGATTTCACTTACCGGAGTCTTGGCCGCTTGAAATTATGATGCGCTAACTCCGTTCCGTGCTTCTTGCAGGTACGATATGCAATGAAGCCGTCGACGTATTTACCCTCAACGAAGGTCTCTTCTCCCTTCTTCGTTCACCGACAAACTCAAAGTCTACCTCCTCCGCTGTTCCGCCCTTAGGCAACCCCACGCCCCTCGCGACGCCTCCTCCCGACGGGACGTCGTCTTTTACCGAAAATGACGTCTCCGACGCAAACGGTATAAAGCCTCTGAGCCTTGGCCCGGGTTCACGCGTTCTCTACGATAGCTCGCGCGATAGTGACGCCGACGGTGAGAAGCAGTACGGCCTCTCTTCAGTTTTGAGCGTCGTCATCGCCGTGGCGCTGGCACATTTCGTACTCGTCACCGGAGGCTTCACGGGCGCGAGGGGGTTGAACCGGCTCGAGACCCTACAGGACTGGTTTGCAGATCAGCTGGCGAGGGTGTCGACGATGTTTGCGTGAGTGGCCTGGGTGGCGGTGGCCCGTTGGGTGTTGGTGGGATGGGTGGGGCTGGGGATTGCTGGTGGGGAATGGGAGTTGTTGTCAGTGGGGTGGATGGGCCACGGTGTCGTTTACGTGCGTTCTGCGTTCTGATCGTGCTCTCACTTCCTCACACGTACCAGCCTGAGTGTACTCATCCACAACGCACAGGACTAATTGCGTTACGCGTATACTTTGACATCATGATGTACTTACTGATTATCACCGATGTTTATAGAATTATTTATTTGAATTTTCAAATGGACGCGTTTTCTGCCGGTGAAGTGAAGCCACGGTGAAGTGAGGTACGCTGGCAGGCTACTCAACTCAAGTCGAGTCCTCTCAAACACTGGCAGTGTCGTAACTAAACTGGGCAGCGTACTAGTCCCGTCACGAATCGAAGTCCAGGACGAATTCGTTGCGAGCGTTCGTACGCAGCGAAGAGCTACCAAACGTTCAATCATTTCTCTTCTGGGAGTATCTTGTCTGTTACCGTTACCGTCAGGACGGACGGATTGGGTCTACGTTCTGGGAGAGTATACCGATATCGGTAGGACAAAAAAGTATGGTGTGTATGTATGGGATCAGAAGCGTATGAATCAACAACCTGAACCTCGTTTCATTTTTACTCTCCACTTTCTACTTTCGTTTCAAAAAAATGCTATACTCGTGCATCGACGCGTTGCATGTTACAATTGACCATCTTGCGACCGACTTCGACTCAGTCTCATACTGTACAAAAAACACCCCCCTCTCCTCTCTCCTCTCTCAACTAACCCCTCCCCCCTCTACCAACCCCTCGCGACGAAATCCTCAATCGTATCCGCCACGCATTCTGCCTTTCCCTTGAACGCGATCCCAAGCACGCGTCGCACCTTCTCCGTATTGTACCGGACTTTGAAATTGAAGTTCTCGCCTTTGTTGGGCGTGCCGACTGGGATGCGGGCGAGGGTTCCGGAGGGGAGGGGGAGGGAGTGGGCTGCGTCGACTGGTGTGCAGGGGGTGGAGGGCGCGCAAACGTAAACGAGTCAGGAATGTCGAATCAACAGGTAAAGGTAAAAGAAACCAAAGAGGACACAAGAGGACGGAAAGAAGGGAAAAAAAACGAGAAAAGAGAAAAGAAGACGTACACCAATCCTGCCAAATGAACGACCCGCTACTCACGATGAACCTCTCCCCACCCGCCTCCTCCACCTCCACCGCCCTCACATGCGCCTCCGCCACGTCCCTCACGTCAACCCACATGTTCTGGAACCCCTCGCTCTCCACCGTGCGCTCCTCGACCGATTTTTTGGGGGAGAGGAGGAAGGAGTAGAGGTAGACGTTGGAAGTGTTGAGGGCGTCTGCGGAGGCGATCTCGTGCAGGACGGGGCCGAAGACGAAGGGCGGGCAGATGGTGGCGATGTCGTAGGAGAGAGCGGATTCGTTGGTTTTGTAGAAGTCCCAGGCGGCTGGAACGACGAACGACAAATGACAGTACCATACGAAAAAAAAGAAGCGAAGCGAAGCAGTCAGAGTCAGAATCGGAATTCACTCAGAAGCTAAAAAGAGGAATGACGAGGTGCGCTCGTACGTACCCTGCTCAGCTAACGATTTCGACGCGCGGTACTTGGAGCCTGGAGGCGCCTTCTTCCCCAGCTCCTCGACCTCCCGGATGTTCTGCGTGTTCCAGTTGCTCTCGTCGAGGAGGCCGGTGTCGTCCGGGTTCGCGATGGAGGCGCAGGAGGACGTGATGACGACGCGTTTGAGCTGCGGGCCGCTGTGCTCCGGGCGACGCAATATCAGTTTTGGGTTTGGGTTTTCGGATTTTGGAAACGGATGGGGAGGTGGGGGTGGGGATTGGATGACGTACGCGTATTTCTGAGCTGCCTTGAGGACGGCGAGGGTCCCGTTTACAGCTGGGTCGATGAATTCTACGGAGGGACCGAAAGCGCATGAGTGTTGGCGAGTAAGATACACATTAAACTCGACTCACCTTTCGGGTCATCCACCTAGAAGCCGACATTCAGATTTAGATTTGCAAAAGTAATATTGATCAAAGCGCCTAAACTTGAAGACGAGAGCGAACTCACGTTGTAATGGAACGGCGAGGCCTTCAAGTAGTAATGACAAACCCCAGCGGGAGCGGGAGAACATCAGCATCAAGGCAACCGTCAAATCGCGCGCATCATCTCACCGTATGCTCGATAGCATCGACCCCCCACCCTTCCAACGCACTCTTGAACGCCTCCTCCTGCGTTATATCCGACACCGTCACCAAGTCAAAACGGCCCTCGCCCGCCTCCTTCTTGAACAACTGTTCAAGGTGTTTGCCCTTGGCGACGGAGCGCACCGTTCCGCGGACTGTGTGGCCGCGGGCGAGGAGGGACTTGAGGAGCCAGACGGCGATGAAGCCGTTTGCGCCTGTGAGGAGGATCTTGGAGGGTTTGGAGATGGCTGGCATTGGGTGTGTTGTGCAGGATAGGTTTATTCGATCGATGGATATGGGGGAGTGGGAGGAGATTGTGAGATAACAGTGGTGCTATTTAAAGGGAGAGTCTGTGAATTACTGAATATGAATAACCCATGATTGAACGGACCGCTTGTGCAGTCGACGCACTCACATCCCGATCCCTCCGTTCCTTCTTCGAGTTGATGACCGACTGCGTATATATATATATCTACATCTTCATCTGATGCTGGCGTTGACAGTCTTTCATTTCGAGTCGAGTTGCACTTAAAGACCGAGAATCTAGGTTCTTTGCCAGTGCGTTGATATCAAGAAGGCTGTGTGATCTTTGGTCCCAGTCCCAGTGAGTGTCCCTGCGTCGTCTCGCACACACGTCGACCACTCGCTTCAACGACAATCTCGACAACTGCTGCTCGTCTTGCGTGTCGACTATTAAAATTCGCCCCAGCTGTACTTCGTTGCCCCCCCCCCCCCGGGGGGGCGCCAGAGACGTGACAGTTGAAGGCGTAGACTCTGGAGACATTCTGAAGGTCATTGTATGACATAACCATCAAAGATCGACACTCCGTTCTTTCCTCCGAAAAATCTCTCTGAGCTGAGGTTTAGATTTCACCATTTGACTGCTGCTCACACTACTAGCAGGAACAGCGCCCCCGGTATCCAACCCCCTTTGACCGTCCTTAGAGGGACCCGATGGATCCATTTTTTCCCCGTTGTAGGCGCATACTTGAGCTTGAGCTTATTGGAATGCTTCCTACTATGACGTCGGATGCTTCGAGCCTTCATTTGTTCATATGTCAAAGGAACTAGAAGTTGCACTATAACTCAACATTGCAGACGCACAGTGTGCCTGAGAACATTCCACGCCATGGACATGGCATTACAAAAAGGAGACATGCTCGGGATGAAGGAAACGTCCATCATCACACACCAGACTCATTCGTGCCTCGTCTCGCAGCGGAATTGACAATGAGTACCGGCACTGGCAGCACCAAGCCTACGCAAGGCAAGCTCGAGTTCTACAACGGGCCGCCCATGTACAAGGACGAGGACGGGAAAGACGCCGAGTACAGACCGTGCTCTTCATCCAAGACTGGACTGGGAGCCAGTCTCGCCATCGCCGTCGACACCCGCTTCACGCCTGATGCGGGTCCAGGTCCGGGTCCGGGTCCGGGGAACCAACCCCGCAAGGTACAAGTAGGCGAGCATAAAGAGTACTTTGGCTACAACCTCCGTATGATCCTCGACCACTGGCGGACGAACGACACGCTCGTGGAGGGGAAGCAGCTCATTCAGAGGGGGAAGAACGTCGTCGTCGTCCTTCCCGCCGCTGCTGCGAATCCTGCGATGGCGCTCACGGCCCGCATTGTGCTGCGTTGCATTTTTTGTGGCGAGGGGGTTTCCGAGGCTGTGGAGCGCGTGGTGGGGGAGGGTGTAAAGGACAGGAAGTCGTTGGGGTTTGATGTGCTGAAGGTGCTTGAAGACATTGGTCTCGAGCTTGACGAAGCTGAGTCCATCCAGAGGTCGAAGCGCAAGGCTGGGGAAAGGTGGAACGAGAAAGTCAGGAAGGTTGCTACTGCGACAACAAATGTAGAACAACGGACGAGAACGTCGTGATCATCGATGATATTCATTATCCATATGCTACATTGGTATCGACGAGGCGTGAAATCTATCACAGTGATTGCTTTTTTTAAATAAGGTTCGAGGAAATTCCAGATGATGCTCCAGCAGATGTGGCGAAAGAAAACATTAAGAAGAAGACAGTAAGATTCGACGTGCAAGCTGCGCTCAGACGCTTCAAGCACTATCTGGCGCATTTGCTGGACGGGTTGCCTTGGCGCTGTGCGACACTATGAAATGCCGACACCGTCGAGAGGAAAGTTGCAGCAAACAGTTTGGGTCATCGATGCCACTCATGCCCATTGCCTAGGATCAAAACGTATGTTACAACTTACAACACTATTATACACGTGGATATGCAATTCAGACTCGTTGAAATCGTGCCCGAGAGAACCAGCTCTCGACATCCCTCTCCACTACTAGTACTCCAATCGAAACGACCGCGTAAGCTGCCCCCCCCCCCCTTTCCCCTGCTTCATGCCTGAGCCAACGTATGCGCACGACACCACGCCTTATGCATCTTCCAATCCCTCCGCTGATGCGCATCCCCACAATACCACGCCCCCATACACGCACTACACGTCTTCGTCGCCTCCTCGTTACACAGCTCGCACGGCCTCTCCCGCGCCGTCGACGACAGCAACGTCCGGAGCACGCGCGCCTCAGAGCCGGCGTTGGTGTTCGGGTGGGTGTTGACGGGTGTGGGCTGCGCGAATTTGTGTCCGTTCCCGTATCCATATCCGTACCCGAATGCGTTGTCCATCCCCGGTCCCGGTCCTGGACCTAAACCGGACCCGGACCCGGACCCGCCAACCCAATCCTCTGAGAGCCCAAAGGCCCTCACGATCGCCGCCATCCTCGCGGGCCCCTCGTTCAGTCGTTTCGACCGGATCAACAAGCGCGCCTCGTCCGAGAGCGGGTGCGGGAGTCTGTAATGGCGGACGTCGAACTGGAGGCGGAGCGGCGTCGGTTCGGGTGCGCGCCGGGCGTTAAGGAGGGCGCCGATGAAGAGGTCTTGGTGTTCTTGTGGGGGCGTGTACGCGTTCCGGAGCGCGGGGAGGGACGACTCGAGGGTGAGAAGCACGCGTGAATGCGCATACGAGGATGACGACGACGACGAAGGCGACGCGAAAGGCTGCGTGGGCGACGACGTGGGGGACGAAGGTGAATACGGCGTAGACGGCGACCCCGTAGGCGCCACGACATCCAACACGTCCTCCCCAACCTCCACATGCGTCACCCTCCCCGAGCCTTTCTCAACCAACACCGCCCCATCCCGCAGCACCCGCTCCTCGTCGACGATGCTCAGCCGGATCTCGCGCGCGCGCGCCACCGCCCGGAAGAACGCCCGGAAGTCGCTCATCCACGACGCGTGCTCGAAGCGCTCCGCTCCGGGCCGGGCGTGGGCGAACCCGCGGAGGATGTGCGCGTCGAGGAAGCAGGGTTGGGCACCGTACCCCTCGCAGAACGCCTCTTGCTCCTCTTTCGAGGGTTCGGGGTCTTCTTTCGCGTTGACGCCGTCATCGCTGTAGCTGCTGGTGCTGTTATAGCTGTAGCTGGCTCCGAACTTGCTGTCGCTGCTGGTAGACGCCCCTCCGCCGTCTCCGTGTCCGAAACCGTCCCCGCCTGTTACCCAGTCGATTAAGGGGATGAAGGAGGTGATGAACATGAAGTTGGGTGCGTGGCTGACTGTCGTTCGTCGTGTTGTTGGGCAGTGGAGGATCACGACTGTGCATGACGCGACATGCGATGTGCAAATTCCTCTTCCTGGAGAGTCAGGCGTCATACGAGCATAGTTGTGTTGAGTGACTCGGACGTAGGGTACCGGGTATCGGAGTATGGTGGGAGGAGGCGGGGCATGACTGGGTGCGTGATAATTATTGTTCGGAGAGAGTATATGCTGCGGGAGAGGCGATAGGTCCTTGACGGAGAGGGAGAGGGTAGAAACGTCGAGCGGCATTCGATGATAGTCTCCTCGTCAATGAAATCAAAAAAACAACTTCGGGATACCAATGACGATGTTGACAATATCAGCAGCCAAGATCTGTCAACGAGAGCTCAGATTATCGTCCTGTCGCGAAAGTCCTTGTCCAGGAAGAGGGCCGACCTTCGATCAAGTTGCACAGCCCGTAGAGAAAGAAATGAAAACGTCCCGAAGCGATATGAAGCGGGGAAAGAACCTTTCGTCGAGGGGAGGGGCCTGGGGCGAAAGAAAGCGCTGAAGCTTAAAATCCCAACCAAGCAAGTTCCGACCTACGAACTGGGCTGTCCTACTCAAAGGCAAAGGTGTCCTAATGGAAGGGAGGAAGGAAGGTAAAGAGGGAGGAGAAAGCAGGGCAACTCAAAGCTGCCAGTAAGGTTACGCAGACGAGTTTGTTATGGAGGGAGAGCTGAGCAGGGTGTTAAAGGTCTTGCGCGCTCGACCTCGACCTCTTCAACTCACTCCCTCCTCCCCTCTTCTCAACACAAATACCGCATACACGCGTCAAGAAACACGCACATAACACGACAAACACATCCCTCCCAACATGCGGCTGCAACGTGGATGCGATGCCGCACGGGAAAAGACGAGGCGAGGCGAGGCAAATGCAGATGGTGATAGTGATGGTGATAGAAATGGGTAAGGAAAAATTTTCAAACGGCCGGGGTGCATACCTGTGGCCCTTTGCATGCATGAGTGGGAAATTACATATGTATCTGACCTCGCGGACAGGAAAAGTTTTCGGTAAGGAAAAAAGCTGCCGAGTGGACCGAGCGAGTTGGGCCCACGAGCAAGGTGGACTTTGGGCTCAGGCTGGGCTGGGTTCGGGTCTTCACCAGACCAGAGGTTCCTTGCATGACGGAGTGGTTGGTCATATGTGTGTCGTTCTCAAGGGCATGTGCAGTTGGGTCACCGGTCATTGGGACACAGGCTGAGTTGAGTTGAGTTGAGGCAACAGAATTGGAAGGCTGAATGGCAGAAGAAGCGAAGCAGGGGGGTTGGGTGATGTTTTCCCCTGCGCGTTTGGAGTGGGAGGCTGGGAGCGAGGCATAGGCATTTCCAACACCATTTCTCCTGATCCTTTCCTTCCTTCTTGGTCCTTGCAGTTCCTCGTAAGTGGAGCGTCGCGGGAACGCGAGGCAAAGCCAAAGTGAGCTGAGACGAACCAAGATGTGCATCTATCCGGTCCCGATTGAGTTATAATCTGGTCACGCTCCTCCATTCACTCGCTCCTTGCCACTGACTTCATTTTTATTTTTCAATGTTTCCTGACAATGAAAAAAGGCAATTGATATCGATATCGATGGCTTTTTATTGCACGATCGTGTGCGATAAAGGCTAATAAGCGCCGGAAACTCTTGCGCCGGGATCGGATTCGGGCTAGGATAGAGGCGATCTGTAGTAGTGAAATGATCGCAATGTTCATTCCGAAACCCGGTCAATGTGAGGTGATCTTCGTGGCGGAGTCCGGGTGAGGAAATATAAGTATGAACGAGGCATCATCAATAATATATCCATAACTGAGTGAGCTTCAGCTTATCGGATTCGGAACTTCCATCATCAAGGTCTCGTCATTTGCAATATTGAAACCCAAGCTCCGAGTCCGAGTTCTCCTTGGATGATCGTTTTCGATGCCGTTGGATAATGGAATGGATAGGGCTATAGGCCCCATCTGGAACGAGCCGTAATACGAACACGCTGCGATCTGCAATCTCCACGTGTAGGACTGTACGCATGGCTCACAAATAACTTCATAAGATGGAATCGCGAGTGAGATAAATGAACACGGCTCATTGAGATTGGGCGGGGAAAAAAGAGAGATACCTGAGTGAGTTGCATCGATGTCGATACGTGCGAGAATCCATTGAATCCGTCCAAAGACTCCGCTGATTGCCACGCTGACGTCGTAAAAGACAACGTTTAGACAACACGAGAGGCTATCAAGCTTTCCGATCGTTCTCGAAGCACTTCCGTATCGAAAACCATCAGTACTGGCTTGGCCTGGCCTGGTCAACATTCCTAGCGCTCGGCAGTGCTAGTACCCCAGCTCAGAGACCCACTCCCAGAACGCCTCGTTGGGACTCGCATTGTCACTTCCATTGGCATTGGCGATATTGCCTGCGTCCGCGGGGATGTGGACGTAGTCCGCTCCTTCCCGTACAAGTCGGCATTCGCGCAGGCTTGGTACCGAAATCAACGACGGAATCGGGGAAGGGGCATCGCTTTCGTTTTGGTTCTGGTTCTGGTTCTGGTTTGGAATGGAGGGCTGTCCTCCGGGAGTCTGGCTCTGTGGTTGGGTCTGACTTTGACTTTGGCTGTTGAGAGTCTTGTGATGCGAGCGGTCGATGACGAGGACCGGGAAGCGCGGTTCGAACGTGAACTCAGGGAGAGTGCGTTGAGGACTGGTGGTGGTAGGTTTACTGGCACCGAGAAACAAGTGCTTCTGCAATCTTGGGTAGAAGAGGGATGACGTCGATGAGAGCGAGGCGGTGGAGAAGGGCGGGTTGTCGAGGACGAGAGCAGAGACGGGGTGCGAGGAGACGAATGTTTGGGCTATGAGGGTGCCGAGGGTGGGTGCGTAGAGGATGGGAGGGAATGGACTACGAGTCGATTGAAGGATGGTGCGGAGGTCTGTTGTTGCACATTGTCACTCGACTCGACTCGACTCGACGACGAAGAGCGAGAATACAGAACGTACGCGACGATAATCGATCCAGTACGCTTTTGGCGGTCTCGTTTGGTTGAACGTGGAGAGGGAGGTCGATGTGGAACGCCGAGAAGCCCTTCGAGGCAGCCTCGGTGCACAACGTCCTCCCAGATCTATGGATTCACTGTCATCGTTGTAACATACTAAATCAAATAAATCATGTTACTCACCTAAAGGTGTCGTTTGCTTCAACGTCCTCATGGCCTTCCAGCTCGGAAGAACTGATGAAAGCGATGGGCGTCGGCGCCAGACGAGGTGAAGAAGAAGCAGGAGAACGCTCAATGACGAGCGTGCCGTCATCGTTCCGAGTCGTATGAGTTGATGACCATCGTATACGGAGAAATGCTCGGAGATGTTGATGATGATTACGATGGCAAATAGTTGCCTTTGAGAAATGCTGCATGGAAAATTCTAGAGCTTTGATGACGCAGAAAGACCTCTTGTCGTCGTCGTCGTCGTCGTTCAACGGCAAGCATGACGCGACTTGCTCTCTTCTTTCTACCTCGACATCGTCTCTTCTTTCCACCCCATCGTCACTCTCACCCCAGACTGAGACTCAGACACTCATCCCCATCGTACTCTACACAAACACCCATGGACGCCATCATCGAACCCGACAAAGTCCGCGTACTGTCCCACCAACAATACAACGCCCCAGACGTCCTCTCACCCTCCACCGTCTCCCCCTGCCCCCTCGCCCAATTCCGCACCTGGTTCGCCCAAGCCCACTCGACCCCCACCATCCCCGAACCCGAAGCCGTCTCCCTCTCCACCGCCACCCCCTCCGGGATCCCCTCCGCGCGCTTCGTCCTCCTCAAACAAGTCGACGCGCGCGGCTTCGTGTTCTTCACCAACTACGCCTCGCGCAAGAGCGCCGAGATCGACGCGGGCGGGTGGGCGGCGCTTTGTGTGTATTGGGCGCCGGTGGCGAGGCAGGTGAGGGTCGTGGGGCGGGTGGAGAGGCTTGCGAGGGGGGAGAGCGAGGTGTATTTTCGGAGTCGGCCGGTGGGGAGTCGGGTGGGGGCGTGGGCGAGTCCGCAGAGTCGGGTGGTGGGGGAAGGGGAGGTCGCGAGGCGGTTTAGGGAGGCTGAGGAGAGGTTTGGGATACGGGCTGGGGAGGAGGAGGGGGAGGTGGACGTGCCGCTGCCTGAGTTTTGGGGAGGATGGAGGGTCGTCCCGACGTATGTATATGCATCTTTCTTTTCGTCTGTATTTCTGATTGTTTTATGGTTCATAGCGAAGTCGAGTTCTGGGCAGGAAAGCCGTCGAGACTGCATGATCGGGTACGATACATTCGCAAAGACGAGTCCGAAAAGTGGACAATTGAGCGTCTAGCTCCATGAGCAGCACTTCGAGCAAGAGCAAGGAAACACACTGTTGTACTCTACATACTTCATACTGTGGGCCGTTTTACATACAGTCGAACGAATTGAACAATTTGAATTACACTACCCAGCTTCGGAAGAGAAAAAAATAACATCGGAAAATGCATACATGGACCTTCTCCTGCATCCTGTACACTTCAGAGTTCCGTAGTGGTATACGGCCCAGCGGGGTAGAACTTGATATCCATGGGCTAGAAGCGGTTGGTATCAGAGCTGTCGTTTAGCAGCACCAAAAGATCTTCAACACTCACCCCGTCGAGTAACTCATCAGTCTTGGCCTTGAAATTCTTGAACAAGTCGCCATTTATGTGGCTAAAATCATGGAATGTATGACTCGATGACCTGGTACCCCGGTACTAACGAAGAACGTACTCGACGAAACCCTGCTTATTCGCGTACCTGATAAAAGTGAGAGATGACAGAGACGTGATCAAGGAAGTTTCAGCGTGTCAAAGTACACAACAGCCAGAAAGACGGCGAAAAGAAATAAGAAACAAGAAAAGGCAAACGGACTCACTCCTCCCACAAAGCGAACGAGTTTTTGTGCTCGACGAAATCGTACTTCGTCGCTAGCGGCTCTTCACCCGAGTTGGCCCGTTTCTTGAGTTCGGTCAACATCTGGTGGACGACATCTCGTTGGTCCGGCTTCGCGACTAGCTTCCGAAATCAAGAGTAGTGCGCGGACGTTGGGCGATTGAACATCGAACATGAACAAAGGTGAGCGAGGACGGCGATGGGGGATGGAGGATGGGGGATGGGAGACACACCTGGACCGCGAGGACGATAGGTTTATCGTCGGGGAGTGTGTCCGGGGTCGACGCCATCTACAACACGCAAAATCCGATAACGAACACGATCGATTTTCTTTTAGCAAGATTATATCCATTGTGTCACTCGTTGAGCATCAAGTCGAATAGCTTACTTCAAGTCAGATGCTTCGAATAGCTCGGGCACAGGTGAAAGTTAACGGGAGGTGCTGGGATGGGCACTCGGAGTTGGGTCGAGGGTGCGTGTATGAGCGCGAACGTGAACGTGGTCGGAACACAAGACAAGCTTAAGGATGAGGTCGAGAGCGAAGGAGACGGGTAATGGAGAGACGGAGAGACACACTCGTACCATGAGATTGCACTATGAGCGTCATTCTTATGTACTCCGAGTCCTCGAGGCCAGTACTACTACCAATCTGGTCCCGACCACGACCCCGATGACCACACCGTTCCGGGGATTAATATTATCAATAACTTACTCGATATTATTGATAAGCAGGGCGACAGTCTCAGTCTCGAGCTTAAGGCCGTAGCTGGGGTCTGGGTCTGGGTGTTCCAGAAATCCAGATGGAAAAACGCACACAATATTAATGTAAGTGCTATCACCGACCCGGGTGCCGTTTATCCACTGAATACAGCTCAGCAGACGGTTTGGACAAGCGGGCTTGTCGGGATCGGATCCTTGATTTTCGCCTCAACGTAGTACAAACTTGAACGACGGCACTCATTTTGTCTATTCCTTTGATGACACGGGTCAAAGTAATTGCCAGCGTCTTTAAGCTTCAATCGCTTCTACATGTACAGGCAGTCGAAGCGCTCAAGACCAAGTAAAGAGACGTTTATATACTGCACTCAAAGGATCGGCTAAGGCTTTTTTTTTTAAAAAAAAAAGGCGTTATCACCTCTTCTTTACTCTCGCCCTCGATTGATTCAACAAGCGATTTGTGCAAAGAGGTGGTGATACGTGCTTTACTTGACGGACAGAGCGGTTGAGTGTAAACCGGTATGTAGAGTATAGATTCGTAGACTGGCGCAGCAGCTGGATGCAGAAAGACGAGTTAGAGCAGGGTAGACAACAGAATCCATCGCATTGTCGGTAAAAATAAAAATCACATCCCTCTATAAGAATTCATTCATTTATTCTTAGCATCCTAGACGCATTCGAATGTGATTCGTCAGTCACATACTCGAAGTGAAAGTAAAGGAGAGGACACGCTTACCAAAACCAAGAGCCTTGCACCTCTCATTAATATTCACTTTGCCCCGCCTTTAGCAGCCTCCGAACACGCCTTGGCCCTATCCCTAAACTCCCGACAAGCTCCGCCCTCGTCTCCTCTCACCCACTTCTGCATCGCCCCTCCCTGCAGCCCACGTCCAAACGAAAAGCTCAAAGGCGGAAGACGCGCGAGCACATGAGCATGAGCATGAGCATGCGCTATAGGAACTGAGTCCTCCGATCGAACCTGGACTTGCGAACGTGCGTTATCGACGATAGCGTTCACACGTTCCAGGTATAGTGCGCTGTCGGCGTCTGAGAGGCCTCCGGAGAGGAAGACGACGCCTGCGACGCCTACGGGGAGGGTCCGGGCGAGGACTGTCGCCGTGGCTAGAGCGATGTCGTCTGGAGTCACCGAGGAGCGAGAAGGGTGTTTGAGGCCTGGTTGCGCGAAGGATGGCTTGATGAGGGTACCTGAGACGACGCAATTTGAAGTTCGCGCGCGTTTGTAGAGAGTTTAAGTTTGAGTTCGACGAATCGCGAACGCCGAATGGTGCATACCTTCGATCAACACCCCATACGCCGCGCACCGCGCGTAGATCATCCCAATGATCTTCGCATGAACCTCCACACTCCGCCCGAGGCTCGCGTCTTCGCCGAAATCGACGTCGGGCTCGACTATGGGGACGAGTCCTGCTTGTTGCGAGATGGCGGCGAAGCGCGCGAGCGACTCTGCTTGGTGCTCGAGCGCGGCGGGCGTAGGCAGGTTGGAGGAGTTGCAGAGTACCGGAGCTCGCCACTGTACAAGAAAAGATCAGCGATGCAATTATGAAATGACATTTAACGGGTTGATTGAGAAGGTGAGAGGTACGGATGAGGGGGTTACCTTGGAGAAACGAGCTCCGGCTTTCCTTGCCTTTTGTAGTCTGGGTAAGAGGTCATCGAGGCCTTGAGTCGCTGGTTCGAGGGGTGAGATGGGGAGTGGGTGCGAGTCAGTGTCTGCTCGGATGCCTGGGATGATGCCTCGCGCTTCGAGAATCGGCGCAAGTTGGAAGTCATGGAGGGTCTCTGCGTGCAAGATGACTCCAGAAATGAACTCTGTCGGATCGCTCGTATCGTTAGCGGAGGATGGTATAATACAGTTTCGTAAATATACGAGATATAGAGTAGCTGCTCACCGCTCGGTAGGCTTTCGTATAAGCACTCTCTCCACCGCTTCCTTTTATCCTTCTTCTCGTCTTCCGTCCATCCATGAGCCTTCGACTGTCCTTCCTCTCCGAAGGCTGCGACTAAGCGAGCCTCAATACCTTCTGGCGTTTCGTCTGTAGCATAGATACCACGGCCTCGCGGAGAAACGAGGGTGTGAGCCGTCAAGATAAGCTCCGAAGCAAGCTCAGCAGAATGGTGTGGGTACAGAAAGGACGAAGCGTTGCCGATAGTCTCAGTGCCATTTGAGGCGGCGAAGCCATAACCTGGCGTTTGGACGGCATTCAGATCGTTTGCGGCGGACATTGTTGAATGCTTTGATCTACTTTGAATCTGAGAATGATGGTGGGAGAGAACGAAGAATGTTGCTGAGGGCCAGTGAGCAGCCTAGGATGAAGTCATCGGTATCCGAGTGTCATCTGACGCCTTCCGTTCCGTCCGTGCCGCCTCAAAAATCAAGCAAAGAAAAAATGAAATGATCAACCAATTCGAACTAAACCTCGAACTGGATATGCTAGATGTATATGATATGAGGAGAGACGACTCATGAAGTCGAGCTGGCCGGTTTTCGCTCGGTATCATTCCTCCTTTCGTCCACCAGCCTCTGCTCATCTGTACTCAGCGTCCAGAAAGCCTCTCTCTGCCGCCGAGCCCATCTCCGGGCCTGTACGTGCATTATATAAGGTTCAGTCTGTCAGAAGGAGTTGAAGAGGGTAAGGAACGCACCGGACTGAAGACATGCTCTCCTTCACCGAAATCGTGCCAAAATACAGCGTAGCCAAGTAGCGCTAAAAGATACCCCACAGCAATTTCGTACAATTCGATAGCATCCGTAGACCAAGTGCGAGAGCGGGTCAGTTTAGACTTTTTGTTTCCTTTTCCTCCAGAGAGACGGTGTTACTTACTTGGTACGCAAAGGACCCTCAGCACACTACTTGCTGAGAAAAGCCAAGGCGGACGAGGGTCACGGAACTCGGGGTCGTCGTCTTCAAGCCCACGGCTTTCTCTTGATTGTGACACCGACTGTTGACTTGCATGTCGTCTCCGAGTAAAGGCGGTCTTATGAGCGAAAAGTCGTCGAGCGGGCAGAGGCCGGGGGCGGAGGAGCATGGTAAAAGAAGAAGGGAGAGCTTGCGCGGTTGCACAACTTGCACTTCGACTCGGAGTCTTCAGCGCCCACACAACGCTCGACGACCCGCAGCAGATTCGCATAGTGACCCGGTATAGCTATCACCATCTACAACGTACGATGTACACAACATTCAAACAAATTATAAGATTATAATAAATAAAATGCTATTGGGATACAAATTGGCCGGCCCTTAACAAGAACTGACATAATCACTTCTCACATTACATAATTCTCAGAGAGGGTCCTCGCGTCTTCAAGTCCCTCTTGTCCTGCAACTTTATGCTCCCTGCCCTTTTATTTTGCGGCATAGACATCATCCAGATATGAAGTGCATTGCACAATGCGGGATTAGAAGGAGAATGTGCAAAAGTTCTAGCGCAAAGTGAAGATCGGTGGGTACTAGTATATAACCTTCGCTTTTTTTGCATGCCTTGATACACCTCTTCATCCTCAATGTTTATCTTCTACAAACCTTGGTATGCGAGCATCATCGATATTCACTGTACACGTGCCTAACAAATAACTCATGTCTTTCCAGATTGACGAAGGTGTCTCTAGAGTGCCGTCTCACACAAGTAACGTTATCCTTCGCCACACACTCCGTACGAGCAAGATCTGTTGTGACAGCCACGAGTATCTGACTCGGTTATCCTCCATCTTTGCATTTCACTTCGAAGTCGAAGTTCGGCAGCATCCACTGTCACTATCCACCATAGTCATATCCCGCGACTCGACCTTGTCCAGGGTAAGACATACATCATCCCTCTCCCTCAATGTCACATTCTGGAAAACGCAAGCTCTCTCCGGAATCGGCAGATGCCGGCTCTCGTGGTTGGCCAGCCCCGCAGGGGCGGGGCGCTGACGACAAACCTTCTGAATTTGACCTGCTTAGAAGCAACTTTCAGGCCTTCTGCGATTCTTTGGCGAACGAGGATGAGCGCAAAGAGCTTATTCAAAATGAACACATCATGAACTACAGACTAACAAAACGTCAGAATCCACTCCGTGAAAAATTGCGTACCATGCAAAAATCTACCGACTTTCTCTTGTTGGAGTCCGACCAGGACATGGAAACGAAGGCTGAAGTCAAATTGCTCCGGTCGAGAGCCAAGAACGCGTTTTCCCTGCTCGTCATGGACTCATATGCATATTTCATAGCGATCAGCAGGGCAGAAAACAAAACTGGGACGGTGCGTACGAGGCGACTCCATATGTGGGACACTTATAGCGAATATGTCGACGATCTTTGGAACGACTTGCAGGACGCATTGCGCTGTGGCGACGAAGAACGTGCAAGGATTTGCAATGAGTTTCGAAAAGACCTCATGATGAAACAGGACGCCTATGTTGCTGTAGGAGGTGAGATTAAATCCTTGTCCTGATGATGGTTGTCGTTGTGGCTTACTGATCATTTCGATAGAATGGCCCCCAGAAAAGATATTTAAAGATCCGTTGGACGTCGTAGTGCTTGCGTCGCTCTACCGTGCAGCGGCCAACTGGAATCTGTGCCAAGCCAAGGCTTCCGACATGAGACTGAACCGTATACTAGGCATAGCCCATCCGACGCTCTCGAAATCCCTGAAAGACGCCGAGCAATCTCTTCCTGTCGAAAACAAACTCAAGTCAAAGATTACTCGAGAGCGATTCCTCGTAGACGACACATATTACCACGTAACCATTGAAGCAAGGCATCACATGATTCGAACACGTTTACAGCAGTTCAAGGTGGATGCAGTTCTCAGGAATGAAATCAGGAACATACAAGATAGAGTATCCGGAACCATCAAGGATCGAAAGACGAGGATAAGTGAACGTATTCAGGAACTGTTAGAGGCGCCTTCGGAGGAAGTAGAGGAGCTCAATCTGGAGATCCAGCTTCGAGAGGATCAGGCGAAGGAGCAGGCTGCTTACAACAAAAAAGACGTTTGACAGCCTGGTTTACCTTTGTTCCTTAGAGTGGATAAAGACTTGTAAGCTTGTCTTTGAAGGGGATGGAATGCTGGTTTCTTGTCACTATCACTTTCATCCCTAGTTCAGAACTGTGTTTAAACATTTCACGCGTACTTGATAGAGGTGTCCTTTACTTTACAACAAGTGGATACTTTCTTCAGCATATTAATATTCCTATTTGTCTCGTCATAGGACGTTGCAGTGGATAATTCAAGTGTGAATGATTTTTGAACTTCAGTTCAGCCGTCATCTCGTTTCTCAACGGCTTCGACCCTTCCTTCATCCTCCTCGAGCTACAGTGCGTCATCTCTTTCAGTAGAGCCGACTTCATTATCACTAACCTCTAATAATCATTTTTCAAGAACAGCTCGTTCACCTTCTCCAAATCCCAGCCGAAAAGCAATGCAACCGCTACGGAGCGATGCGTCGATGTCGATACCTGTTCGCTGCCTCTATCGAAACCAAGCGAACTAGAGACGTACCTTGTTTCTGGACGAGCTCAGGATCTTGTTAAGCTCACTTCTAAAATATTGGAAAAGGGTACCCTGGTCCGTGACTCTATTAGAAAAAGTAGCGTACAGCATGAAGACCTCCATGGATGGCTTCCTCTTCATCAAATTGCGTTTCCTCAGCTTTAAGCTCTCTAAACTGCCTCTGCGTGTCTCTCAGACAACACCAGACAACCACTAAGGCACTCACGCTTCTTCTTCCGCTATGGAAAGGGCTGTCATCAGAGTGAAAGAGGTAGTTCGAGCATGAAAAAAAAACAGTGAAGAAATGAGATCTCAAATCAAATCCAAGGCCTTCGCGAAGCACGACTCGGGGCGACTCGAGCAAAGTACTGAACAGGAGTGGCCTCAACCACACAGCAAGCGAGCACTATCGCGGTAGATTTCCCATGTCATAGTTGTATCTCCTCGAAACCAAAAGAAAGCGGTCAGAGAAGGGACCCTTCCTTACTAGGCCTCTATTTAGCAACAAAGTTAACATTAACATGGGCTAAACAATCGAGCCCAAAGCGTAGAAAAAAACGCGTTAACGTTAACAAGGACCCGGGAATATTATCCCCTCCCTGGTAGTAGGCCAAGAAAGTACGGGTCCAGAAACTCAAGAATTTCCGGAAAAATACAGGTCTGAGGACCGATTTCTGGACGAGGCCTATATTAAAGCATATAGGAATATTCTTGGTATTCCTGGGACCTACGTTACCCTCCGTTAAGTTTGATACCGGATGGGGCGTAAACAAGAACTGACATAAGCATATTGCACATTACATAACTCTCAAAGAAAAGGCTTACTAAGTTACCCGTGTCTTCCCATCTATTCTTGTCCCGCGACTTTTAAACTTTATGCTTTCTACCCTTTTATTTTGCCACGAAGACACCGTCAAGATACGAAGTGCATTGTACAATGCCGGATCGGAAGGAGAATGGGTGATAACTTTGGTTCAAAGCGAAGGCCACGGGTAGTATATAACCTTCGCTTTTCATGCATGCCTTGGTACACGCCTCTCAACGTTCATCTTCTACAAACCTTTGTATGTGGGCATCATCATTGTTCACTATGCATATGCTTAACAAATCACTCATATCTCATCAGATTGGCGAAGAGGTCACCGGAGTGCCGCCTCACACCGGTAACTTTATCCTTCGCCACACTCTCTTCGCTACCCACTCTATGTCACTTCCTGGAAAACGCAAGCTCGCTCCGAAATTGGTGGATGACGGCTCTCGCGGTCGACCGATTCCACAGGAGAGAGACGCTGACAACGTACCTTCTAAACTTGACCTGCTTAGATACGAGATTCAAGCCTTCTACGATTCTTTGGCGAACGAGAATGAGCGCAGAGCGCTTATTCAAAATGAACGCATCATGAACTACAGACAAACGTCGCACCCGCACCCGCTCCAGATGAAAATGCGTAGCTTGCAAAAATCTATCGAGTTTTTCTTGTTTGAATCGAACCAGGACATGAAAACGAAGGCTGAAGTTAAGTTGCTCCGGACGAGAGCCAAGAACGCGTTTTTCCTGCTCGTCATGGACTCTTGTGCATATTTCATAAACATCGGCAAGGAAGAAAGCAAAATTGAAACGGTGCGTTGGAGACGTACCAGCATGTGGAGATCTTACAGCGACTATGTCGACGATCTTTGGAATGACTTGCAGGACGCATTGCTCTGTGGTGACGAAGAACGGGCAAGGATTTGTAATGAGTTTCGAAAAGACCTCATGACAAAACAGGATGCTCATGTTGCTATAGGAGGTGAGATTAATTCCTTGTCCGGACGATGATGTTTCGTTATTACACACTAATCATTTCGATAGAATGGCCCATAGAAAAGATGTTTAAAGATCCGTTGGACATTGTAGTGGTTGCGTCGCTCTACCGTGCAGCGGCCAACTGGAATCTGTGCCAATCCAAGGCTTCCAACATGAGATTGAACCGTTTACTAGGCTCAACCCGTCTAACGCTCTCGAACGCCCTGAAAGACGTCGAACAGTCTCTTCCTGCCGATAACAAACTCAAGTCACAGATTGCTCGAGAGCGGTTCCTTGTAGACGACACGTATTACCACGTAGCCATTGAAGCAAGGCGTCACAAGATTCGAACACGTTTACAGCAGTTCAAGGTGGACGCGCCTCTCAGGAATGAAATCAAGAACATGCAAAATAGTGTATCTGAACTCATTGAAGACCGGCTGAAGAGGTTGACTGAACGTATTCAGGAACTGTTAGAGGCGCCTTCGGAGGAAGTCGAGGAACTGAACCTGGAGATCCAGCTTCGAGAGGATCAGGCGAAGGAGCAGGCTGCTTACAACAAAAAAGACATTTGACAGCCTGATTTACCTTTGCTGCCTAGTGTGGATAAAGACGTGTAAGCTTGTCTTTGAAGAAGATGTAATGCTGGTTTCTTGTCACTATCACTTTCATCCTCAGTTCAGAACTACGTTTAGGCAATTCATGCGTACCTTTCTTCATTGCATAAGTAGTCCATTGCTCATGCTCGACTCTCGGTATAGAAAGATCTTGATCTAGAAGTAAGCTTAACGCCTCTCCCGAAGCAAAGGGTTAGTTGCTCGTTTTCGGCTTGTTTCTGCAAGGTAGATCAATATCGACATGAGAGTTGAAAAAAACAACAAAGGGACCCCACGTACGAGCTGCGACCGACTAAATCAAGGGCAGTTATGTAAGACTGACTGATTGTCATGTGATCTATTGACCTTATTCCGAACAAATCGGCTTCGTTCTATACCTCACCCTCATCCTCACCCTCCGACTTTCAACGGAAAGGAAACATGTACAGTAACGTGGTGGGACACGATATTTCGTTCATTACGACAATATCCGCAGCATCTTCAACCATCCGACTCTCAAACACGGTGTCAGATTTCAATGACATTTGAATGTGCAGCAGTTCAGTTCAACGCCGCGAAGACTCGGACGGATAACGCACAAGCGATATCGGCACCATCATCTCCCTAGTGGTAGCAAAAACACCCAGAAAAACGTGGTCACTACTCTCGCAAGACTCAGAGCTCCCAGAACGGGCCCCATTCCAGCGTTCCTGTTGTTCACCGGAGGCGAATGGACGAGTCGCGATCATCATCATCATGGCAGCGACATGCACGACTTCCAGTTGTATCTCATGCCAGCCAGTGAAGGAGCCTTACAAACCCCGATTTTACAATTACATCCCTCCCACGACCGCCCATCTTCGAAACTCGAACGCATCATGCAGCATGAGAGCTATCAGAAACGGCACTAAAGCCATAATGATAATGTATACGTACACGATCCGCCGCGCTCGACCGTCCCGAGGTCGTCTTCAATACATTCGTCCATAACGGGACGGCCACCGTGCGTCCATCGTGATCAGGGTCCCTCTTCGTCGTGGTGCTCTCGAGTTCTGGTGTCTATAAAAGACGTCTGTAGCTCTGTCGTAGAGGCAAGAAGGCTTATCTCAACCCAACGACACTCGCATATCAACCAGCTATCGTTTGTTCCCAATGTCGTTCTCAACAACACCGTCTCCCGAGTACAAGCTCGCCGAGACGTGGCTCAACTCGCTCACCGAAGCTTTCACTTCTAACCCCCAACAGCCCAACCTCAGCGCCTTTATCGACATCCTAGAGCCCGACGCTTGGTTCCGCGACATCCTCATCTTCTCACCCTCTCTCCAGGCGCGCAAAGGACATGACCAGATCTCCACCTACCTTGAACCCCTTCTCTCTTCCTCCTCGCTGCAACTACCCCTCTCCAAATTCCACCTCGACCCGAGCCCCTTCGGCCAGCCATCCCGCTCCCAATTCGGGCCCGCGATCCCGATCGTCGAGCTCACGTTTAATTTCGAGACGGCCAAGGGTGTGGGGAAGGGGCATGCGAGGCTGAAGTATCCGAAGGAGGGGGAAAAGCCGAAGGCGATGGCGGTGATGTTGATGCTCGATGACTGGAAAGGGCACGAGGAGGCGGGCTGTGAGACTGGGGTTTATGAAAATCATTCGATGTCGTGGGAGGAGGTGAAGAAGCGGAGGGCAGAGGAGGTCGAGCATGATCCCCAGGTTATCGTCGGTGCGTAACTCAAGATTTTGATTTACAGAGTCGATTTGAACTTTCTTCCTCTTTTTCTCTGTAGTGGGTGCTGGACAGTCCGGGCTTCAAACTGCGGCAAGATTGAAGCAGTTCGGGTACAGGGTCCTTGTCGTTGAGCAGACGGCGCGCGTCGGGGATGTATGGCGGGACCGTTACCCGACTCTCGTCCTGCACACGCCCAAAGAGCATCATAACTGTTCGTTCTCCTTCATCCCACAACAGTAATTCATAATTTGAATGTTTTTTTCTGTAGTCCTATATCAATCTTTCCCTACCACTTGGCCCACTTACACCCCACGCGACAAACTCGCCGACTGGATGGAACAATACACCCTCTCGCAAGACCTCGTCGTCTGGACCTCCTCCACGCTCGACCCCCACCCCCGATACGATCCCCAAACCCACCGCTGGGCCCTCACCATCCGGCGAAACGGCGGCGTGCCCTACCATCTCCGACCTCAGCACCTCGTCTTCGCCATCAGTACCTTCGGCGACCCCGCCATCCCGCTCTACGCCGGCGCGGAGTCATTCAAGGGCTCGCTCCTGCACGCGGGGACGTTCAAGGGCGGCGCGGCGTTCCGCGGGAAGAAGGTGCTCGTCGTGGGCGCAGCGACCTCGGGACTCGACATCGCGCAGGACTGCTCCGTGCACGATTCCGCCGCGGTGACGGTGCTGCAACGCGCGTCGACGTGCGTCGTGTCGGACAAGTACCTCGCGGCGACCTTCGGGGCGGCGTTCCCGCCGGGCGTGCCGGTGTTTTATAGCGACTTCAAGTTTGCGGGGATGCCGATGGGGTGTGTGAGGGAGATGGGGAGGCTGATGCAGGGGTTTGCGGAGCAGTTTGATAAGGACGTTTTGGACGGGCTTAGGGGGGCTGGGTTCGAGTTGAACGCGGGCCCGGATGGGAGTGGGCAGCTCGTGATGGTGTATGAGAAGTTGGGCGGATATTGTGCGTCCTTTTTTCTTTCTTCCTTTCTTTCTTCGTTTTGTTTCATTTCGGATCTGTGTTCTCACCTGGGTGGCAGCATATCTAACATGACCGTGTATACAGACATCGACGTAGGCTGCGCAGACCTTATCAAGCAAGGCAAGGTCAAGATCAAACAAGGCCGCGAAATCGAGAAACTCACACCCACCGGCGTCGTCTTTTCCGACGGCTCCACGCTCGACGTCGACGCCATCATCCTCGCGTGCGTCCCCCGCCACCCTTTCTTCCCTCACCTATGACCTTTAAACCCTAACAAACCTTGGTATTCCAACAGAACGGGCTACACGCATGTCGGGGACAAGCTCCGCAGACTCCTGGGGGACGAGATGGTCGATCGTACGGGCCGTATATGGGGTATTGACGAGTATGGGGAGCATCGTGTCGGGTACCAGCCGTCTGGCCAGCCTGGGGTGCGTCTTCCTTCTCTCTTCTCTCTTTTCTCTTTTCTTTCAACCTCTTTCCTTTATTTTTTCAATTGCTTATGCTTCCTCTCTTGCTTTGTTGGTGTTGATTTGGCCGGAACTGGGCTGATATTTTTTCGTCTGCTGTAGCTGTGGTTCGCTCCTGGAGACTTTGCGACGACGAGGTTTTACTGTAAATTCCTTGTGAGTTTCTCCTTTTTTTTAGTTCCGAAATTCGAAATTCGAGACTTGGTTCCTTCCTCTTCTTTCACCGACCCGCTCGGGATTTTCTCTTCCACTACGTATCACGTTCCCTCTCCCTCCTTATCTCCAACCACACCTTCCTCGTCCGAGCTTCTCAATTGAGTCGTTTCGAAGCTCCCGGGCTCGAGCTGAGCCTCGCGGAAGTATTTCCACCTTCGTGGGACCGGAAGACGATAACATAGGCATATGTTATTGCGTTCGTATTGCGACGTCCGACGTCTCCCCATGATACGTTATCGAGGCGGACACAGTACGATACGATACGATACGATACGTGTCGTGTGCGTGTGCCTGGGGTTCTGAGTCTCGTTTTCGTTTTGAGACGTCGGCTTGCTCTCATGCTACGATATCTTTCCTTGTCTCGTTTCTGGTCAAGAGGCTCGGATTCCCCCGAAAACTTTTCTGGTACCAAATGCCACTACGTTTTCTTCCTACATTTGCATGACTTTCTTACTATTTTGTCGTTTCCCTTTCTTTTCGGCTTTATATTTATTTATTTGCTTCTTTGGTATCGTATCGATTTGCCTCGCTCACTACTTTCGTTTTCGTTTTTTTTTCTACCTACCAGGGCTTACATCTGAAGGGCGTCGAGCTTGGGTACTTCCAAAACTAAAAAAGAAAGACGCAAAAATGATCGAGCATGCCATCGGTCGATATTGATGGCTACGTCTTTTCTAGCGAGGACGAGGGAAGAAGAACGGGTGTTGTCGCGACGCAGCGGAAAGGTTTGTATCATCGGTATGTGGAATTACTGTAGATAAGGAATGTCTGTATCTGTATATGCATTATGGAAGCTTTGAGATGCCAATGCCAATGTAGGTAACGCTTACCTAACTCGGAAGAATGTAGACTCTGTATTCTGTCTCTCGGGTAACGTCCCTTGGACTTTCCTTTTGTCATTGTTGTTTTGGAACAAGGATCCGAGGAATGGATTGGGATTCCATCATGTCGTCCATGATGGCGCGGCATTGCGTAACTAAGGGAGCTGACCATTCGTCTGAGTCTATTACCGTAGTACTACCTGAAGTTGGAAGTACCCGACGTTGCGTACTTTTGTGCATTCATTCCACCCCAACTCTTTCCACGACTATTGATATTGGCGTATTTTAGCATATATAGTACACAATCTCGACGCCTAAAATAATATCTTAAGTGTCCGCCGTGAGTTTGAGTTGCTTTCAAATCTGCGGAGAGGCCGGCGTCCGGTGTACCTTTTCCCTTGTATTGTATTTTTTCTTTTACAGACGAATATTACGAGAGGTTACCAAGCACCAAGCACTGCCTTGCAAGCTGGCAAGTCTTGGGGGAGACCGTTATATTGTTCTGCGTGTTGAAGGCGTGCGAGATCGTTGATTGTTGTAATAATTACAGGAGATTGATATTAAATATTTGAGGGACTCAGGGAGTGAAGGTGGATTTGTTCGCACCGGCTGCACACAGACGACCACCACGTTCCTGCCCCTTCCCCTTCCCTTCCCTTGCCCTTTTGCTTTCCACCCACCATCGTCATCTCTTTCTCTCTCGACATCGACGTTGCATACATCGACGGGCAGCGAACAGCTCCTGGCTCAACGTTGATCGTCGAGCTCGCCTCTCGCCTCTCGGTCTCACTTGTCGTTTCCGCCTTTTCCCCCTTCTTTTCCTTTTGGCTGTCTCGCATCATCGTCATCATCAGGCTCGTCTCGCCTCGCCTCGCCATCTCTGCCAGATTCGCTCTTAGCCCCCCGCTACTCGCTATCATTTTGCCCAGATCTAGCTCATCATCAGGCCAAGCAGTCGGCAGTCGGGGAAAAATAGAAGCAGCGCTTCCTGTAGATCCTTTGGAGAGAGAGAGAGAGAAGAATATAAAGAAAGGAAAGGATGGACACGGCAAGCTCGTCAAACTCTACGGCTTATCATGGCAACCCCGACTCGGAATATCAGCGAAGAACGAGCGGCACGGCGTCGGTGTTGGTGTCGTGTAACTTGAAAGAGGAGTCGGAAACGTGCGCAAGAGGTGGGAGACGACGTCGATGTCGACGTCAGCCGACAACGCATCGTTCGGTCTCGTCGCTCGTCTTTGCGTGCACCCTCTCGCTGGCTCTCGCTTCCTCCGTCTCGGCTTCTACACTTTCACCATCGCCATCGCCATCATCATTATCGTCATTGAGTCCAACTCTGAGTCTGAGCGCGACGCAAACGCAGACTGTCCCGGCGGCTCAGCCAAGTGGCTCGTCTGCCTCTACGTCATCCCGTGGAGACACAACCGGAACCGGAACCGAAAACTTGACCTCGAGTTCGAGGTCGCGGAAGAGGAGTTTGGTGAGGTCTTGGCTTGGGCTGGACGCTCGGGATGAGGGTGCTGGCTCTCTGTACGGCTACGGGAGGTGGGGAAAGTCGAAGAGGGCGGACGTCCCCTCGCAAGGGTACTTCGACCCAAACACGATAGGCGGAAGCATGCTCACAGTATGTCTTGTTCCGTTCTCCTGGCCATCTCCATTTTTCCTAAGATTCCCAAATAAATTCATTAAAAAATTAAAAGCTAATTTACACACTCCCTCGTCCTAGCAAATCCCCGTAACCTACCCCGAAGGCCTCGGCGAACCCATCAACGTTATCCTCACCGCCAACTCGGACGCCGCCGTGCTCGTCGACTCGACGGACAATGGCGGGCTCCGGAACTACTTTGCGTCCATCGGCTTCAGCGGCGAGTGTCTCGGCCAACATTCGGGCTCCGACCAGGCTGCGAACTTGGGCGATGGGAATGGGTTTTGTGAGTGGATACTTTTTTGTTTGTTTGTTTTTTTGTGTCTTTTCTTGGGTATGTTACCGGGAGTTTTGTGGGCCCCCTACGAGCTAATCCGTACCTCGATACTACGGAAGAAGGGAGTTTCTTTTAAGTCATTGCCATCCACCCGCCAGCTATTTTTAGCGCTCGTGCGCGCCTCTATAGTGATCGGAGGGCACCGTGGGTTCTATCCCCATTTGTCATTTTGTATTGGTCGGCGAGCAACGCGATGAAGACATGCTCACAAACCAGATTTCTTATTCATCTGCATTCTTTCGAGAGAGACTTTTTACATTCCGGAGTTTTCATTTTTTCGTCGTCTGACTGGCTTGTAGTCGTTTGTTTCGAGCTATTTACTAATGTCATTCCCTTTTTTAAATATCATCCAGTGAACGAAACGGCCGTCATGCGCTGGGACTACGGCGACCCCACCCTCGGCACCTGCACCGAAACCATCAAAGGCGGAAACCACTTCCGATACTGGGTCCAATCCGGCTCCTCCCACCCCTCCAACGCCTACTTCCTCGCCCTCTCGTACGAGAAGCCCATCGCAGAACAACACGACATCATCGACAACGGGTACAACCTCGGGCGCGACTGGCTCGTCGGGAACGCCACCGCCCAGTCGTCCCTCATCGACACGCGGAACGTGACGAACGGGACGAGCTATGAGGGCCAGACGAGCAGCGAGGGGTGGACGTATAAGACGAGCGTGGTGTATACGGCGGGGTTGTTGAGCAATACGAGCGAGGGGATCAACCATTTTCAGGGGTTCTCGACGAACGCTTGTGATGGGCTTGTGGCGGTTATGACCGTCGGGGTGGTGAGCAGGCCGCAGCAGGCGACGTCGGAGGGGGTGAGGAGGGTGGGTTTCCCTGGGCCGTTCCGGATATTGGGGGAGATGCGGTTCGTACGGACTGGGATGTTGAGTATCGTCGTCTTATTGCCTTCTTTCCTCGTTTTTGCGCTTTTCGTCACTCTCCCGATTGGTCTGCTTCTATAGACACTTCCTCTTGTATTTTTCTTTCTTCGTTTTTTTTTGCGTTTTTGACTTTCCTTACGCCGTCATCTCTGCTATTTCTTCTAATCGTCAAATCTCTTCGTCACAACGTAACCTCCACCCAAATGCCCTCGCATTTTTTCTTGAATGTTTCATTCCCTTCTAAGCATCAATCCCCCAAATAGAGAAACCCCGCACCCGCACCTGCACATGTAAGGGACGTTATGGCATCCCTTCCCTTCCACCACGCCCTCTGACTCAATTTTCTTCAATTTTTTCTTCCTCTTTATGCCTTTAGAACCAATCCTTCTTTCAATTCTTCCGTCTTTACGTTTCCTTCATGAAAATCGAAATCGTTATCGTCATCGTTCAGCCTGTCTTGGTAGGATTTTTGTCTTTTGTCTTTTTTATCAGCATAATAATCTTACACTCACGGACTCGGACACTCCTCTCTCTCTCTCTTTTCTTTCTTCCTGGCTTGAGCTTGGGACCAACCATCCTTTCTCTCGGTTTCTTTTTACTTTACTTTTCTCATGGACGGACATCTACGTATTTCGGACCTCTTTCGTTTTTCGTTTTTCGTTTTTGTGGAGCTGGACTTGGTGCTGGACTTCAAGTTGAAGCGAGCATGCATGCATAAAAGAAAGGAAGGAAGGATCGTAATCTGCTGAACCATTAAGCAGCTGCGACTCGTGACTGACGCCGACGGACTTACTGGTGCTACTGATACTACTAGGATAACTTTCGACTCGACTCGGACTCAAGCTACTGGTAGACTTTGATCTATGGTGGTAGCTCTCTGCTCCAGCCAGCCAAATGCATCCGACATCCGTATTGCCGGAAGTAATCAAGAATCAGGAATCGAGGTTTGGGATACAAAGTAGGCGCCTACGGATGCCAGTGGGCGTTGGTTGTCCACATCCGAGTCGTACCTTCGTTTTGACCTTACCTCGCGCTCAAACTTGCCCTCGTCTGACGTCAACGGGTTTCTCTCCGAGTTCTCTTTTTTTTTCGCTGGTTTTCAACCGTTCGTGTAGTCGGAGGGCCCTCGGCGGCTGACCTGCTCGAGCGTCCTAATAGCATCGTGGGAAAGAGGGGACTTCGAGTTGCAATGCAAGAAGACGTTGGAATCGTCTTCGCAATGGGGTTCTTCCAAGTTCAAGTTGGTGGTCTGGGTACGTTCTTTTTCGTCACTCCCCGTCTTCCGGACTGATCATTCTCTTTTCATCTATTAGCATTATCCAGGCTACTGCGAAAGCTTGGACGGTGAGTTTTCCTTCGTTGGCAGCTGAGGGGTGCTTCCGCTTAGTACTTTGCTCAGGTCGACCGTGACTGCCAGTGCTAGCCTGATTTGGTTTCTTACTTTGCTCAAGCTCTGGTCCTCTGGATTTCCTTCAAGTCGGAACCGCATATTCCTGTCGAGTACTCTCCCCTCCCCCCCCCCCTCTCTCTCGCTTTCTTTATTTCATCGATAACGTATTTGGAATCAACGAAGTTTACCAATTTTTTTGTCCTTGCAGTCTGTATCTGGCTCACCACGTCGTACAGAGGTCACCACCGCTTTTCTCGAGATATAGCCATCCGGTGAAAGTACCCGACTCGCCACACATCTCTGTCAACGTTCATTCCCAGTCGCTTTTTCCTCCCCCTCCCCCTTGCCATCTGTGTATTTGCTCGATGTCGTCCGGAAACGAAAACAAAGCGAAACGCAAGGTTCCTCCGATTACAGACGATGGCGGCTCCCGTGCACCGCCGGCTCTTCGAGAGCAAGACCCCATCGACATCACGGCATTCAGAAAAGCCGCGAACATCGTCTTGGATCAACTCGAGAACTCCGAAGAGAAAGAGGAGCGCGCCAAGCTTTTAGAGGTGCAGGAAGCGTCGAAGAAAAAACATCAAGGAAGGCCCGCGCTCCGGGATGAAGTGAATAAAGTAGAGCTCATTTATCAAGCCCTTTCCAATTGTGATGAAGTTTCTATTGACGAGAAAGCTGAAGCTAAACTCCTTAAGCTTCGGGTCGACAATGCCTTCTTCTTGTTCGATATGGACATGTTCGTTTTCCTCATACGGGGCCGTTTGAACGAGACGCAAGCGATGAGGCGGTTCGACATGTGGACCGCGTACGGGACATATGTGCAGAACCTTCGATTAGAGCTTTGGGAAGCGCATGTGGCCGGTAAACGAGAGCAAGAAGACCTTTGCATTAAGCTTCGGGAGAAGATTGTATGTAGGCAGCAAACTTATGTTGCAGGTGCAGGTGAGAGAGAGTTTCCATCTTCCCCAGGGACCTGTGCTCGTTTGTCATTTCGAATCAATCTCACCGTTTTTCAGGCTGGCCCAAGAAAGAGTTATTTAAAGAACCGACAGACCTGCTACTATACGCATCGCTCTTCCGTGCAGCGGCTGAGTGGTATAAGACTCAATTAGGAGAGTCAGACGTAAGAACGAGTAGCAGTTTAACCGGGATCCATGCGTTGTTGTCAGCCGCAATGAAGGACTTTGCGCGGCTTGATCCTCTAATTTCCGATATGGCGCAGCACGCTCGGGAACAGTTCCTCGTGGATGACACGTTCTACCATGTGTATGTATATGCAAAGACTCACGCGATTCGAAAGCGGACAGGGCCTGAAGTGAAACTTAACGATAACACGAGACGTTACAGGAGCAAGTTGAAGTCAGAGACGGAGGAGATCATGGAAAGTCGAGAAAGGAATCAGGTGGCACGTCGAAAGGAACTTGAGAAACTGGCGCTGCCTGAGGAGCACGAGATGTTACGAGAGCTCAAACTTCTGGAGGGTCAACTCAATGAGCAGAGAGAAAATTTTTATCATACTTATGCTCTTTAGATATTTTTCTTATAAATTCTTGATCCCGAAGGTGAAGTGCGAGCTCGGGCCAGCCCTTATTGAGTGTCTATTTTTAGTTGGGTCGTCCTTTCTTTACCTTAAGCGCTATCGGGTACTTTCGCCCTTTCAAAGCTCTTGCATTCTCTGTCGTCGATATTCTTCTCCGCTCCTTATAGTTTCACCGTCCTTCTCTGATCTCGTCGTGGTTCGACGATTACACAAGCCGAAAGATAGGGGAAGTTCAAAATGTCTAAAGTCATGTCTTTTGAGTAACAGTCGGTGCATCGATCCAGAATACTGAGTATTTGTCGGAGGATTGTAGCATAATATATGCTTCCTCCTGTTTAATTTGTTCCAATATTCAATATGCCTGAGCATGAATCGTTTCCGCACTTTGCCACAACGAATTTGCGTTGATAGCGAAGGTCTTGTGTGATTACACTTCTCTTTGTAGATAAGGTGCCCAATAAATTGACAACTGTTCACACTGGAACTATCCACGCATTCAAACAAGCAAATGATGAAAGGAGATCAAAATGTAGTAACTTATAGGAGTTGAAATATGATGGACAGTTATGAAAGATGTATGGATATTCAAACACAGCACTAACGTAAGAATAGGCGTGATTGAAGTAAAAGACATTGTGTTTGTAGATTCTGGGCTCAGAAGCTAATCTTGTATATATGTCGAGACAAGGATAATCTGGGCTGTAAAATACTCAAGGGTCTTCGCTGTTAAAAGCAGCCTGCGCTCGTGCCTGCTCTTGGCGAGACTCGACTTCTTTGCTCATTTCCGCTGATTCCTCCGACGGTGCGTCTGAGAGCTCCTTGAAGCGTTTGGCTATTCTGTTATTTCGTTTCTTGATAAGATCCCCAGCCTCGATTCTCCGGGTCAAAATGTAACTTTTGTCGGTTGGATCTAGTTTGTACCTTTGGCGGTCTTTAATTGATTCGTGTTTCGCAGCAATGATAACGTGGTAGTATGTGTCGTCCACGAGGAATCGTTCACGATCTACTACCGTCTTATCATCGGTAGTATTGTCCAATTTCTCTGAGAGCATCGGATGAATCGTGGTTAACAAAGCGTTGACTCGTACTTTGGCACGAGACTCTTCGATTTGACGCAGATGCCAGTTAGCCGCTGCACGGTAAAGTGATGCATACACTACGACGTCCGATAGATCTTTAAACATCTTTTCTGTGGGCCATTCTATCGAAATGATTAGTTTGTCACAGAGAAACATCATCGTCGGGACAAGGACTTGATCTCACCTCCTACAGCAACATGAGCGTCTTGTTTTATCATGAGGTCATTTCGAAAATCACTACAAGTTTTTGCCCGTTCTTCGTCGCCACAGCGCAATGCGTCCTGCAGGTCGTTCCAAAGATCGTTGACGTAACCGCCGTAAGTGTCCCACATGTTGGTACGCCTCGAACGGACCGTCTTTGACTGCTTCTCCGCCTTGCTAAGCGCAATGAAATGGGCGTATGAATCCATGACAAGCAGAAAGACAGCATGTTGAATTCTCAACTGGAGGATTGCGGTTTCGGTCTTCAGTTTCTTGTCCTGATTCCTAACAGACAAGAAGTAGTCGATAGCATATCGCAAGTCCCCCATGTCATTTTGGAGTGGATGTGGGTGAGAGGATTTTCTGTAATTCATTATGCGTTCATTGTGCACGAGTGTTTTGCGCTCATCCTCGTTTGCCAATCGATCCAAGAAGCCTTGAACTTTCTCTTTAAGCTGATCAAAGTTACAAGTTTCGTCGTCAACCTCAAGCGGTGCTGGAGCTGGACGACTACGAGGAACGGCATCTGTAGATTCTGGAGAAGCCTTGCGTTTTCTTTCAGAAGACATGGGATAAAGTTGTGTATCCCAGTAGAACCGAAGTCAGGTTGTGGGTGTGGTTATTGTCGGTAGTGGCAAGCGATACTGATGAGCCTGTACTTCGTGGTGAAGAGCAGAGGCTAGAAATGGCCGACTGAAAGGTACGTAGCTGTAGTGAGAGATCTTGCTCGCGCTGAGTGGCGTAAAACGGGTAACGAATCGATGAGTGGTACGAGAGAGATCCCAGTTTATCAACCACTTTTCCAGTTCGAGAGTGTAGGTAAGAATAGTTCTGAGCGTCACCGGAGACTCTTATATCGCTCACCTTTCAATGTTAGAAGATGGTGGATGTCGAAGAGAAAGAAGGGTGTCAGTATCAATGTGACCAGGAAAGGCAAAGGTTTATAGGGCCGTTGGGCTTCACATTGCGCTGAAGTTTGCGTCCATTCTTCCTCTGCCCCAGCATTATACTACGCCTGTTGAAAGTAGCTATGTAGCAAAATAAAAGGGGAAAGAGCAAAAAAAGTTGAAGTTGCAGGACATGATGGGAAGTCGCCAGTGGCGATACGTCGGTTCGCCTTGCTCTTTTCTTCCGAATTATGTAAGGTAGAATGCTTATGTCATATCTCATTTAGGATCGTGTCAATGAAACTCCTCCTCACCATCTTTCTCACTTTATTTCGTTTCCTAGTCGTAACCCGTAATGCTTGTGGCAAACATCCAAAAGGAGGCCGGACCAAATTTTCTTTGCAAGTACTCTGCATACGAGTGGCGAAGGGTCGTTTTTTTTTTCGTGATTCGTGAGTTATCCCTTCTCTGTGCTGTTTTTGGTGACAATAACTTTCCCTAAATACTAGTACTACATGGACATAAGAGAGGGACGATGGCTTCTGATCTTGATAATCTCCTCAAGACCGACCGTATGACGTGTTCGACAGACTTTTCACTCTCCGGGCGGTTGTACAACTGATGCCCCATTCAGCGACGGGAGCAGAGTCGTCATCCTAACAGCAGCATCTTGAGCTTTGTCTTGTCGTTCTGTGGTGCCTGCTCTTTGGCTCACTCATGCAGGACTTAATCTCACCAGTGAGATACGTACTTCGATGAGCTTGCCTCGTCTTTATGAGCATAGCATTTTCACGTCAAGCTTTGAGAAGATTGGGGCGTACCGGATGTGTGCTGTTTTGCGGGGAAAACGTCTGACCGGGTCTAATGCCTGCTTACTTCAGCATTAGCCGTTCAGCAAAGTTAAGCACATTCGTATAAAATACGACGTCTTTCACCACTCTCTCTCAACGCCTCTTCCTCTCCCACTCCTATCTCCTGGACGTCCATCTAGTCAGTTTCATGTTGCAAATTTCTTTGCGAGAACAGATACTGACTACCGTCTGCAGGACGATTCGGCGCTTAGTTGAGTATAGCCTCTTCAGAGACATACAATCCCTCAGTGTCGCCACACGTATCGCAGAGCTTTCCTTCAAATCGGTGCTCTTGCCGTCAATTTGCAATAACCAATTATAGTTTCCCACGGTCTGCTTGAGTTTTACGCCGTACTTCTTGTGAACCAGCGACAATCTCAGTCCTCCTGGATTCTATCTGTGAGTTTAGCCAATTGTACTTCGCCCGTCTTGACATACTGACGCATTGGCAATGGCTAGACTCTGTTTGAGTCCGCCACAGTCGCCAATATCTACTTGTGCACCCCGCCACTTCTAATTTCCACCCGTTCACCCGCTTGCACGTCGACCCCTCAGTCCGATGTCTTCACGTTCGAAACGCGCTTCAGGCGAAAAACGCAAAATCTCTCCAGGATCCGCGAATGATGGCCAGCGTCTTCCGCCAGCTCTCCGAGACTTGGGCCACGCCACGCAGATTGACACCATCGACGAGCTCAAACAAAACGCCGATGGCTTCTGTGATGCCTTAGAAGATCCTGAATACCGCGAGTTTCGAGAAAGTCGCGTACAAGAGAAAGAAATAATGAACGCCAGGTCAGGTCGGACCAATAGTCTTAGCAAGCAGTTGAAAGTACTTCTGGAAGCGGCGGACAAGCTCATTGAAGTTGGGGGTTCTTCCGGAGCTGAAGCTCGACGCGTCAAACTCCGAGTGGAGCATACATTTTGGGTACTTGTCATGGACTCGTATATGCATTTTATTGGCACCAACACCAGTGCCCAGGGTCGACGAGTTATGACGATTCACATGTGGGAAGAGTTCCATAAACATACCGAAATGCTTCAGAAGGAGATTCAAAACGCGTCGAGCGAGGGCGACGAGGAACGGGAAAAGCTCGTCAAAGCGTATCGCGAGGATATAAAAAGAAACATTGACATCTATGCTAGAAGCGGAGGTGAGTGTCCTTTTTTCCCCTTTATTCTTTCTATCGCCTCCTGTGATATTGTACGACGTTCTGAATTATCATGGCAGGTTGGGCTCCGGAAAATGTATTTAACGAAACGTCCGACGTGTTCCTCTACGCAGCTCTATATCGCGCGTTGGTGAACTGGCATGTGAACATGTACAAATACATGGAAGAGACTAAGAACATCCTGCTAAAAACAGACTACCATGCCATCGCGGAACGCCTGGCACAATTCCAACCGACGGGCGTAGCGGCAGCAGCTGACGAAAGGGACATCGCTCGCGAACGCTTCCTCGTGGACGACGCATACCACGGGGCACTCATCGAAATGCAGCTCCACTTGATCCAGAAGCGGAGAGACGCCTCCGGGGCAGAGCCCAGTAAAAACGACAAAACTTACATCGTGAAACTTGAGAAGGAGGCTAATAAGGACGTCGAGGAACGGAAGAAGAGGCTGGGACAACGTGCGAATGAATTGAAAGACTTGGAGATGAAGTCTGCGGAGGAAGTAAAGCTGCGCGACGAGCTTAAAGAGAAAGAGGGCGAACTTGAGGAACAGTTGAGACGTCTCAGTGGGCCGGAAATAGATGAGAATTAGACTCAGGAAGCTTCGTAAAGCTCATAACTCCAAGTCACTGATCCCTTTCTTTTATTCTATCCTTGTCCCATGTCCTCCCCTTCCCCTTCCCCTTCTTATTTATTTACAATTATCTCTATTTATTTGATTAAAATATACTTGAATGTATACCCGTTTGCAGCTGCGCTGTAGCGGGATTTCGGTCGCTTCTCAGGTCCTCTTTGACCATGTTCCTCCACCTCCACCTCCAACCGTCCATGCCCCCACCCTCCCTTAACAAGCTCACACACCAACGCTCTCTTAGCTTCCCACTATGAAAGACAAGATGAACGGTCCGACGCTGCGGAACGATGTGACATGGAACACAAATACACTGATCGTCGTGGTTTTGCATTATACACCTACTGTGTGTACTGGGTAGTCCGGAGGGGTTTTATCTTTATCTTTATCTTTCTATTCCCTTTTCTTTTCTTTCTTTCTTTCGTTACTTACCCTACTATTCTATTTTATTCTATTGATACGAGCTACTTGCTTCAATGCTTGTTTGCTTTACTTACTGGACTACTAAACTATCTCCTCCAAATAAAACAGACGACGTACATACAAAGCGGAACAAAAGAGGGGAAAGGGGAAGGAGGAAAGGAGAAATGAGGAAGAGTAAGAGAGAAGAGGGAAGGGAGAAGTCGTTTCCGTTTTCCGTTTTCCGAATGGGAACCTAAGCCTGAGGTTCTGAGTTTTCGGTGGGCGGGGGTTTTTTTCCCGAAGAGACGGAGGGTGTAATGAGTAAAACGAGACACAAGAACAAGAAAAAGAAGGGCGGTAAGCGGGCTCCTGAGCCGCGCTGTGTACAACATAACATGAAGATGAGATTGAGAAAATGGAAAGGGGGACAAGAAGGGTAAGAAAGGGCAAGAAGAAGAAAAGATGTGCCGTCACATCATCATCGCCCGCCCGATACGAAGCGGGGCAAACAACACAAAAACCACACACATCCCTAACTCACCACTCACCACCCAAAAACCTCCTCAACGACCTCAACGCCCCCAACCGCACTCCGCACCTTCCCATCCAGCCCCCTCACTGCCCTCCGCACTTCCAACCCCAACCCCGCGGGCCCACACACAGAGACGACCATCCCGCGCGCGTGCTGGACGGAGGAGGTGAGGAGGGCGGTGGTGTGGAGGAGGGAGGGCAGGGGTGGACGGGAGGGGTGGAGGGTTAGGTGAGGGGAGAGGGTTCGGAGGTGGGTGTCTAGTGAGGAGGAGTCTTGTGGGTGACTCTTGTTCTTGTTGGGTGAAAGGAAGTCGGGTTCGAACTTTGTCGCCGGAGGCAGATCATTTCTCTCCACACGCGTATAATACACCCCAACGCGAAGCAAAACACCTCCAACGCCGTCCACCGCCCCAATCAGCGCCTCGAACGCGCCCAACATCGGCACGACGCTCGACCGGCTCTGCACGACCCACACGAGCTGGATGAACCGGACGGAGGAGGTGCCGGCCCGGATGGAGGCCGCGAGGTCCTCCGCGAGGGCGAGGGCGTGCGTGATGCCGGAGCCGCCGGCGATGAGGACGGCGGAGGTGTAGGAGGTGGGGACGGTGTGGCCTGGGCCGCCGTAGGGGCCTTCGATGATCACTTTGACGTGTTTCGAGGTGGAGGTGCCGCGTTCGCGCTCGTCGATGCTAGAAGGTGAAGTGGTAGTGTTGGTAGGGGCAGAGGCGACCTCGTAGAGTTTCCGAGTCCAGTCGCCCGCTTTCTTAACGATCAGCACCATTCCCCTCCCGTCCCCCTTCTCCTCCGCACACGCGATCGTAAACGGATGCGCAGTCCCAATCGCCCGCACCCCCATCGCAGAACTCACCACCCTCAGCCTTACATGCTGCCCAGCCCTCCACCCCGCCCTGATGCCCTCCACCTCCACCCGCGTCGCCCCCAACTCGGGCACCGCCTCGATCCGCGCCGTCGCGATGCGCGTCTTGACGAGCCGGAGGAGGTGGTCGAGCGCGTAGATCCCCAGGCCGAGGAGGATGTATTTCTGTGAGGAGGCGTAGTGCGCGTAGATGCCGGCGAAGAAGAGGGCGATGCCGGTGATGTGGGCGAGGGTGAAGAAGGTATGGAAGTGGGTGCGGATGGAGGGGAGGGAGGTGAGGAAGAGGAGGGTGAGGCCTATAAGTCCGATGACGCCGTTTTGGATCATGGGAGAGCTGAGCTGCTCGGAGAGTTGGTCGTTCATGGCGAACTTGAATACTGAAGAATAACGATTAGTAAAAGGGATAGTGTGAAAACAAAACGTGGTTACGGACGGTATCCTAAAGAATGAATAGTGCCTGTTACAAAGACGACAATGCCAGCAGCGCGATGAAGCCAGTTGAGCTGGGTAATTATCACGCATACACAGAGTTAAATTTGGTGGCTTAGAAAGTAAAATGGTCGGCGCACCTTCTCATAACCCATCCCAAGCAACATCCCGACCACGTTATTCTTCGCCGCAAACGCAATCGCGACCGGGATCTGGCTCACAGCAATCATCCCAAGCCTCTTCGAGCTCTTCAGCGGGTCTCCGCCATTAACAAACGCGAGCACAAAGAACGAGTGCGTGTACAGAAAGTGTATGATCTGTTCGCCGACGGTGCGTCCATTGAAAAGCGGATGCGAGAAGAAGCTTGAGAGGGGGTGGAGGAGCGTCGAGAGCATCGGGAGGTGTGCGGGTGGTTTGGACTGTGCGGCGAGTGGGTGGGTGGAGGTGAGGTGGGCCTGGGACGATGGCAGCGGGGGCGCGTATTTCTTGTTCCCGCCATAGCCGTTGGTCGAGCTGTGATTCACGTACGTATGGGATTGGTCTGATCGGCCATCGTACACCGTCGCGTTTGTTTGGGAGCGGTATAGTCCACCTTGAGCGTTGAAGTTGACTGTAGCTGTGCTCCCTCCATAGCCATAACCGTTATCATAACCATATGTGGGTATGGACGATGAAGAGGCAGGAGAGCCCGAGCGGAGGACGAATCCACGTGCCCATTCTGCGGAGCTGGAGAAGCGAGCAATTGCGCGAGGGAGGAAGGCGAGGAAAAAGAGAGCGAGGGCACCGAGGAGGGCGATATCGTAGGTGTCGACGAGCATCTCGTCTGGACTTAAGCCTCCAGCACCTCCACCTCCGCCGCCTGCTGCAGCACCAGCACCAGCACCGGAAGCTGCTCCACCACCACTGCCGCCTGCTTGCCCGCCCGAAGCCGCGTTCCCTGATGCCTGCGTGCTTGCAGTAGTTGCGGCCGCCGCCGCCGTCGAGACTGCGACGATGGAAGATTGAACGAGAGAGATGACGGAGGACATTGTTCGTTACTTGCACGAATGGAAAAGAAAGAAAGATATCGGTGTTGTTATTGTCGTTGATTGAAGAACCAGTCTTTGATGAGGAATCCGAAAACGAGAGCAAAGACTGCTTGGAGAGTCTTGGAGATGTGGGGAGGGTGGTGGAAGCGTTCGCAAGCCCGTTGCGGACGGTTCCGTCAAGTTGAGCACGTTAGAGAGCGTTAGAGAGCGAGAGAATGCGTCGAGCGATTGTTGTATGGAAGAGGAGAAGAAGGTTGGGGGGTAGGCAAGGAGGAAACGAGGAGAGAGGCTTTATATTTAAGCCTCAGACTACCAGAGAGACCCAGAGTAAATGCAAGGAATATAGGACCCTGAAGCCACCCGGGATGCAGTCCCTTGTTCTTTGTCCCTCTCCTTCGTCGTCGTCGTCGTCGTTCGGCGTCGAGTCCTCAACTCGACCTGTTCGTTGTTCTCGTTGTTGAGATGGTGGTGGTTTAAGAGAGAGGGAGTGAGCTCGTCTTCGCAGTACACCTTTGTTTTCTTCTTTTTTTTTTGGCGGAGGTCGCGTTTCTCCGAAGAATTCTGAATTGAAAAAAAGAAATCCATTTTTGAACACGTTTTTTGCTTAATCTAATTAACATTTTTACTATTTTAAGACAGAAATGACTTTGCTTGGCCTCGGAAGCCGCCCCCTTTCCTCTCCGCAGCCCAATCGAGTCGACACTCCGAACCCGTAACAAAGGAGCCTTTATTAGCAACAACAGCCGACACGTTAACTCTCCGCTCGTCTGGGTTTCCAAGGTATCCATCTCATGTTTTCATGTTTTCATTCATATCCATCCAAGACTTCCAATCCCGCTCGTTCGCTCCCTCCTTTTGCGTCTCTGTTTGTCTTCATCCCCGGAATACACTGGCATACACAAGCCTGCAAGGATCCAATCTCCTTCGTGCTTCTCTCCCCCCTCAAACTTCCGTCGGCCCAATCCCGAGTCACTCAGCAGCAGGGACAACGGAAGCAGCTTCGCGATACACCATGCATGCGGACTCAACGTTATTGTATTCATAATCATGAGCATGCAGGCGTGCGCAGTTCATTTCACTTTCATCTGTCTCCTCTGTCTGGTTAAACTGCGTGCAAAGTCAATCTGCATCGTTACCGGCCGCCTTTTAAGTTCGAATTCCCTCCTCTCCCCTTTCATCCTTCACCTCCTTGATGTCCTCATTGCCTCAGCTCAGCTCATCAGTCATCTTAAGAGCAGATATACTCCAGCCATCCAGATTCCGGTCCCGATCTCAATCCTAGTTCCGACGCCAGTACCATGATATAGTTGGTACTGGTTGCGACACGAGATATCAAATAAATCGGCAACTTAGAGCCCAGTCCAGTGTTCTTCTACAATCCAAAGGTTTATTTTAAGTCATGTTTCTTCTCTGCTCCTTTGAGGTTTAGCTATTCGACGACGTGTCTCGACAGAACTCGAGGTGGAAGTAAAAGGAGACAGGGGGAAAAGGGGAAGTATCGGGATCGGACCAACAGAGAAAGTAATTAGATGTACTTGGGACAATAAAAAAGATAGTTCCTAAACGAAAGCAGGCGGGTGAGTGTTTTTTTGACAAGACAGCTGTTACTTTGGGCGGCGATGGATGTCTAATAGAAGTCCATAAAGTGTGAACCCATGCACACGAATCAAAGCGTACGAAAGCATGCACCGGGGAGGTGGGAAAACACATTGACATTGATAGCGAGCCGCCGGGGGAAGAATGCGGGGAACGTGGTGAGACGAAACGAAATATAAAAGCCTACTGCGCGTGGCGCATGGTGTAAGGCTTGTCACATCGGTCCGTGTCAGCGTCGGCGTCGCTTTCAGATGGCGTGCTGTGCTATAAAGAAATAAAAGAACGTTCGTGAGTCCCAAATCGCTGTGCTCTGCAAACCAGCACCTGTCTACTTATATCTACATGTGAGAGAAGGGGGCGATGGAAAAGAGAGTCGGGCGGGGGTGGGGGTGGTGGGACACTGATAGTAGAGAGAAAAAACTTACTTTGACAACATCCGAGTCGTCGCGCCGCATCTCTGTCTCAGTGTTGATCCTGATCGAAAGCGTATGAGGATTGTTCGCAAGAGTCTGTAATTCGAATCCAACGCCGCGGCCGAAAACGAAACCCCACGCCATAAAAGAATCGTGTAAGTCAGTCCATCTACGACTTTCGGCGGGGACGAGACAGGTGATTATAAAGAGGCAGTACGCACCCTGAATGCGTTCGGTGCGTCGACCTCTACGGCGCGAGCATGGAAGCCGCCTTGAAAGAGCGAGACGTTGTTCCCTTTCTCGCCGGTGTTGTCATCGCCGAGACCGTTGGAGGCGATCACCTTGCGGCTGTTCAGCGTCGCCATGAGGGAGTTCGTGTACACTAGACAAATGGACGTAGAAAGTTAGGGCCACAGTCAAATGCACGCCTGAGGATCATCAGAGGAGCTACTACGCACAGCGCGAGCACGTCACGTAAAACATGATATACACAAACGTGTTCGGCAGAACCGAGATGGTGATCAAACTAGCAATCGCATCCAGACTCGTCAACAAACCCGTGTTCAGCGAGAACATGATCAGCCTATTGAGAATACTATCGGATTTCTTAAAGCCTGTTCGCGAGTTATGCAGGAGGTAGATCAGGGAGCCGGCGATGGCGACGTCGGCCGCGGCTCCAGCTACGTTGACGAGGCGCGATAAGTTCACGATGGATGCAAGTCTGACGAATGTGCCGAGCGGGAGTCTGCCAGTGTTAGGCGTTGAAGGTTAATGGGTGCGAAATGGAAAAAAAAAGAAAAGAAAAGAGAGGCTCGTGACGTACGACTTTGCCATGTAAACAATTGAAGCGATGAGGGCGAACAGGGTTAGGCTGCCGCAAATGCCGACGACAAAGTAATTGTGCTGGGATACTGCAAATGAGAAGCCCGGTCGATCAGATTCAAGGCAAGAGGTTGTACAATTCGTACTCACGTTTCCAAATACGGAGACAGAAAAAACCTTGAACGAGGAAGACGACCAAAGACTGCATGCCCATATTGAGAATAAGCAACGCTAGTTCTGCGGCATATAATAAGTTTTACTTACACTGAACAGAACTTCATACTGTCAAGAAATCGGATCAGAAAATTGTTTTGTGCGGACTGCCGATTCACAACACGTACCAGAAGGGTGGGCACAATCTCTCCGAGGAAAAGCGGGTTGTCAAACTCCGTCACCAGATACTTATACGCCGTATGCGTGATCATTCCCTGATGGACAGTGTCGAAAGCCCAAACGAAGAAAACCTATTGTGCAATAATGACATTGGCATTGGTGTGAAAAAAAGACAGATATGTATCGAATGCAAAACCGGCGAGAAAGGAAAGGGTTCGGGGGGAAAAAGAGCGCAAATACGTACGATAATCTTGATCCATAACTCATCCTTCGTGTACGTCTGTAGGCAAGATTTTTTTTTGGATAAACGGGTTCGGCTGCGTAATCGAGAAGACAGAACTCACGTTGTAATAGTAATACACCTGGACCATACCCGCTCCCCATAACCTAATAGCAGACCAGTGAGTATGAACTGCATGCGTACAGACAAGCCTGAGAGTACGCACGCCATTGCCAGTCTATAAATTAAAATACGATCAGCACGACGACAATGATCAAGCGAGGAGAATAAACGCGGGCTCACACAATACCAACGAATAATACGCCCATGGTGTTATCGAGGGCCGGAAGCGCAGCCGCAGATTCTGCCATGTTCGCTGAGCAAGAAAAGAAAACGCGGAGAGGAGTTGGAATGAACGACAGGGACAGAGGGAAGAAGGGTATTGTCAGTGAAGTGGAAGTGAGGAGAAGAGCTGGCTGGGAGGCGTTTGAGGTGGTAGTTGAAGTAGGCGAACTGGGCGCCGATGTCCGTAATTTTCACGTCGAAGACGAGTCAGAATCAGAGGAATCCGGCTCTTGATGAAATCTTCCTCGCGTTTACTTAAAAGTCTGAATTGAGTAAATGAGCCTATCTTAGTCTACAATATACGCGTACCTTTTTTCTTACTAGCCAGTGCCGATGTGATAAATACTTTGTCCACAACCGCCGGCGGGACTTAGACGTAGCGATCGCCTCGAGCTTTCTAAGCGAGAGGCACGGAGACGGAGAACACGGATCCATAAGCAATTTGAGGTCGCCGGAAGCAACACAATACGAGAACATACCGACCGGAAGAGTTTGCTCTAGCCTCGGCTTCGGCGAAGAAAGAGGTAAACTACGAGGGCGAAAGGGCGAATATCCTGCGAGGCGACAAGGGACCTGGCGAGAGGGAAGGAACAAAGTCCAAGCCCGGTGGAGTCTTCGAGTGAAATTGCGGGTGCCGGGATGTGACGCGCCCAATCTCTCTCTTAACCGGCTGCAATCAAACATCGGCAAGCATCGTTTTTTTCATTAGTATAGCGTTGAAGAATGTTAACTGCGGGAGCACAACAACTCACCACTCGACGTTTAACGTCAGATTGAAGAAACTGTTCGCATTTTTGTACCTTCGCGGCGAGAAAAGTCTCAGATATTCCGACAAACCGTTCATATTTTGGTTTGAAAGTTTGTTAACCAACTGGCATGCTATGTCGTCTGTCGACATTTTATAGTGTTTGCTACTCAAATTGAACAGCGCACTGACATACATTTTGCGTTGATACGCATTCGGGATGTGAGCGGCGACTAAGCTCGGGTACTGGTATCGAGACGAGGTGAAGTTCCGCGTTTTTTTGAAATATATCGGCGCACGGCTGATTGTAAAGAGATTTGGTATTAATCGTTCAGCCCAAGAACAAAAATTGAGAGAATGTACGATAATCTTGGGCCACGTACAACTTCTCTCGTTCTCTCACTTTCATGGCGCTTGACAGCCTTTCCTATTAGACCTCGAAGATGTCTGGGTCTTTTGCATTGGATCCGATGATAATTACCATGGCAATGGACTATCATATGGAGATGAGAGAATCCGTGACAAAATGACTTCGGTCTACGAGATTCGTAGGCATGTAATGGGAGAGGCTTACACATGGAGAGCAGGCTGGGTGATTGTCATTGACTTCTGTAAAGAAAAGCCCTAAGAAAACACATAAGAATGAGGTGCCATATGCGCACCTTTTAAACCACTAGACTCGCAGCATATTGCATAACGACAATACCCTTCATCACCCCAAACAGGCCCTGAACCACGATCACCGACTCCTCGAAGACTTTACATCCTCCCTTCAACCGTCCGGTATTGAAAATGGTTGGACAGGTAAGTGGTTTTGAGAGAAGCCAGACGTTGACGGTCTGCTCAGCTCTTAAAACCCAGTCTGCTTTAAGGCTTAGGCAATTATATTCGTAGACACCGTTAGAATGTCGCCCGGAAGTCTTTGACCCTGGAGTGTGGTCCAGCGCGATCAAAGAGCCACAGTATTTTTGCGCGGTCGGGGATCGAAACGATTCCAAGGAAGAAGATAGTGCCGTCTCCACCATACATTTAGGCTAAGATCCTACAAAAGCATGAGGTTATATTCGATGAGGGGAAAATAAACTTTTTATTATTATTGGAGAACTTGTGAACGAGTTATATACCGACGGTGTTCGAAAGAAAAGCATCAAGAACTTCATAGCAGTGCTGGCTGTTGTGCTCAAGTTCCGAGTAGATTTGAATTGGTCCGCTGCCATCCGGTCCTTCCTCGTTTGTACAGTGAGAAGGTTCGTTCCTCCCTTCCATGTCGCATCCTCGGATAACGGTTGGCTTAAGCAGGTTGACGAAAACAAGACCCAGATCGTGAATAATAGCAACTAGAGGTTGAAGCATCCTCTTTGTACGGAAATGCCTGGATGCCACTTCTTTCTGGTTTGTGCGTCAGATGGCTGAAAGGCATAGCATATTGGTAGACTAAGACCCGCTGTTGTTCATAAGTGAGATGATCATGATGATGGTGTAAAGGAAAGACGCAGCCGCTTGTCGATCGTCGTCGCGGCAACTCAGGCATTCTCCGACCATTTTCCATCACCTGAAAGTCGTCAGCTTCCGACGAGCCAGCGCTTATTATGATCTTTTCCTCCTACTTCCATCATCAGCTCTGTTCTGCTGTCGTGCTGCATAAAAGCTTCAGAAAATATACTTGAAGTTGAATGCTGCAGCCAGGTTCTCGCTCCCGTGCTGTCACCGAATTTCCCCCTGATGGTTTTATTCCCTCAGTCGAACCCGATGGCTCAATTCGAATACCTCCTCCTCATGAATTAACATTACCGTCTTCACCAATTACTCGCTCCCGCGCTGTTACTGAATTTCCCCCTGATGGTTTCATTCCCTCAGTTGAATCAGACGGTTCAATTCGACTGCCTCCTCCTCATGAATTGCCATTAGCATTTTCATTTTATGATCAATCAAGTTTGCGTCCTCCATATTCTCCTGATGGATACATTCCTCCACTTGACACAGACGGTTCGATTCGAAAACCTTTGCCTCTTGAACCGTCGTCCGCACCTCCTTCGCCAGTTCGAATACCCCCGCCTCTTAATCGATCATCTCCACCTCCTTTGACAGTTAATGCAATGTCAGACTTCGAACGTTCGAATATTGGCACGTCGGCGACAAACTGGGGATATTTTGATGCATTAGCCCTTCCTCTAACCCGTGTAGGTGCTTCAGCCCGGTTGCCTTCACCGCCAACATCACCACCTACCTCCCCGGATCATGGCTTCTCAAATCCCAGTGACTTAAAGCCCAACACGTTTGTAACGCACAGGAAGAAAGGCGATATTGATTCATCGAACACAGTCGTTAACACTTCCGTCAACAAGCCGTTGACTGTTCAAAGACCCTTACCAGTCATTGACAAGAGCATCCTACCACACCTCCAGCTTCTGGATCTACATGGCAGAATAACCCAGCGTTCTAACTATCCTATTGGTCAAGGAGCTTTCTCAGAAGTGTTCAGAGGCAGATACGACCCGGAACATCACCATGAAGTGATAATTGTCGCCATAAAACGCCTACGTTTTCACGTAAACACCGTAGACTGCAGTAATGTACGTTTAAACCGCTTGACATTGCTCGACCTTTCTAAATTGCTTCTACAGCTATTCGAGAAGGAAATTTATGTCTGGTCTCGATTGAATCATCCAAATATCCTACCGCTGTTGGGCTATGCTTTCTGTGCGGAGACGGGCTACCCGCAACTTGTTTCAGAGTGGATGGAAAACGGCACAATATGGGTATTCCTACAAAGAAGACCTGTTTTGGATACGATGGTAGTGCTGGGACTGGTACGATCTCATCTTTTGTCCATGAATAATCCTCATGTAGCTTTTTCTTTGTAGATCGCTGACGTTGCAGCAGGCCTTGAGTACCTTCATGTGAACGACACAGTTCACTCAGATCTTAAATCCGTGAATGACTACTTTATTTTGTGTTGTCCAGAGCTAATAATATAATCAAGGACAATGTAGTGATCTCGCCTAAAGGAAGGGCAATGATATGTGATTTCGGGAGCGCACGCATTCTTCTTCCATCGAAATCGTTGGCGAAGATGACATCGAGCACAAAAGGAACAGTAAACTACCTTGCTCCTGAGCTCATTGACCCTGAAATCCACGCAAAACATTCAAAGGAAACTGATGTCTGGGCGTTCGGAATGACTCTATATGTACAGTTTTGCCATCACCCATCACTTATCCGAATCTAAATTATGTCCGCAGGAAATTTATAGCAGACAGCGACCCTACCAAAATATGACGGAAGCTCAGGTGTACATGTCCATTTTAACCGGAAAGCTTCCGACATTCCCAGCTGCATCAAATAAGAGCAAGACCGAAGACGATGGCTTGCAAGATAGAATTCAAAAACTCTGTAAACAATGCTGGGATCGAGACGCGCTGGCTCGACCTTCAATGCTGGAAATCAGGTCAACCCTGCTTCAACTTCGGCACTGGACTACGTCCAGCCCGACTTCGGAATCATCGTTGCCGGTCGAAATCCGAGACGCGCCCCGATTGAATCCAGCTGATTTGCGACGGGAAAGAAAAGGTGCATGCACAACAAAACATACATCCAAATCGATTACTAACACCGATGTAGGTCCCATATTGACCCGAAGAGCCACGAGCAAAGCACCTGTTTTCCAACGCTTAGAGCCACCCATGGCTACTAACGCTACAATTACCGCTTCAGACTCGGGACACAACCACCAAAACAAGAATACCCATCCCACCTCGTCTTCAAAGGCGTCCCCCCATGGTCTTTCAAAACAAAGAAGCCAAAGTAACAGTCGACATGTTCGTCTGGGCCTCTGGAATCGCCGTGGTGATCATCTCACCGAAACAGGATATGTTGTGTTCTGCCCACCAGGACGAAACTATCCATCCAATCTGGAAAACTATCCAGATAATGCTTTCATGGATCATCATGGCAAAATTGCGAGGGTCACAGCAGATATGTATCCCGAGTTACCGGAATCGAAACCGGAAGCCGCTGGTAAGCCTCCTAAGAAGAATTATGACTCGGTGAGCGACGCATTCGCGTTTGTGTCTTCCGATTTTGGGTCTAACACGCAATCGTCTGCAGTTTATCAAATATATTTTAATGCCCACCGAATAAGCAGCTTTTTATTGGAACTACAGTATTACCACTGCATCATTCGTCAGGTTTTAGATGGGTTTTGGGTGCCGCATCTTCCGAAGCGAATATTTAAGCCTCGGGATGTGCGCGTACTTGAATATACGCGCGGCGCCAGGGCGCCTATTTCTCTCCTCGTCCATATCAAATCCTTGCGAAATAGCTTTATGCTCTGGTCAGTCGACAAATGCGTGATATTTGGAAATGGGGAATGCGCAGAGGAGTCACCGAAATCGCCAGCCACCAGCTCTTCGAAAATTTGACACCCTCCCTTCAAGTTCACCGTCCGACATTGAAAAGGGTTGGACAGGTAAGTGGCTTTGAGAGAGACCAGACGTTGACAGTTCACTCAGCTCTTAAAAACCAGTCTGCTTCAAGGCTTAGGCAATTATATCCGCAGACATCACTAGAATATCGCCCGGAAGTCCCTGGAGTTTGGTCCAGCGTAATCGAAAAACCACATTTTTTTGCGCTGTCGGGGATCGAATCAATTTCGTGAGGAAAAGACAGTGTTGCGTTCAACATAGTGTCCGCCTGAGGCTACATCCAGTGATAATTAAATTTTTAAATGATGCACTTGTGAGCGAGTTATCTATCGAAGTTTCTCGAAAGAAAACGTGAAATACTTCGTAGCAGTGCTTGTTGTTGTGCTCAAATCCCGAGTGAATTTAAGTTGCTCCACCGACATCTAGACCTTCTTCGTACTTAAAGTTTGCACAGTACTGAGGATCTACCATCAGGTTTCGACGACATCTTCAAATAACGGTTGGCTTAAACGGATTGACGAAATCGAGGCCAAGATCATGATCAATGTTAATAACAGAACAGCTAGAAGTTAGAGTGTCCTCTCTGTACGGAAGCGCCTGGAGGTCACTTTTTCCTAGTTTTAACGAGTGGTTGAAAGGCATAGCATGTTGGTTGACTGAGAACCTCTGCGGATAGTATGCATTGTTCATGGTAATATGATGGTATGAAGGAGAGACGCGGCAGTCAATCGCGACTACCTCATCTCGGTCATCACCATTATCGCTCAAAGTCCCTGGTGCACCCCGCCCGATTTAAAGCAGCAGGTTTACGCTTGAAAAACATGTATCTCAGCTAGCTCAAAAGATGTTGATAGAGGCTCTGGTATTAATTACAAAGTATGTATCTAGTTATATAAAAGTATGCTACTACGCAATGAATGAAAGAATGGCAGGATTCCCATCACAACAGAACCGAAAGACAATGGTAAAGGCTGAGGTTCGAAAAGTAGAAAAGCCAGTCTTAATTGGAACGCAAATAACGATAAAAGTCGACGGTCAGAATTGAAATGGATGAAGACATGGCTCTTAAGAGTACAGTCCCGAAATAACAGTGTATTAACAGTGCGCCTGGATGTAGGAGGTATTGCAAGCACGTCAACACTTGCTCGCGAGAAGCGATATATATGAATTCAAGTCCCTTAGATGCTGCCAGTGCAAGGCGCCGCTCGCTTCATTCATACCGGAACAAGCCCATCGGACGGGAAGCGTAACTATGGCCATAGGTAGCGTGAAGTCAAATCTCGAGACGATTCCGTATTTGATGGTGGTATTGGTAATAGTCCTACGCGAACTATGAAGAAGAGGAGCATGTTAACGGGTTGAAAAGGGATCGGTATGTGAACGGGGATGGGATCCCGACAGTGATAGTGACGTCCTTGCCAGTTTTCTGAGTTTCATTCACCCCTTGAAGGCATCAACAGCTGTCGTTGCCTCCAAATCCATTATATCAGGCTTACACAACAATTTTATTATTATTTATCAGAATGACGCACGACTTGCAATGGCTCCGTAGCTGATCTGAACGAGTGAAGATCAGATACAGACATACGAGGAATAGGGCGTAGCTCTCAAGATCGAACAAGAAAAGAAAAAGAACCTGATTTGTCAAAAGAAGTACAACCGTCTCACACCTCCACCTCCATCAGCTCTCCTGCATCGCTCTCCGCAAACGGATGATCCTCCTCAACAGCCTTAATCAAAGCAGCCGCCTTCTCGCTCCTCGGCCTCACGGTCACCTCAAATGGCTCGGGATGCGAGATAATCCCCGGCATGAAACCCACGTGCGGTTCTACCACCTTCCCATCTTTCATTGGCTTCGAGATCTTAAACACCATAAGGACCATCGCGATGTTCATCCACAAACTAGCCTCTGCGAGTTCCTTCCCGGGACAGATCCTCCTTCCGAAACCGAACGCGATACTCCTCGGGTCCGGTTCTGGGTTTCTTCCGATCTTGCCTGTTGTTGGCAGGAAACGCGCGGGATCGAAGGTTTCTGGATCGTGGTAGACGGACGGGTCGTGCGCGAAACCATGGATCATCGGAATGAGGAGGGCACCCTTGGGGATGAAATAGCCTTCGTAGATGTCGTCCTCGCTCGCTACATGCGGAAGTCCCGTTGGCCCAACAGGATGCCATCTCAGGACCTCCTTTAGCACCGCATCAATATATGGTAGGTTCGGCCGGTCCTCAAACGTCGGTAGACGGTCGACACCAATGGCACTATCGAGTTCTTCTTGGGCACGAGCCTGGACGTCTGGGAAGAGCGCCATGACAAGGAAGAAGGTAGATAGAGCAGAGACTGTTGTATCCGCCCCACCGGTATACAACGATCCCGCAGACCACTTGAATGTGTGCTCGTCTTCGGGGGTTAGCACATGATTCCCGTCCGCATCAACGGGTGTTGTTTCAAGAAGTGTGCGTAGGTAGGACGATTTGGCAGTACCGGATGCGAGTTGACGCTTGACAAGTTGATATGGTTGCTCGATGGTTTGGAGAAGAGTGCATCTCCAAAGGGCAGCAGTACGCTTGAAGTCTGCTCCGGGAAACCATGAGGGGACGTATTTTACTGCATTGTATAAATAAACCACTTTAGCAGAGGAAAGCAAGACAAGCAGAACATGGAACGTACATAATGGAAGAGAGTCAACAAGATAGGTGCCTGCGATAGCAGACTTTGCGTGTTGGGAAACAGCCTCTTCTGCAAGGTCGACAAGTGGATCGTTACCATGAGGTTCGATATTGTAACCGTAGGCAATATTGAGGATGATTGCACCAGTTTCACTGAGGCGGTGAAATTATTAATTGAGAGAATCAAACCCACTCAAAGAAATAGTAATAAGAATACTCACGTTCGAATATGATGAGCAAAATTTTGGGGCGTCTGCAGCAACCTCAAACAGAATCTCTTCACTTCGATATTGATTGTTCCATAAAACTGTCCAACCGCGGCCTTTGTCCCAATAATCGCATGAATATATTTCCTATACGTCTTCAATCGCTCGGAATACATCTGCATGCTCAACACCTGGTCCCAACCAATCATTTCGCCTCCCATGACCAGTTTCGGTCTGTCACTGTAGCTGACGGCACGCTTCTCGAAGAGATCGGATGCAATGCGTGCGTCGCTGATGATGATGATAGTGCTGCCAAAGACGGAGAGCGAAGAGATAGGGCCGTAGAGAGATTTGTGTTTGCCCCAGTGAACCCATTCTTGCGTTCCTTGCGATGGAAAATCTCCTATGTTTCCTATGAACAACTTTGGCTGTGGGCCCGGTGGTTTCGGTGCCTTAGAATTGGAAGAAACGAAACGAGTTAAGGCGAAGGCAATTGCACCAGCAGCGACGAGAAACGACACAGAAGAGATATCGGCCATAGTGTTGAAGATGGTGGTGGTACACTGCAAGTAGCTAGTAAAACGAATTTCTGTTGAACGAGATCTGAAAAGGAAGTTACATACTTGGATTGAATAAGGTGCACCATCAGTCTCTTAGAAACCAGTGTATTCGACTTGCCAGGTTGGACATTGTCATCAACAACAGCGGGAAGTTGTCTCCGATCTGTGCCAAGTATCGTTGTTCACCTTCCCCATCTTCTCTGATTTTGCGCGTGTTGCTGCGGGTTTCTATTACTACTGACATTGGAATCAAACGTTACTTGTCAGCGTGAGACAAAGAGGAAGATGAACAACTTCTTCAGGTGAGAACACCTTGATCGCCGTGATCGACACACTTCTCACTGACCGAGTCGGCCATATTTAACTCTTTCTTACGCTCCATCTTGCACCAATACTTACCAGTTGCACACCAAAAAAAATAGTATCAATGCTGAGTGCGAGTCTACCTTAATATTATTTCAAACGCTTTCTCTCACCCTTTGCCTGCTAATTCACACCCGGGACCATCTGACTTCAGACATTGACAGATAACGACGTGTCTCAATCGATTATGACGGACTGATGAACACTATGTCAACATGATCTCTTACCTTTAAATGTGCTCCTATGTCTCTATCATCAAAATAACACGTCAAAAACAGTCTTGGTATGTCCGAGATTGCCCGCTCTCATTTCCGCTCGTATTGATCATCATCGTGTGCACGAGGGCAGCGTACGAATAAAGCATGGCCCCAGATTCAGAGCTTTACCACTCAATAGCCCGCAACCATTCTTGACATCGCATATAAACAAAAGAACTGCGCTACTACTCGCTTGCCTCCTGTCGATACCCTACCTCTGATAGGTTGTCTTTGTCCTCTGTTTACTCAGCGTCGAAAAACCTGCATCGACCGCTAAACGATCAGTCCCTCTTACTAGCCAGCGGCAAACTCAGACTGAAGAGGATATATGAAAGAGATAATATGGCGGATTCTCAATCAACGTCATTACCAGCACTGGACAACACTTTTGGTGTCTTCTTCCTCGGTGTCTTGTAAGTATACTTCCCGTCAACTCAATCAAGTCCATATAATCACGTCTAAGCAATTCTCTTTGCATTTAGACTGGCAATGGCGTGCGTATTTTACTCTCTTTTCTGTTGAGAGGTCAACCTATGAACGCAAAACGACATGCATTAGGCTGTGGGGTACGAGTAGCGTTCAGGTGTATTATTACTTCGATGTGGGCATATTTCTCTCCCCCTTTTCATGAAGCGTCATTCATTCTAAGAAAATATTATTTCTAGCGATACAAGTCGGATGCCCTGTGGATCAAGATATTCGTATGTCTGCAAAACTCCATTCATCGCATTGCTCTAAACTCATTCTCTCTTCGCATCCGCCTTGGTTTGGCACGCTGTGACATAACGGACACCAACGATCCGTGTGGCTTGCCTTTTCCAATAGGTTGTCGTTGTTTGGGTCTTCGATACCATGCACCAAGGACTCATCTCGCACTCTGCCTATTCCTACCTCATCTCACACTACGCAGATGCAGCACATCTCAATCACATCGAATTCTCACTCTTGGTAAGTTAGAACGCTCTCTACTTATATATCTTCTATAATTTTGATCATTCCAAATGGACACAAATCTACTTGCTTAGTTTGAAGTCTTGATTAGTGTAAGTTTCCTTGTGCGGCGATGGTATTTAACTATCAACTCGCGCTAACATTCATCCTCGTCTTCTGCTTACGCATCAAGACGACCGTCGTATCTCTCGTTCAAGGCTTCTTTGTATACCGTATCTGGATGCGTAAGTCCTGTCAGGTATTGAGAAAAAAATGATGGAACCAACCATTGTCTCACTGTATGCTAATACTCTCATCTTTCAGTATCTAACAGGAACATCTACATCTGCGGTTTATGTGCTTTCTTAATTCTATGCGACGTTATTGCGTCCGTTGTATATTTTGAGAAGGGGTGAGTCCTTCCCCATCCCCATTATCCACAAAATCAAACCAAGCTATTCTTTTCCTTCACCGTCAACCCCGTTCAACAAAAAATTGACACCAAATACTACCCCAGCTTGAAAATTGGCACCTTCGACAAACTCAACTCGATCTCCATCCTGTCCCATCTCATTAATGTCTTCGGAGCTGTCACCGATATTCTCATTGCCGTCTCTCTCATCTACCTCCTCCAAACTTCCCGCACAGGATTTGCGCGCTCCGAGAGCATGATCAATAGGCTGATCTTCTTCTCGCTCAATACCTGCCTGCTCACGACGGTCGATGCAATTACGAGTTTGATCACGTACTTGGCTATGCCCGATACGTTCATTTATATCATGTTCTACATGTATAACAGTAGATGTACGTCCCCTTTCTCATTCTCATTCTGGATTTGCCTTCCTTCATCATCGTAATGCGCCACAACATGTGTTACCCTACAACACAATGGCTGCTGCTGATAGACCTGTTATTCAGTGTATACAAACTCCCTTATGGCGACCCTCAACAGTCGAACCTCCTCCGGGTCCAACAGCTTCAACAGCTCAAACACAGTCAACAGCTCAACAAACGATGCCAACAGAACAGAGAACAATGATTTAATTCATTTGCCTCGACGCTATCGCATCTCCGAACTCGAACCTGATTCGAAGAAAAGCAAGTGGACGAAGGCAGGTTGGAGTCGTAATCGAAGTCAGAGTCAGAACGCGCAATGTGAGACTGTGTTGATTCAGGTGGATACAGAGACAGCTACGGAAAGGGACCGGAATGATCGAGAGCAGGGTAGGGGGCAGGAATTCAATGGGTATGGGAATGGTCTTGTGAAGGTAATGTTTTCTTCGATGATTCACCGTCTCAGTTTCCCCCAATTCCGTGTTTTTTTTTCCACTGAAAAAATGCTGATGAATGTGCGAACAATCATATCCTTTACTTCGATCTACGGGAATAAACCAATAGGGCTCGCAGCAGAGTTCAAACTCTGACAGCGACTCTGCCGTCTTTCCGGTTTATAAATGAAGGTCCTGGACAGCATGTGCCAACTTGAATTCCCTTTGCCAAATCTCTTACGCATCCTGGCGGCTTTGGAGTCTTTATATTTCGCCGTCCTTCGTTATTGGCGTTGTCTTTTTTTCGAGGATTTTTTTTGTCTTTTAATAGCGTTCAAATGACAGAAATCAAACTGTTTAAATGCCAATGAAAGCTCGAAGACAAACGCCAGAAAAGTTTATACCCGGGCTCGACCGGCGCACACTTGGATACTACTAATATTCGCCTTGTTGGCCTGGATTGGGACTTGAGCGTACAGCAGCAGACTGACAAAAGACGCTTTACCAGTTCACGAATCAACCTTACGAATACGTCATGTACCAGCGAGTTACAGGCATCGCAAAGCTATTGTATGTCGATTCGCTACTGCAAGGACATGCGCATCTAGAGGAAGCTTGCAGTTCGCTGAGCGAAGGGAGAAATACCCTAATACAAATACAGCATGGAATTTGTAACGCCGTAAATATAAACAATTGAGGTGCGCATCCTTTTTGGGTGAGTCGGAAACTGCGAAACGAGTGCTTTCCACGGCGGGTGAATTATATAGAACTATCGTGATTGCGATATTTAGAATTAATAGATCATTGCTTTTACTGTGTCAAAAAGGTGCACGTTGGCACTCCAATGACTGCTGTTCTTAATGAATTCCGAACGACTCAGGCGTGTATACCCGAAAAAAATCGCTTTATACATCGTCTCGCACCTTGCATGGAAAGTTTAGTGCCCTTTCTTTGCGTCTCTTAACAGCAACTCGCATACTAAATTTTTTTTCATCCGTATATCACTCGACCGTATTCAACCCGAAAGCGAGGAGAGGATTTATCTAATATTCGACTTGGCAAGTGATCGCCAATTTTCGAAGGCAAACGACAATGCCTGCAGTCATTTTATTGGACCCAAGTTCCTCTGAGGTGAAGCCTAGGCCCGGAACTCGAGTCGTAACTGGATTGACGAAGGAGAATGGGATTCACGTCATGGACTCAGACTGGACGAGACGGATCCATGATTTCTGGGCTGCGTTCTGTACGTGGTTTCTGCGTACGATGCAGGGGATAAATGACGAAAGTACGTTCTTTCCTATATCGATTCATAACTAGCACTGGCAGAACTTTTGCTAACGCCCCATCACCTTTGCTCACCGCGGCGTCACCCGGTATAGCCCTCGCACACCCATACCTAACATCCCTCGCTCTCCTGGTTCTTTTCGCATGGCCCCATATCCTCATGCTACCCGTTTGGTTCGGTACCGATGCGGTGAGGAGAATGGATAGCCATGTGAGGGAAGTCGGGGAGGGAACAGGGCGAGTGGTAGAGGATGCGAGAGGGCGGGCGACGGGGAGACGTGAGTTGCCTGTTTCCTTCCTTTGATGATAAGGCGTTGATTGGGTGCTGATTTGGCGTTTTGTTTTTAATGTGATGTGATATGGACTTCGACTTCATCTTCGGGTTCCTTCTTTCACCTCCACTCTTTCACCCCTCTGTGTCGTTAATCAGGCTCCTTCTTCCGCTCCATCTTCCACCGTTCCAGGTCCTCTCGTTCTTACCGTGGACATGATGAAAGAGCCCCCCTCTTCGGCGGTACGCCAATCTCATCTGGAGACTTTACAGTGGAGGAAGAAAGAACGTTGCCGATTGTTTTGCGGGTTGTTAGGTGGGGCGCGTTGGTTTGGGCTGTGTTTATTTTGGGGAGGGAGGCTTGGTTTGTGATAAAGGGAAGGGGTTATTAGATGATGAGTTGAGTCGGGGCTTGAGGCTTTCGCTTCAGCATGGGATCTGGGCTGTGAAAGGTGTATTGGATAGCTCGATGCTGCGTCTTGTTCTTCTTCCCCACAAATCCGTATCCTTTATGCATTGCATTTACCTTCTTCTTTCTCCTTCTTGTACAATCTTGCGGTCAGATGAATGATTTGCCTAATATTAACGCCATCATCAATAACTCCAACAAGACCATGTAAAAAAAGACACGAACGAGTGAATTGCACCCTATCATTCCGTCTCGATAATGTGACTACAAAGCAAGTGCATAAGTGTACGCAGTCTTTGTTCCACTTCTGGGCAACTCGGGCGATCAGCTCCGTGCCAAAGTATGATATATTTAAACTTTCAAGCGTGAGATGGTCCGAAGGACGGAACCGTGATGATCTATGCTATCGAGTGCGCGTGACTTTACAATGCGCAATCGTTGCAAGTCATTGTAGCCAGTCGCGATGCTTCCTGTCTGGAAACATAGGAAATACTTATTTTTTCCTCGATCAGAAGTAAACAGACTGATAACGACGGGAAGTAATAGAATGGGGTAAGACAAAAAAAAGTCGAAAGAGTCGTGTTTGTGTTGCCAAGCTCGGCGAGTCCATATTGGGCCTTCGGAGGCAGAACGAAGGACGCCTGTGAGTTTCGGTGGCGAAAAGATCGGATGTTTTTAGTAAATAGACTTTGAAGAAAGTGGAGACCGCAGCTGGAACCGCCCAAAGAGAAGGGTCTTCCTGAGAATTGAGTCTCATAAAAGGCTACGCTGACCTCACGCGGTGGGGTTAGCGTGGGCCGGCACGTTAGCACACGGGCTTGCAATTGGCTATGGACAGAACTAAAGAATCAAGAATGCAGACTGAAACAGTTTGCGCCCGCATTCAGACCTGCTTTGTATTGGACGGGGACGATAAGGAAATTCAATCAAGGCGAGCTCTCGGAGTCTGAAATTGGATGTGGGAAGGAGAGAAGCGAGAGTGTGTTATTCGTGTGTTCGAAATGTCTCTCTAGAGAGATAACGTACCGCGAACGAGGCTGTAGGCTATAGGCCGCGAGGCAACGGTGTGATGTCGTCGTCGTCGAGTAAGGATGTTAACCCCGAACGATATGTTGACGACGAGTGGGATGATGATGATGGAAAGAGAAAGAGAGAGGATTGCCATCAGAGCGCCTTCAGCAGCCACAACTCCGGATTTTCGTCCTCCGGATCGCCGGCCGAAAAGCGGAAAACAGAAGAATTCGCAAAATCTAGATAAGCCATCAAACTCAAAAACTCAATTTGATAAGCAACTCGTTCGGGGAATTTTGTTGATCGTTTTCGCTCGATTCGGTTAATATAATGATTCCAGTAACGGACAGATGACAGTTTTGGACATTTTCGTAAGAAATTTGTAGATGCTACTTCTCTCACTTGTCGTCGACTGTCTGTTCAGTCCTTCTCCTCCTACGCCCACCACCTCCAGCTGCTGGCCATCGCAATCGTCGCTTTCCGTAGCGACGTCGAGCACGTTGACGTCGACGCGTTACCAGGGCCATTGAAAGACGCAGCCTTCGATCTTGGCTAAACAGTAGCAGCACCATAATCCAAAACCCAACCGCGGCGCGAACCCCCTTCCCATCATGCATTCCGTCTCAGATCTTACCACTTCGTCTCGCAAGACGTCGGGTACGGTGCCACCTAAACTTGTAGGAGCTTCTACCACCATCGTCGCAGACAAGCTCTATCTCTTTGGCGGCAGATTGGTATCCGAAAGGCGTATGGTTGCGGACTTATATGTCTTTGACTTGGAGACGTTTATCTGGACACGCGTGCCCCCGTATGCAGGCGACGACATTCCACAGGCGAGGTACTTTCATAGTGCAGATTCTTGTGAGTATTTGGTCTCGTTTTTTCTCTTTCTCTTGCTTCAGCTTGGGCATCGGTGGCAGTTGTGGGCAACTGAATAAGTGGAAGTGGGGGAGTTGTAATGGGTCACGCACGCACGCGCACTTCGGCCTTTGGCACGCCCGAGCGGCGCCTGCCCGTCTTGTCTCTCAAGTCCACTGATGGGATGGTTTTCGTGGTATCTGCTGAACACCATTCTTGGGTTCGTCGATCGACAAACAGCGCGATAAAACGGCCACAGGACTCGGCCTCATGTTGAGAAGCAGGGGATTGGTCCTGGAGGTCTTCGCGTATGCAGGGAGATAGTTGCCGATCAAGGAACACGTCGCAACCCTTAAACGGAGTCTGTTTGCCAACGCGCTTTGAATTCTGACATTGGAGTCAATATCGTCCTCTATGTCGCCGGGCATATCATGGCGCAGCATTGGTAATGGTGGCAACGACGAAATGCCATCACTGGCTGCATCCGTGCTCCTCGGGTCAAGCTGCCACACGCATAAACGCAGAACGCCATCTTCGTTCCTTTTCTTTGCTTCTATCAAGCCGCTGTCTCTGTTCGCTAACTCCCATTTTTTATACATTCTGTCATCACTTCTTTTGACATATGATGGCTTCGCATAACTCAATCAATTCACTATCACCACCACAGGGCAAAATTACTTGATCATCTTCGGAGGGATGGGCCATAAACCCGAGGCGAACTCTACGGACGACCTCGTCGTACTGAATGATGTTCGATTCTTGGATCTTTCGACTTATCGATGGTTACCGGTTGACCCCCGTAGTCCTATTGGACCTTCTAATCCAACCGATGCGGACCCCATTGACCCATCTACCACTGGAGACTCTGGCCGTCCTTTACCCTCGACATCCAACTTGAATGTACCATTCAACCCGCGGTCACGATATGCTCATCTAAGTGCCGTTAGCGGGGCTCGATTGTACATTATAGGTGGACAGGACCTCCAGAACGCATGGCTCGACGATATATGTGTTTACGACCTCCGTTCAAGAAAGTGGGCCGCTCGTAGACCGTACCCGAGGCATGCGGGCACTTATCGATCCGTCGCAGTTGCGGCTCAATGGAGAGTGCGGGACCCGACGAAGGAAGATGTTACGGAGAACCGTGCGGTTGGGATCGGTCCGTTGGGTGGCCGGTTTGGTAGTGCGAGTGGAAGTTCGAGTGTCGTTGGGAAGGATTTTACTTCGGCGGAGAATCTCATTCATCTCCCATATTCGACGGAAGCCACGGATGAGTATCCGAATGATATCTTCCTATATAGCAACTACAACGTAAGTATGTTTCTCAATATCACAGGTAATTAACTTAGCTGATGTTTTACGTCTGCGTAGTTCACTGACGTTAAGCGCGAGTTGGAAGTCTTTTCTCCGAGGCCAGATCACGCTGCTGACTTTGACATGAGTGACCGTTCATCTGCCATGTCTGGAACCGTCCTACCGCCAGGTCTTCGCTTCCCCACCGGTGCCATCTGTGGCCACCACCTCATCTTCACGGGCACCTATCTGGCCCATTCCTACCAATCCTACTCTATCTGGGCGTTAGATCTGACCACAATGACCTGGACACGTCTTGATCCGGGTGCCGCATTATCTACCGGCTCATGGTTCCGCGCGGCACTTTGGATATCACAAAAGAAAGCAACGTCGAAATTATTGATCTTCGGAAATCGGCAAGGGTCTTTAGTCGAGGATTATAATAGACGTTTGCTTGCTTGGGACGACGTTGCGGTGTTAGATTTAGAAGCCTTTGGTATATATCAGCCCCCGTCTCGAGCCCTGGATATTCGAAGCCAGGAGCTAGGCTTGGCAGCCCTCGAAGAGGGCCTACTGGCGGACTTTGAGATTGTGACAGATGATGGACGGCGGATCCCTTGCTCACGTCGGATGCTGGAGGCGAGATGGCCGTGGTTCAGGGAACAAAGAAGACTTCTTCGTGAACATGCGAGTCGCGCAGTCAATAACTCCCAAGAGCTCTCAATCGCCGCTGCATCCGCTCCTCCGTTACCGTCCTCAAGTGACTCCATACCTGCACCTGTTCCGCTTGCCGTCGGCGCTCAACCTGACGCACGACCAGATCCTCGATTGACTCCGCGTGCTCTCGTGCTCAGCGAACCATACGCAGTTGCACTTGCCTTGCTGCAGTACTTGTACACACGGGCGTTATTGACGCCATTGCAGCATGCGCCGGCAGTGTTGAGTCAAATTCTCTTAATGAGCGCAAGTTATGGCTTAGAAGAACTCGGAAGACTTGTACGGCATGCAATGCACAGGGCCTTGGCACCTGCGACTAGTGTGGGAGTGTACGAAGTCGCGACCCTCTGTGGATGCCAAAGTCTGCAGATCCGGTTAGTTGGTTTTGCCGCTTTGCCGTCGTTATGGCGAACATAAAAGATCCTTCGTCGCTGACTCAAATGTTCTTTTTCCTTCATTTGCCCCCTTCTCATCCCTTTATCAGAGCTCTCAAAGCTGTCATGGCTTCTAGCAGACGCAATACCAACCGGCCGCGTGGCGGCTCGACGAGCAATGCTGGACCAGGTTCTGGCCCAAGCAATGGCCCTGGTCCTGGTCCTTCAGGCCACGGAGGCGGTCCTGGCGGAAGAGACGGGCATGGGGGCACACAAGGAGGTCCGGGCGGGTCGACTCAAGGCTTGGCCGTAAGCATGTCGCGCTCGCGGGGAATGAGTGATTCTCGTGGCATCGGCTTTGGTGCTTACGGCAATAACGCATCGAATGGTGATCTCACTGGTGCATCTGCAGGCGTGCCGGAGGATATTCACCTACTTGAACTCCAAGAGGATGAGGTAGACTTGGATGAAGCGAGAGGTGTTGATGGGGATATCAACTTTGAGCTCGAGATCGACGGTGAACGTTCTTCTGTGGTAGGGCTGAGAGCCGAGTCAGCTACACCTACTACTGCCGTCCCGCTCTCTGCCATCTCCCCTTCGGTTTCCACGTTCCCGAGCTCGGCCACTACCGACTCTTTTTCTGATTCAATGTCACCAACTACGCCGACGTCGGCAACACTCTCAGAAGCGGACAGGGCAAAGATTGAAATAAGAATGTCGAAGATCCGCCAGAAACATCAGCCGAATCTTAGCATGGATAGCTTGTATCGCGCGCTGCAAGACGTAGATGCCGAGGTTGAGAAGGCGATGGGGAAGACGCTGTTGAAGGCTCGGGAAGCGGCAGAATCTCCAGAAGCGCCTTCACCGGCAGGAACATTTGGCACGAAGAGTGTCTTGTCTTCTCCTGCATCCTCAGCCGGCAACAGCGATGATGAAGATATCGGAGTTTTGGAGCTTGGTGAAGTCGTCAGTGGTGTACGATGGATGCCAGCCGGTGTTGCGAGTGCTAGTATGAGTTCGAGTCCTGCTACCAGCGCCAGTACAAGCAGCACGAATGTCGACGTCGGGATGGGTGGCTTGGTTCTTCGTACCAGATCTCGTCCGTTACCAACACCGCCCCAAGGTCTACCCGCTCCCCCACGCGCAGCATCGGCACCTGCTTTCCCCTTCGACGATCGGAAAGGAAAAGGGAAAGAAAGAGAATTTGACTTTATCATGGAGATGCCACCGTCGACTATACCGATCGATGTTTCGAATGACCCGCTTGCGGAACCTGCATCGAGCTTGCCAGTGTCACCGAGCGAGACGGCGGTAGCGAGCCCGAATCTACTTGATATGAGTCCTGACAGTAGGAATGTGTCCAGAAAGAAACTCGAGGGTGTGGAGGAGAGATCGATCGAGGGTGAAGAGTTTGAATCGTACTTTCCAGAGGAGAGTATGCAGGCACTTAACGGGTCAATCGTTAATCGTGAGCCCGAGATTGAGGAGCAGGTTCTCAACCCCAGCATTTCGCCGATTCGACGCAGGGCATATACTGCTTTGGCGGACCTTGCGCTCACTATACCGTCGTTCCCACCTGCCAACGGTGGTCCGGTTTCCCCTTCCCCGAAGACAGCAACGTCGACATCTGTACCTGCTTCGCCCAAAGGGAGTTTCCTCGTTACATCCCCATCCTTGTACGCACCGAGCCCTAAAAGCGCGAAAGGAGAGATCCACCCTCCCTTACCTTCAGCTGTATCCGATTCCGCACTTATACCAGTCCCAACTCCCAAGACGAAGACGAAACTCGATATCCCGCGATTGGATACGCGAAGCGAATCCCAACGCGCTTTGGATCGCTATCGAGAGCAAGATCAGGAAAACGAAGGCGAGAGCAGCGCTTCATCTCATCATTCTCACCAGTCCCGTGCTAGTACGAGGCCTTCGCCGCTCACCCCCGATTCACCTGCGCTCCCTACCCCAGGTGTTGTTGATTTTGAGGTGCTTCAGACCTTTGCCGCTGTGCATGGGTTATGCGTCGGTTTGGGGGCGCAGCATCGAGATGGTTTAGAAGGCGGACCGGAAGATGCTGAAGATATCAAGCGGAAGGAGAGCGAGATCGAGCACGCACCGAGGCAGGTTGAACTAAGTATGATTAGTGAAGATGATGAGGTTGCAGAGGATGTGGACATGGGGATGTTCGAAGAAGCTTTATTGGCGCGGAGAAACGGCAATGATCGTGCATCTAAATTGGGCCTTGGATTTGAAGTGGGATTGGGGAATGAAAACGGTTTGGCCAGCCCAACGCAAGGGGGCAAGCGTGTCTCACTATCGGCATCTCCCCCGCCTCCCGTCTCGCCATCCTCTCATGCTTTCGGGGTTAGCTCAACTCAAAAACGCGTGAGCGTCAACGGGGGTACCCTTGGGCATATTGCGTTTGCCACCTCCGAACAAGGACACGCGGATGCGAAGTATGACCGGACGGAGCAACGGCAAGCTAAAGCAAGATCGCAGCAGGGCCTCGCAGCTGCAGGATTTGTGGTCCAATCCCAGAAGAAGAAACCTCCGCCTGCTTTGACTATCCCATCAACAAGTTCTTCGCAAACGCATTCGCCTTCGAATAGAAACGGCTCTGTCCGAAACGCCCCACCTTCACCGTTACGCCTTCATGCATCAGACGCCGGCTTTGCTGCCCCGCAACACTTCGTAACGCGACCTCCACCCTCGCCGAATTTTCCGAACTTGAGACCATATACCGAGGCTTCTGTGACACCTGTACCAATGCCAACACTTCCGGAGAAAGGCAACAGCGGGGGCGGCGGGAGCTTTTTCTCAAAGAAATTCGGGAAAAACCTTAAAAAGAAGAGCCAGCCGGACATGGCGGTCGGCTCTCCACTTTCTATCACGTTCTCCAGTACTTCGTCCACCTCAGAATCTGGCTCAGGCTCCAGGTCGTTCACTCCCACGCCCGCAACGCCTTTCTCTATGACAGGTGCATTTAGTAACAGCCCTTGCCCCGAAACACGACCCCTCTCACCTAAATCTGCCAAAGCTGAGGCGAAGCGGCGCAAGAAGGAAGAGGAAAAAGCGCGTATGGAGGCGCTGGCGGAGCAATTCAGCCAGGGGCGGACAAAGAATGCGCAGCACGACGTGGCGAGTCTCATTGGAAGCGGTGGGGGCAGTGTGATGAGTGGAGGGAGCAGCGGGAGTGCGGAAAGAAGAAAGATGGCGAACGAGTGGGTGGAGGATAGTAAATGCATGTATGGGGCTGGAGGGATCATCTCAAGTTGGGGAGCGTTATGAGAGTGGTGGTGTCATTTTATCTCGCGTTTTGGCTTTTTCTTCTTTCTTCGCTTTCTTCGCTTTTTTGAGCGCGTCTTGGATGGGATGGAAAGCTCTGTTGTTGGTTCTTCGGAAGAGTTTAACTTATGTTTGTGTTCCGTGATCATTTCTTTTTACTTTCCTGCATTGCTTCGCGCGTACATGTGTGCGTACTTTCTCCCTCATTGTCTTCTTTTCTGGCAAATCTTGCCATCACTGTCCTTTCGTTCCTATTTTGTGTCTTAGCGTAAATAACCATGCTTGTTTGTACGCCTCTCCACATTTACCCACTCTTGGGATCTCATACACCGTCTCTTGCTCGTATTGCATCAACTTTATACCATTTTATGTTTTCGCTTTCATTTCCTAGCCCTAGCCTCTCTTTCGCGACTTCGTCCGCATCATCTACGAGATACCACCGCTACCATTCTTTCGTGCATCCCTTCCTCGCCCTCAGTGTTTGTATAGACCGTACCGAGTAAGACGCTCAGACTCGTTACGGGCTGTAAAAATGTAATTTACCGATGTTGAGTAGACTTCTCCTTTCTTTTGCGTAGTCTTCGTTCTGAACTTAATAAAATTCGTAGTCAGCTTCTTGACAGATCTTACGACAAGTACTCAAGTATCCACGGTATATGCATTCTGGGTGGGAAAATGTAACCTTATCGAGTCAGTGAGCGAGAGCTCCGTCATCGTCGTGGTGGCTCTTTGTTCTTCACTTCACTACATGACCTTCTCAGCGTGGACGGTCAAGTGCTACATTAATATTGTCAGCTTTTCGCATCCCAGATCCTTGAACAATGAGTCTCCGAATCGTGCCAGACCCGTGTCTTTGTCCGCTATAACCTAGCTGGAATGGTTTCGCTTGCGAATTTCGGGTTCAATGATTGCCCAGACGAATAGCATCACTGGGCAAATACACTGGATGGCGTGTTCGCCGTAATGCTTCGGACACCGCAACGCCCGGAATTAGACCAATAATCATGGAAGGCACGTTGGTGAGCTGGTGCTTATGTTTCCGCGCGCGTTTTCTCTGTTTTTTTGTGTCCTCTTGTTTCAGGGATATCCGTCTCTCATCTTGATGGGTGTTCGAGCTGCCCAAGAACGTGTCACATACACTTTCAATTGACCCCAAGAAGAAAGGGGAAGGCTGCCGACTGGAAGGTAACACGATGTGTGTCGTATATGAGGTATCCGTGCCCTGCGTGTCGGTCAGAGAACCGCTGTATAACGGCGCTCTGACGTGCTTCAGTTTCTTTTGTAAAAAAAGTGGGGTGGTTTTCTATGGTAACTCACAAGCTATTTCTTCTCCTTTTTGTCGATGCTACGAGAAGGATTTCTAGGTGAACGGAGACGACCAACCCATCCTGCTCACACTAAGAGTCGAGGATACGTGATCATGCCTGTTAATTCTTTCTCTTGACTAATGAGTAAAAGAAATTAACATCACCCTTTCCTCTCCTTTCAGATGCGAGCGACCAGAGTTTGCAGGTAACGTGTAATAGTAGACGTCGGCTCTGCTTCGATGCATTTCACTGTTTCAGAACGGAACAGCTTACAAGAGGTATTGTCATGCATATGATTAGGACCTTCCGTTTGAATACTGCTCATTGCTTGACAAGGCGTTAGGTTATCTGCATCAAAGTGGCGTCGGCTCTGACCTGTGAGGTACTTGGAGTGGCGCCGAGTGAAAAGCAATGACTGTGAACCCGAACAGTTTCAATTTGCCAGTCGTGTCTGCTGTGGTTTCACTCTATTGGTATAAATATCCGCAGTATGGACCTGAGATGGGCGCCTATTACACCCAACGCCTTTCCTGGACACCAAAGAGCACATCATGCCAAACTTCACTACTGTTAATAAAGGTACGCATGTCTCAAAAATCTCTATCATGCATCCATATGCTGACCCTTTAACCCAAACATCCTGTTGCTTCTCATCGCTCGACGCTCGTTCCATGCGCATATTATTTCTCCAAAACTACGACACTTGGATGTCCAACTACAAAATATATTGGACATCGACACCTTAGAACTGAAGGCCCGTGCTGCCAACGAGACAGAGTTCGTTCTTACTCCTGAAGATGGCAGCCTTTATGGTACACAATTTATCTTCCCTTTCTTCCTTGTCACCCAATCTGACCCTTTGACCACACCACACGTATGCTCACTTCAATGCGCACCGCGGATCCCATTGTTCGTTTCGGTCAATTTTTATATCTAGTACAATATGGTAAGAAGAATAAGGACGGCAAACTTGATGTTGCAGGTGTTTTTGATACCGATTACAAAGGACTGAAGACCGACCAACTGGTAGAAGTCGTGGTTACTCACTGGGAGAGCAATAGCAATATCGGAAGCGAGTGGAAGAAGAAATTGGATGATTGTGAGGAATGCAAGCGTTGAGTTGGAGATGACTCGGATGGTATTGGATAGGGCGCCAATGTGGACTTTGCTCTACATTTCAACTTCTCATACATATTCTCATCACGGTGATGCACGCTTCAGCTTTTAGCATTGTCTCGACTTTTTATAGATGATTATTTGTTCTGACGTTCTTCAAACGAAGTGAAAGGAGATTGTTCTCGTTCCAAAGTTTGTTTCTCGTTTATCAAAATAGATAATAAAACATTCACTCACCAGAAGATTTGCATACATTTTCTCTATCTCTTGTAACTAGTATCTGTCATTTCCAAGCTTTACGTCGTTATCAATATCATGATCGACTTCGGCGTTATTGAGCAAGGTGTGCCAGTGTGCGATTTGAGGTAACAAGTTCGTCAGGCCACTCACTGACATTTCGACATACTGGATTGGACGGCCGCGTCGAATGCTGAACGCTCTGCTCTATGATATCCTGTCAGATTTGCTAAAACACGCTGCTGAAGATGTAGCGTTCTACCTCACTCTTCACATGGACGTCCTTACAGGTGCGCTAATGTGCCTTTAAAATTTAAATACTTGAATTGCTACTACCAGCTCTTACATTTCTCTGACGTTCAATTCATGACTCTCTTGTACTAATTGTTATTATGCGCCCAACACTATCCCCTGTAATCCCCATCACAACTACCACCACTGGCACTTGTCTCGCCTGACAACTTAGTTTACTACGGTAAACGGGTGAACATCAAGGAAAAGAGATTGGGCAAGAATTACAAAGGAAAAGACGGCAATTTTGACGGCACAGACGTAGCCGCTCTCATCTTTGGATGTAAAGGCCTGACTACTGAGGAATTAGCGAAAATGGTGGTAACACATTGGTTGAGGAACATCACGATTGATAAAAAGTGGAAGAACTTAGACGAGTGTGAGGAGTGTGTAAGATTGAAAGCGAAAGGGAAGAGGCGCGCTGCGAAGGGGGTTCCGAGTCAGGCTCAGGCTGGAAGTGGTTGACGTTTGGGAGGATGAAGACGAATTCTACCTGCCATGCATATGTGCATATGTTACAAGTAGTATACTTCACTCCAAGTCCCATGGAAGCCGTTTGCATCTCAAGGGACGCTGTTAAACGAAATAAAATGCAGAGCATGTACATTGTATGGAGCGCGGGAGCAACGATAAGAATCCGAGAAGCTATAAGCATAAAGTACAAAAGAGGGCCACTGAAGAAAAGGTCGTTACTGAAAGCTCAAAGGTGAAATGAATAGTAATGAAAAAAAATGACAGTTTAAAGCAGTAATACACGGTGAGATCAAAGTATGGGACGAAGGGGAGTAAGCTTAGCGTCATGACAGGAAGGATAAGGAGAGGGAGGAACTATAGCGTACAGAGTAGAGGAAACGTTGAACAGTTCATAAACATCTTAGGGATGAAGCGAAAATTCCAGCGACAGGCAAACGAATAAAAACAGATAGGAAATGCGGGATATGGAGAGTGAGGGTATAGAGGCAGTGTATGAAATCACTCAACCTGTAGAGCATGGGGATTGGTAGTCGAGCTCGTAGCAGTCGGCTCTGATGCACTCAGCCCAACACCAGCGTCACCACTTCTATTACTTTCGCCTCCAGAAACTCCATGATCATCCGTCAAGGGCGAAAAGAACCGGAAGGAAAGGAATGAAGAAGGCGGTCTGGGTGCTAGTCGAGAGGGCGAAGCGTCAGGGAAGGCGTGACTCGCGCTTGACTCGAACGGTTGGGCACGTTCGTGTTCGGGGAACTTGAAGGTGCTATTTTCGCTTTCTTGTCCTAGTTGAGCGTGGTTCGGCCTTGAGAAGACATTTGGAGGAACTGTGCCTGAACCAATATTTACGGTATCGTTAGTGGTGCTCCATGGAAAGACAGAACTAAAGGCAGAGGTAGAGGTGGTGTTATTACTGGGCACCGGCTCGCCTCCGAAGGCAGTATCACCTGCCATCAAGAATGCCTCGACAGACTCTTGCGATTCGTCTGAGGCTGGGTCTTGCCGTTCGTGGAAGTATCGATCGTTCATACTGTCTTGGTGACTTAGATCGCGATTCCCGTGTCCCTCACCTGCGTCAATAGTCTCAACATCGGAAAAGTCAACGTCGACGTCTGTGTCCTCTTCTTGTTCCACATCGACAACCATAGCTGCGCTCGAACTGGGCTGCGGAACACGTAACGTTCGGTGTTCGCTTTCACTGTGCGTGGTTCCCGGTGCGAACAGCGTATCTAGTCGTCTTGTTCTTGAGTTCGAACGCGCGAGGATGGGTGGTCTGTGCTGTCCCAGGATCTCACTCATTTCTGTTGGTCGACTACCACCTCTATTGCCAAGCATATGGCCAGATCTCGGCCCAGTTCCCGATCCTAATCCTGGACTTACACCTGTACTAGACGCATGGCTGGAACCACTGGAACCACTATTGTTGGCACCAAATCGTCGTAAGAGGTCTTGAAACCCTGGGCGTGCAGTCGACGAGTACGAGTTTGAAAAGGGTCCTGCTGTTGTGCTGATCACAAGGTCATTCTGGGCTATGTATGACGGGATGGGACCGTCAGGAAAAGGTGGGAGGATGATATTGGGCAGAGGAGCATCAAGGATTGGGAGGCGGGGAAGAGGCGCAGTTGAAGAATGGGTAGTCATCGGTTGTGTGTTAGGGCGCGTTGGAGCGCCGGGTATCATCATAGGGTTGGAAGTAGGCTCGGGCGATAGGATAGGCTCTGGTGGTACAAGGAGGTGATTTACTATGGCCGGGCGTCAGTTCAATGAGCTCAAGATAAGCAAAAGAAATTGCTTTACATTCTTTTCCATGAGCTACGACACGTATAACCCGCAGATAAGGTAGAGTATATGTATCAGTGACCAACCCTCTGCGAATTAACAAAGGTCAAATGATCCGACTCACAAGGTTCGTTCAAATCTGGACATTCCGTTCCCCGCAAACAATCCGTCTTCACAGGTAGCTTTCCCTCGCGAATCGCCTTCCGCCTCTCTCGGATCCACCAATCCTTCAGTCCATCGACGAACACCTCTGCCGCGCAGGGCCTGCAAATAGTCCCCCGAGGCGCAGACGAATCCAATTCAGGCCCAGACGCTCCCGCGATTGAGCCAACATGAATGTCGGAAAAGAGGCCTTGTTCGATGAGGGGCTGGAAGCCTCGTGGTTGTGATTGGATATACATTGCGATCTGGTGCATATGGTCAGTCAGTCGCAGCGTTCGGCGTGGTGTGATAAATTCCATGGGGAGTGAGACACTGACCTGTCTGAAGACATGCTTCGGTAAGATCCCCTGTACCCGCATGTAATCAATCATTGCCTCCACTTCGATCGTGTTATCGTCAAATAATTCGTACACTTCGGGGCATTGTACAAGATCACCGACATCAGCGAGGCCCGCTGGGCTTTGCGACGCTAATGAAAGCGCGGCACATCGACCTTGAATAGTGATTCCACAGAATGAAACGCGACAAAAGTCACAGCGAGTGGTGGCGGGTGCTCGAAGGGCAAGGAGAGACTCGCAGTTCCCGCAGAAGCCGTGACCTGGGGGTGGACCGTCGTCAATCGGCCATCCGCGTCCGGACCTATCGGGGGTGGAGGAAGAGGGAGGAGTTGGCACGGGTTGTGGGCAGGTGTAGTTGTAAGCGTTGTTGGGGGTACAGTGAGGGCAGGGTTGGAGATATTCAGACGGAGTTGGGATGATCGGTTCTGGGGAAGGTTCGCGAGGGACCGGGATCTATCATTAGAAAGTCGACAATTAGCCATGATATATACATGCCATTTGAAAATACAAGATCAAAGAACCCACTTTGAACGCACGAGAGACTGGGTAACTCTCGTCTGCTTGTATCCGCTCGCGTTCGCTTCGCTGCCGATGAGGTGCCACGTCCAGCAGCACATCCACCATTGTCTGCAGCGCTCGAGATGGGACAACAGCGGACGACACAGTTCGACACGTAGGACAGTTTGTTCCTCCATTCTACAAGAATTAAAAGCACGAAGGCGAGAGATTAAAACCAGCAATATATGTCAACCTCATCCCCGTTCAAAGGGCTAGGTTATGACGATGGGATTACGCACCTTGATCCAGAGCGTACAGCAGCTGGGCGTCCCGAACTTCATCAGCTTCATTCATTTTCGATAAAAGACGAGGACAGCTCACCTTCCGCAAAAGAAGTGGTCACAAGGCAGGACGACGACAGGTTTGTATACGAGCCCGGCGCAACATCCGCACTCCAGCTCCTGCGCGAGACGCTCTACAAGCGCGTCCCCATCGATCATTGCCATCTTTGCGACATTACTTCCTACTACATCACGATCCTTGCTTTCCCCTTCACATTCATAGTCGACGCCATTAGCGCTTGTGCTTGACCCACTGGGTCCAACATCAACATCCTTCTCATCGTCGCCAGTACCGGACTCTTTCAACCTCTTCTTCCGGCTGTTGTTGACCTGTTCTTCATCCACGTCATCTTCAACGTCCGCTGACGAGATGGGCCGTTTCAACATCGTTGAGGAAGTTGTTATTGCAGCAAAGGTTGCGATTGTGGAGCTCGAGGGTAAGGGTGAGATTGAAGTAGAGTGGTAGGCGTGTCCGGAAGCGCTGCTTCCACCTTCGTTCCGTATATCGGTATTGGCACCGACAGGCAATCGCTCGTCTCTGCGTTGGTCGCCTACCCTTATCGATCGTCCAGGGTCTGGTTCCGAGGCCATTATTTACCTGATAGACTGCTTGACCACTATAAACGATGTAGAAAGTGATGGTAAGAAGGAGAGGGAGGAGTGCTATCAACTCAAGCCAGTCGCGAAGCAAGCGTGCCTTTAATGACGGTAGATCGACAGATCGGCAGTCCATTTCAGACTAACCTTACTGTTTTCGGAAGACCGTAAATAATGCCGGGCCGAAGTCCGGAAGCATTTCTTTTTTCTCTCGTCTCAACACACATGTACAACAAATATGAGAACTATGTATGTTGTCAGACTGGCGGGAACGTCGGCCAGTGTATTGGAAATAAGAATCGGATATCCTGTTACAACAGAAACAGTTGAAGGATAAAGTATAGGATCGAGAGCGATACATTGATACAATGGTATTAATTGAAAAAAAAAACAATGAGTGAAAGCAGAACGGATTCCAAAGTAGAACAACGAATGAACGAAAATGTAAGTAAATAGAACGCGAAAAGGGAGAATGCTAAGAGTCGGAGTCCCCAGCCGATACTGCCCATGAAGAGTTATCAAAGAGCCCTAAGTCAGCAAGCCCCAGACTCTCTAACGTCGCCTTTGCTGCCCCGCCGGAATTGATGCCCACCGGGGCAGCAGACGATTCCGCAGCGATTTCAGCTAGCTGTGCTGCAAGGAGTGCAAGAGCACCTTGTAGCTGAGCGCGAGAGGATGGGGAGGGATCTATATGAGAAGACGAAGTTGCTGGTGCTGCCGTTGATAATGCGGAAGGCCTTGTTGCGGCGGATGGTGGGGGCGTAGGCATGTGGAAGTCGGCCTCTGAAGCGAAGATGGGTGGTGGTACCAACGTCGAAGGAGCAGGCCCAGAAGGATTTTTGTTCGCTGCTGTTGACAAAGAGCTAACAGTGACATTCTGCTCCGGATCTACTTCGTTTTGAGACGTCGTAGCAGTTTCCGTCGCAGGCTCATCGGACGGCGAAGTATCACCAGGATCATCACCCGATGCGAACACATGACTTCCATTGGCCCCATCTCCTGGACGTATAGGTGCCATGTTAAGCGCCTGCAAGATACTATACGCAGCTTCCATACTATCCCTCGCGCTCTCCTCCGCCTCGACGCTATTATGCAAATCCAAGTCCACCTGGTTAATCAGGTCAGGCGGCGGAGGCGAAAACGCAGATCCAGGAGGTACAGGGCTCTGACTAGTCGTACGGCGTGATGAGGACTTGCCAACGGCGCCAGGCCCGTACGTCCAAGTGTAGTGATGTGGTGGGAAGTGGTGTGTATTTGAAGGTTGATGTGAGGAAGGGTTCGGGTTTGTGACTGCTTTGGTGTACGATTGGGGACGGCGAGTCGTCCGACGGGCACTCTGATGTCCCATTCAGTATTCAGAAAAAAATAGGAGTAGGATTTCTTTTGAAGAGAACCACTCACATGTCCCCCTAACCAATTCACATTTAATCGATACCTTCCTTCTTGATTCTTCTCAAACCGCCCACGCTTGTATGCCTTTTGAAGCGCCTGACTCGCGCTCGGCCGAAAATTTGCCTGTAGTGGATACGTCGCTGCCATCCACTGGAACAGCTGCTTCGGTGCAACGCCGTTCGGGTCGTTCAGTACAAGGAGCGCTTGGACGATCATATCCTCGTACGACGGAAGGTCGTCGTCTCCTCCGCTAGGACCTGTCATACCACTTCTCATGTGATTTGAAGTGTTGACCGGTGGAGGTGGAGGGGGTGGAATGATAGTGGCATGGTGTGAGGGTCCGGCGATGGGTCCTGGAGGTGGAGGTGGGGGAGTAGCGAAGTAGGCTTGGTTGAAGGTTGTTGCTTGATATGAAAATGTACCGGAGGCGTAAGGATTCGTGAAAAAGCCGGGTTGAGGAGAATGTGCATATGAGGATGACGCTGGGGGTGCAGGAGGAGCAGGAGGGGGAATCGGCGTCGTTGTAGGCTCAGGCGCGTGTGCGGGCGCTGGTGGGGGCGGAGGTGGAGGAGTAGGTAGTGGGTCCGAATGTGCGGGCGCTGATACGGGAGCTGGCGTCGGGGTTGTCGTCGGTACTGGCGCTGTCGCGGGCGAAGTTGCAGGTGCAGCTGGAGCCTCTGTCGTTATCTCCACTGCTGCTCCGTTCGTTTCTGTCGGCGTCGTCAACGGTTGTGAAGATGAGGCCACCAATGTATCGTTATCGTCCTCTGTCCCATTCTGCGTTTGAGCCTGCGTCTCGCTCGCAGATGCACGGACACCCATAGCCCTCAACGCCCCCATCGCCTTGTCCTTCTCGGCCTGCGTAGGGCCACTGTCACCAGTCCCATTTCCACTGCTATTATTCGCTGTCGCAGCAGTCACACTTCCGACGATGGCTGCGACCGCGGCTTCCACCACTGCGGACTTGAGGTCCTTGGGCCATATCTCGGACAGAACCGACGGCGGTGCGTGAGCAACAAGCTTCAAGATTGTCGAGACAAGCTTATCAGTCGGCAGCAGACTGAGGTACGTCTTCTTGAGCGTGTATATATCGTCATTCTCTTTCGAGCTTACGGTTTTGTTGAGGCTTGGGCTTGCATTGGCATTGGTCGTGCTCACATCATCGCAGTGTGCGCTCAACAGTCCTGGATCGATAATGGGGTCATCCTCGATGGTATCCTGCCGAGCAGGCGTGAATGCATTTGGAACGCCGTCAACATTGCTGGCGCCGCCGATGCCGACATTGTCATCGATGGCGAAGACGGGAGGCGGGGGAGGACTGAGTGCCATGGACGACGTTCTCTCGTGTGTTCCGTTCTGCTACACAGTTTTTCATCATCCTATCTTGAATTTTTCTTTCTTTTTCGGGGCTCAACAAACTCGGCTAGGGTCACGTGCACAAGACTTCCTCATTGGGCAATTTGGGATTCTTTTTCTCGACTCTCCTTTCTTTGTTTCACTCTCAGCCTGAGGCTCACCGCTATTGATGTCAACTTGAATCGACCTTTTCGATGCGTCTCGTGGAGTATACCACTCATTAAAAACATCCTCTTGCGGCCTATAGTCTTTCTTGACACTAATACTCACGGATCTCCGGCAACCTCTGCCGCCACATGGACGGTCTTCTTTACTCGGTCGACCGATATCTAGGTCTTTTTATGCAAAGAAGTGGCGGCTAGATACATGAATCATAAATCGTACAATGACCAAACGGTGCTTTCTCTTTCGATTGCAGACTTGTTGGCCACCCTTCGTCATGTTAAAATTTATCAAAAGGACAAAGGACAACGGTGGTTATGAAGAACTCCCGAGAAGGTTCGATGGGGTGAAGAATCGGAAGAATGTGGCTGCTCTCGAACCGTATTACAAACTCTTGGATAACAGTTTGTCCTGATTTTTCTTCTGATTCGTCTGTTTGCGACTCGCCATTCACACTTGTATTTTTCAAGATGTCCAACCCCTGTTAAAGGGTGACGTACACATATACCCTCGGATTTATGATGTAAAGAATGATGGCTCGTACTTTTGCGGTGCGTCAATCTTGGTAACTACTCCTACTCCTACCGATGCAACTGACCATTTTTCTCTGTCCGTTAATGGTTTAGTTTACTACCAAATACAGACTACCGAGGGAATCAAGAACGCACTTGTTACTTGGGGAAATCTTAACGACAGGGAGACGGTAAATACCCTCGAAGGCGGTTTCGACAAGAAACACGACGAGTTTGTTCCGAGGTGGGCTCTTAAATAGAAGGAGCTCTGAGTTGTAGTTCTGGACCAAGAGAATTTGTTTTGTGTTCCTTGATTAATTATCGTGTGTGCTGGAAAAAAATCATCCCGTCAACGAAGACTATTTGATTCACCTTACAGACGTTGCGACAGTGCCACGGGACTGACTTCAGGATCATACAAACATGCGAGCTTTGCTCGCCCGAGCGCAGATAGTCATTCCTGTCTACTATACGCACCGAATGACGAATCATTGACGTAACGTGTGGGACTCTTCAAAGATGTGACGCCACCGGCAGGGTTTTTAGAGACGTTTCCAGCTAGTCCGAGTCTCCGAGCGTCAAACTTGCGAATTGTTCCTTTTGGTATATTTTCGCACTGGCAAGCAATGTCGTCTGCTCGGCAGCCTGTGCCGCTTGGGCTATGGCATTCTGTCCTCAGCAGAAGGTGGCTATGAGTTTTCGTAGCTCGGCCTTGGAGCCAATCTTGTCGTTCTCTCCACACGACGGCGCATAGGATACTTGGACACGCGATCCCGCCTCGTTTTCGGAACGGAATCTGCTTCCTCTTTTGATAATTCCGAGAAAGGCTTTGCTCATGTCCGAATATTCGTACCTCGTCCACTTATACACAGTAAGTGTTCAGCATCAAAATACTCAAACGATATACTCAGAGGTGCTTTAAAATTATAGATAATATGAAAGGGATTCACTTACATTTATCATAACATCAAGTTGAATGGCTACTCGTCCTACTCTTTTGTTTCCTGATCTAGTGGTCTTCGCCAATGTATCCGGTGGCGGTAAAAAGGGGATTCGTATGTAGGTAATGTGGAAATGCAATGCAACTTACGAGGCTCCTCGCGGAGAGCTCGATTATGCCACCGCAATTTTTATCCGACTCAGGAGCTTGCGACTCTTGTACAGGCGACTCTGAAAAGGAGGCCTCAAAAACCTATAAAGGAGGGCGGTTGTGCGAGCATAACTTTCATTATCGATCCTTCTTCTACTTCATCGACACTACTACTTCCACTACTCTCATACAAACTTGATTCTTACGATGCAAATCATTGGACTTCCGTCTACCTTCAGCACCCTTGTTAGCGAGCACGGCGACGTTGGTGCGTTGCAGGCGTACTATGCTGCGGTCGACAAGAGTGCGTATCCTCCCTTCCGGTTCGGTTCCGAGTATTATGGGCTATAATCTGACTTGGATCCATCAGCGATCAAGCCTAAACTTAGTCAAGGCATCAGCGTTACCGTTGGGCTCATTGTAGGCGCTGACGGTAAACAGTTCGTAGGTGAGTAGTCTAATAATTTTCTGATTCATTTCGCAACTCACGATTATCGTGGTATGGTGTAGCCTACTATTCTGGACCTAGCATGGCACCAGCTCGCCAGAACAAGGCGTTTAAATTAGGCGAGGTTAAAGCCGGGGTGACAGAGGCACAGGTGACTGCAGCTCTGGGAAAGAGAGAGCCCTCAGACTATATCGACAGCGATGCTTTGGATGTTGCTTACCTCTAATAAGTTTGATCTCTAGCTTTGATGGCTATGGTATAGTCTGGCGATGCTTAGATCTCCATGCAATGAAGCATAAATGATAGTAATAAATGATAAACGATATTTCCCCCAAACACACGAATGACAGCAAATTTTTGAATAAGAAAGATTATCTCCCTTTGAAACTTTCTCTCTCCCCCTCTCTTTGAAGCTCGTCGAACCAGCCGACCTCTCCTGAGCTGAAATAAGATTTCATAGATGTACACATCTGGGCTTACTGGTAAGCTAATTTTTGTCTCCGAGGTCTGCTATTTGAAGTTGACCCACGTTGTCCGTTGATTGAAAGTGGACGTCGCCGTACGGAGTCATTTTTATTCTTAGGCTCGCGAGTCTTCTTATACGATTTTTCACATCGTGATCCTCTACTATTCCTTGGTTGGGACCTGACGGTCTCCCGAAGGCGTATGATGGATCCACAATAAGACATACGGGAATGGCATTATGTCTGAAGAGTATTGCTCTCTGATCACTGAGAACTCGTCATTTGTATATTCGGAACCTCTTACCTTTCTAATTATCGAAATGAATACATACTCAGAGATCAAGCCCGGGTTTCAAGAGGACATCGAAATAACCCCCATACTCAGGACCCTCGACGATGGCACATAAGAGGTCAAAGCCATGCGCTCCAGAACATCTCAGTATTCAATAACAGAGCTGACTCGTGAGCATTGCAAACTTTCCCAGCGTCGCTTTTTGTTACTGTTAGTATGCAGCTTCGGCTCACGAGAGAAAATCATCGAGCGGCAAAGAAAAAAGCGTTCGCGAAGCTTGACAGAGGGTCAGATTCTCATTATGTCGTCGCTTCAATTATGAAGCCCGTATCTGATTGAGAGCAATAGCGTGTCATAATATAGTCATGAGATGCGCAGATGAAAGAAAAAAGTCTACTTCACTGGCATACGCGCGTGTAACAATCAAGTACAAAATGTACTTGATGGTAAATTCCGTCTGCGTTGTTAGAGTATGAAAGCGAGGCCGGAGCTTGTTTTAGGGCCTGTATGAATGATGTATCCATGAACGAACTCCAAAAGTGCATTGAAACTCGCCACATCGCAGACTTGGCAATGTCGCATTTACTTGGCCTTCCGGATACTGAGTCAAATAGGCGAGGAAGCGGTACATTTTCCGCTTTCTGTACAAGGATCCGGGCCTATCAACATCTCGGAATAAAAATGGTACATGGTTAAGTAGAAACCTTGCAGGAAATAAGTGAGTCCTTGCTTGAACAAGAGTCGGCTACTACGGTTCGCCACCCGGAGTTGTCTGGCACGGGGTGGGAGTCCCGTATCTTGGTGATTCCATGGGGCTACCAAGAAGTGGGATACAGGGCCTATAAAAGAAAGATATGGCGGCAAGTACAAACCATACTTTCTCTCTCACCTCTTTATACGTACTTTATCTCATCTTAAGATGAGGCTTGATGGTATCCCGGAACGTTGCAACGAAGCCACTCTGAAAAAAGACTATGAAGATGTTCCGTTGAGTTCTTTCGAGGCGTATTACGATGCTATTGAAGAACGTACGCTCTACTTTCCTTTTTCGGTGTCTTTGCGTCATGAAGCTTGATTTATATATGAATTGGTAGACATTAAGCCCAAGCTTCGCGCAGAGATCAGCATCTCTTGTTGGTATAAGGAGCTCGACAGCGGAATTAGAAAGTTCCTCGGTAAGTAACTTAAATGCTTCGTGAATCCGAGACGAATAAGTTTAACACTGAATGGGTGCTAATGTGAATCCCTCGCGCGCACGTCAACTAGTTTCATACTCCGGAATCAATATGAAGCCGGACGACGAGGCGGCTAAGTTTACGTTGGGTCCGATGACAAAAATGATACGAAGGAAACGGTAATGGCGTATCTCCGTTGCAGACCCGTTGATCAGTATGTCGCCACAGGAGCTTCGAAATGACGGTGCTATAATGATTTGCATGGAGAGATTAAAGCAACAATATTAGTTCGATTACGAATTACAACGGTAAAATCATAACTGACCTCATTTATTCACATGGTGTAAAACCGCACCTGCGAAGGCGAGTCGCCAAATGCTAGTTCACCAGCGCAAACGAGTCATGTGCAAAGTTTAGTAATGGCACATATTTGATTCATTGTCTGATCAAATGCAAACGTGCGAAATTTTGGCGGATGTGAGAAATGTAAACTCAAGGTGAGTTTCCTTCTAATGGCGCCACGTTTGCATTTCTTGGCAACTGTGTCCCTCCCCTTTTTACGAAATATGTCCTTTGGATGGGGGCTAGAAATATGCGGCAAACTTTGGGATATAAGTAGGGTGCATTGCCAAGGGGTTAATTTATCCCCGATAAATATTCGACCTACCAGCGTGGCATTCGAGCAAGAAGATCACAATGTCAGACTTGGACCTGTGTAGAAGAATAGAAGAAAGTACGCACTTTGTATCATAGGCAATACGATGGATGTCCTTTTTTCAACGTCGATCATTCAACTTCTCAGAGCTTCAACGTCATACAAATACCGAGCTTTACGGTGTGGAGACTACGTTGGGTGATACGGGTGTGCAAGGTGTTTTAGTCACTTAATGATCTTTGAAACGTTAACATACTCACAATACATATCCGAACTCATGACTGCTATCATCTGGTCCTCAATGCCTCTTTTTTCCGCGCTTTCACTCGCCGTGCCGCAGTGACAGTCAGAGACAGGATTGGAAAAGGGATCGTTTCAAGTAAACTGGTGCCTTTTACGACGGAGGAAGATTTGATGCGAAAGCTTGACTGGGAATGGCTAAATTGCATACCGGAGGAGGCTCGCACCAACAGGGTACAGTTTCGCTTGTGATTATTCTGGACGCATAATAGACTTAGAAAGGATGGACCATGCCTTTCCAAATTATAGTCAGCTATACTTCATAATGATAAGCCAACGACATTGACTCCTTGGGCTGACCAGCTACTTATAACAATTGATGCTCTTGTCGGCACCATCATGCACTGTGAATCAATAGCTTCTGAAAAAAAGCTATACAACTCGCAGGTCAAACACCATAATGCGGCTTTTATATCTCAGGGACTGACCATGGTAGAGACGAGGTCGGTTATCGAGGCCACCGCACTTGAAGGGCGCCAATTCCGTATCAACTTCGATTTCAAGGTACTTTCTCCTTAATCATGCGGCATATGTGTTCCTTGGTCTTTGTGAGCCCATTTCCGAGAGAGATGCTCGTCCATAGTAGTAGGATGAGTTCCAGTGGCGAATTGACCAATACACACAGCAAAATGGGATGCTAAGTCTCCTGTCGCTTGCAACTGTTTGACTTACGAGCGAAAAACCATCGCTGTCCGACATTTGAGAGGGACTAGAGGACAATGGGTGAGCCTATTCGAGCCTGGTATCCGTGCGACTCATTGTAATTGACCCAGGGGGTGTTAAACGGCCGTCACAAATCAGAAGTTGAAAAGAAAAGACTTTAAGAGCTGGTTCGGGTTCGGACACTCCGGGGATTTGCGGATATCCCGCAATGAGAAAGGGACTTAGAAGGGAATTGAGAATTTAGATGTGCTTTTTCAGTTGTTGTAGCGAAATAAAGTAACCGTATTTAGACTATGTTGTCAAATTTTGATCGTGATACATGCCTTTCTAAATCAAAATTTGCATTTCCTCAAATTGTTTGGAGCAAATAGATTGTCTATTCTGGGTGCGAATTCCCTTTACCCTCCGTTTTCCCGTTAAAAACGGAGGGTAAAGGGAATTCGCACCCAGAA
>JAFREE010000083.1:0-106475 GCA_019400425.1 Hymenochaete sp. R1 | reverse complement strand
CTGCATATCTTTGATTGAATAATAATTCGGGAAGCTATCACGGTGACGTCGAGGACGACTAAGGCTGGCAGTAATGATAATGATGAGGGAACAGAGTCGAGAGGACGACCGCACGAGCTTCTCCAACTGCTTCTGCGCGAAAAGATTGTTGGCGGTTGTTTACGCGTCCATGCTGTCACGTGCATTGATGATCTTCTAAGATTTCTAGATTTCTTCAAAGTGCAAAAAAGCAGGCCTGTTCTTTCTTTTAACTCTGATGCTCTCTGGCCCGGTCCAGACGACCTCTGTATAAGCCCGTCCCATGAGCTTTATATCTCTTTTCTCGAAGCACCTGACAGATGATGGTCTGAACGAAGTTTTTAACGCAAGTGTGAGTTGTCTTGCTCTCGTGATTCTCAAGCTGCACCTTGACCAAATATATATATTTCAAAGGCTGGTCCTTCCACCCTGAGTCGCCCATCTATATCCACTGCCTCGATTGAAAAGGCTTCGGAGAAGTCTGATCCCAAGGAGCTGAAAAGATCGCGTCGTAATAAGGGCGGAGACTCAGACGTGGACCTCGTTAAGAAAGATTCGAAGAAACGCAGGACAGAAACCAAGATTCCGAATATTAGCGGCGCAGAAGAGGCGAAGTCCATTCAAGATCATTCAAACCGTTCGGATGATGAGCAAGGGTCAAGCAAAGCGACGGGTAATAAGGATGAGAACGAGAGCGACGAAGACGATACATCTTTCTATGTCCCACCCCAACACGAATCTGTAACCAACAACGCTCATGGGAAACACAGATCATCAAAGGCCTACGGTTTTGTCCCAGAAGATGAGACCCAAGAACAGCGCGATCAGCGCTCTCTTTTCTTGGGTAATTTGCCCGTTGCAGTCGTGAAAAGCAAGGTACGAAGCCCACATGCAGAATCTTTATTCATATGCTAAAAGTATTCCGCAGCCGCTCATGAAGCAGTTGAAGCGACACATTCTCCTCGCCATACCACGAGCCAAAATAGAGTCGATTCGTTTTCGCTCGGTAACTTTCCTCAAACCCACATCCAAGCTCCCTGATGAAGGCGACGATCCAGAGAAGTCAGCATCAGCAAAACAACTGCGCCAGCAAAGACGCGCAGCTGATTGGAGAGGAGAGCAAGCGTCGAAAGAAGGATCAAAAAAAGATCGGCAGGAAGCAGAAGAGGAAGTGGAGAATAAGAAAGGGGCGAAACAGTTCTTGACGTCTGCAGAAAAACGACGGTTAGCTGCAATCAAGGGTGATGTTCACACGGAGCTGGTCGCAACGACAAATGCGTATGTCGTCTTTGCCTATCCAGTTCCTTCAAAAAGGGAAGAGGTTATGGATCCGTTCGAAGCGGTGAAAAAGGCAGTTTCGAAGCTCGATGGCACGACCTTCGAGGATCATATAATCCGCGTGGATTTCGCAGCGCGATCTGGCCCCAGTTTGCATACTAGTACTGCTGCCTTAGGCTCTGCAACAGATCCGCGACTCAGCATTTTTGTGGGAAATCTCGATTTTGCAAGCAGCGAAGATGATCTGAGAGCCTTTTTCGAGAAAGCATTATGTGAGGAACGAGGAACAAAGGTTGGGAAGACGAAGTCAGGCGGTGACAGTGTAGCCTCTGGCAAGTCTATAGGATGGGTATCCCGGGTTCGCATTATTCGTGACAAAGAGTCTCAGCTTGGCAAGGGGTTTGCTTATGTCCAGTTCTCGGTGAGACTCACTCTTCTTTTGCGCATTTCTTACCTTCTAATAATATGCGATCTTTTGGTGCTGCATTAGGAACGGGACTGTGTAGATGATGTCCTGGCTCTGGAGCCTGACAAACTCAAATTCGCCAAGCGCACGCTCCGCGTGCAGCGCTGCAAAGTACTCATCAACTCAACATCAACGAAATTGAAAACTTCGACGTCCAGGCTATCGGGCGACGCTTCACAACTTAAATCTACTCTGAATAAAGCCGACAGGCAATATGTTCCATTGATTAATGTACCCAAAGGCGATCCATCTCTTGGTTCCCGCCTCGCAGACCTCTCCAAAGATGAACGCAAATCCGAAAAGGCACGCGATGCGGATCGTGTTGCTCGACGCCTCGCCAAAAAGCGAGCGAGGAATGCATTGGAAAAGGCTAGGCTTGATGTGGGTAAAGGGAAGAAGCGTTCACGTGAGAGGAAAGGGAAGGATAAGGCTGGTGTCAATACGGGAAAGAAAGAGGGGAAGAAGAGGGTACGAAGCGAAAAGAGTCTGGAGAAGAGAAACGTGAAGAAATAGGAGCATTGCTTCATTTTAGGGTCACCAATTCCTCGTTCAAACATGTATATCAAACGTATCGTGTCAAGCAGATATCATTACGAAGTGTACACCATGCTGGGCTAATGTCTATCAGAAAGATGAGTCCTCGTGCACTGTGCTCGACTGCGACGTCGAGCTGAGATTCTTCTCGTACCGGGATATTGATGCGGTCTGGGATGGTGTGAAGGACTTCGATGCAGAATCAGTCCACGTATTAACCTTCTGCTTTCCCCTTGCATCAATCTTCATCAACTTCTGTTTCACCTCGAGTAATTTGGCATATCTAGTCTGCCCCTCCCAGGCCCCCTTTTCTGACCTCAGCATCGACTTCGTTCTAGTGCCTATTGTTCCACTTAAGATATTCCCTTCGGATGAAGTAGACATTTTTTGTAACACTGCCTCGACCAACGACAAAGGGGATTTGGACAATTCACGACTCAAGCCCCTCACGAATACATGGTCCACTACCAATGGGATAAGGTCGACGTAGCGATCGCAAGCAACTAAGTAGGCACCAATGAGTGCAAGTATACTCGACATGTGGGAGATGCGAACCTTGAAAATACGCGCTGACGCGGCTCATCAGATCCAAGGCAGCCTTGATTTCCTCTTTAGTGAATGTCCTGGAAGAGTGCGCAGATTGTTCGGGGTACATATGATCGCCAGATGCAGGTAATCTTCTGCTTGGCGGGATAATGTTAGTTGAACTCGGGCCTTTTCCGACGATTGCGGCCCGTTTATCTTTGAGGACTTCGACCAAAGAGGTTCTATACCTATCTATAATGGAAGTGAGCAACCACTTCAATTAGTCACTCCCGCAGCACGTACTGAAGAGTTTCTCGTTTACTATCGAAGGCTCATTCTCGAGTTCCAGCACAAATTCCAGTCGCTCCTTGGTCTGGTACCTCAGCGTCTCGAACCGATCTGTAAGCTCCTCTCTTACCAATAATTTCAATCAGTATTTAATCACAAGTTACATTGGTTTGAAAGAGCTTACCGCAGCAAGGCCAACAATTTTGGGTATCCGCGGAAGTGTTTTGACAACATCCCATTTACATGTTTGTTGAAGGTTTGATCTAGAGCATGAAAGTAGCGTAAAGCTGCCGGACCGAATCCACAGGTGGTCCTTTGCGTTAATTGTAGTAGAGTCTTGTGGGAATAGGCTGATAGATGTTCTCGACCTCGAGATCTTTGAGTTGCGTCAACTCAACTCTAGCGCTCTTGACAAAGACGGGAGATAGGTAAATTACTTATATATGAGCTCGATTACTTCATCTATATTCATATGCACAACGGCGTTCGCTCGGTAGTCAGGCAAATCGTTCCTCCGCAGCTCCTCTGAGCTGCAGGGCATGAACTCTGGAGCGAATGTGATAACTTCCTTTTTAAACAAGTCTTGCTGTTTATTGATCTCTGAGGTGAGGTCATCAACATCCGAAAAGCCTTTGACCTGCTCTTCGAGATCGCGGTTGAAACTTAAAAGCATCACAACCAGGTTTGCCTGACGAGAGTGACCAAGATTTGGCATTTTCGAAGGGACGCCATACCGCGGAGACTGATTGATGTTCTCCAGTTCTCGATCGATAATATCGACCATACTCGGTATCCTAGGTAAGTCATTACATGTTTTATAGAGAAATGCATGGACGTACTAATTCGTACCTTGAAAAAATTCTCATTTCGAGCTCTTCCCCCAGATAGCGCATGAGATTCTCCGCCCCCAGTTGTTTATAAATGCCAGTGTAGTGATCGGAGAAGGGTCTTCTAGCTTTGAACCATTTCCGCTCGCCATTCCAGACATGACTTCTTGCCGTTTGCTCTCCCGCTTGAAGAGTATTTTCAATTTTGACACAAAACCAGCGCATCCCAAAAGGCCACGGATTAGACGAAAGATACTCTATCCAATTTTTGGAGACACAGCCATCGATTTGGTCTGGTCTGGTCATAACGACTAGAATTATATATGTTTAACATTCGGGTCCAAAGTATCAGTTTATAACTTTAATATCACTTACCCACAGTTCTTTTTCCGGATTGATCGATTTCCCTAATGAGCTTAGGAAGCTTGTCTGTGCTCAAATCGCCTACAACAAGGTCAGGTAAGATATACTATAGCTTTGGGACGGACGTACTCTCATTCTTAATTGCCAGTACCAATATATTGTCTTCCTTCGTTACGTAGGGAAGCAACATCTGTTTGATGAGATCCGTGAAGGTATTTTCTTCGTATGTTTCGCTCGATATCCATTCTACGAGTCATTTAGCCTACAATGATGTCCGCAAGATACTCCTGCAGAGAATGGTGCCGCATACCTGGAATATCGGTTAGCACTCCATTAACGACGCCTTTGGCGCGGATCGTCACAATAATGGTGTTATGGGAAATCGTCAAATCCTTTAGAGATGAAAGTGATGTTTGGCTGGATATATTAGATTCCGATCTTTCTTCATCTAACCCCTGTGCTCGAGGTATGGCTTGTCGCGCCAGGTCGAGAGCCTCTTCCACTTCTTGGGTATTTGTCATATTGTGGCGGATTCGTATACGGGCCAGTCCGCAAGGTGAACAATTGTCAATTTTTTGTGGCACACGAACGTCAATATCGCAAGACCATGGGCCGGTTCGTGCTTCCTTTAAATGCAACTCGACTGGACACCTACAACAGATACATCAATACACGAACACTACAAAACCTGATTTGAAGCTTCTGAAACGCACATCACACAGTTCTGTCCAGAGAATGGAATATTAATGCCCGTTATGTGTCTGATAAGGTGCATTTTTCCTGAGCTGCGTCAATGTCGAGCTTTATCATCAAGGGCATTATGACATACCTGAATCTCGTTGTCCCACGAACACAACTTGAGGTAGTTCAATTGATATCCTGAGCTAGAGTTATCGCACATAATAGTTTAATCATAAAAAAGGAAGACTTTCCCAAGTATTTGCAATTCTTCAACAAGTCTTTCGACCTCATGAAAGATCGCAAGTGTTTGTACCTGTCTTTCAGTCACTGAGCTCGAATCGCTGCAATCGTTCCCTTCGTCCTGAGCCAGTCCATTATCTGACTCTTGGGAAGATGATGACTCATCTTCAGAAAACGCTCCAGGCATGACGTCAGTCCTTGTTGATGCACAGTCAGGAGAAACAACCCTTTGGTTCGGAATGAGAGACAAAAACATTTTGCAAGACGTAGGCTTTCACTGGTGAGGGACGATGCGTGCAAGGGGAAAGGGGAGGGAGCTTATATTTTAAGCAAAGAGAGGCGGTCCTTGCATAGCCACAAAATATATCATGAATGCTGCGCAAAGGCGAAGAATGTACCACCGCTCGAGTTGCACTGGCTTTTCGAAATCGGTGAGCGTATTAGTTTGACGAGTAACCCCTATATGAGCATAGGAAAGGGGCGGTAGCGTTTTGTACGCTTCCCAGAGGAAGATGTGCGAATTCCGATGAAGTACTCAGTACTGCGAAAGGAGGGTAATAATACACTTCGATGCCGAGTCTTTGGCGTAAGCGCCTACAACAACAATAGTCCCCGACAACAATAATAACGATACAGCCATGTAACTCGTAATGTCAAACCCGTTTTTTTCTCAGGACATCAGCCTTTGAATAAGTTCTTTGCACTCTCGGGCCGGCCTCGAAATGGATGGTCTATCGGTACCAATGCTTTCTTGAACCTTTTTTGAGATGAGAGGTAGGACATCGAGTACCTCAAAGACATTTGGCTCGTGGGCATAGTCATGTTCTTCAAATCCTGAGAGAACAGCCAATATGCAATGCGAAGAGAGAGGCGAAGGGGGAGTGCCTGCGATGAGATATGATCTGCGTATAGTGTCAGCGCAAATCTTTAAAGTTGATGGTGATTCTCGCTAGACTCACTTAACAATGGGCTCCACTAGGTCATTGAACTTGGATAATGCAGAGAAAAGAAGTGCAGAGGCTTGTACGTAAGAGTCTGTATGCTGGTTAGCAAGCATTTCCATCTGTGAAGGTTTTATGAAACGGACAGACCATCATGGACATCTTTAAAGGCATCTAATACGAGTTCCACGCAGGACTCTTTAGATTTATCCCCTATATTTTCGCAGCCATTTCTTACTACATGAGCCAAAGCAACAACCAAGCTACTTGCTATACTCTCCTCACTTCCCTTGACCCCTGAGACGAGTTCCGTGACTACTGGGTCCACCCTCGGCTGAGATTTCATCAGAGCACCTAGCGCCAAAGCACTCTTATTCCGTACTGCCAGACTGCTCGGATCGGAGGCAGCCTTTACGAAAGTCCTTTGTAGCTGTGGGAAGAATGGTTTCACAAAAACGGGCACGTGCACTAGCATCGTCGTGAGCGACGATAGAATTGCAGACTTGACACCAGGAGGATACGCTGTGGATTGAGCAGCGACCCGGATCAGAGGGCCCGTAAAGGGAACGATGAAAGGCTTGAGTGCATTTTCTTCAGTCCGGGTGACCAAGTCGCCAATCGCAGCTGCAGCATTTTCGCGTTGCTCGTTGCTTCCGGTCGTGAGACCAGCGACAATTACTGGTACTAAGGGAGCCAAACCCTTCGGGAGACTGAAGCCCGGAACGAAGCGTCCTGGTGCCCCAGCGGATTCAATCGCTCTACGAAGAGTTACCACCAACGGCTCCAATTCGTCCTTTGGAATCGACTTAACAAACTGATCAAGTGCTTGCAAAGATGCTGTGTGCACGATGGTTTCGGAATCATCAAGCAATATGATGAGCTGACGAATCCAATCGACCCGGTAAAGTGAATCATCCAACTTGCTCTCCCCACAAAAAGTGCCGAACACTTTCAAAGCGCTGACACGACGCTTTGGACTGCCGGATTGGATCCTGCCACGAGCGTAAGTATTCGATATTATAAGTACGTATCACATACCAATCAAGTAAGATAAGCATTAAGCTATTGAGGCCTTCTGCATCACCGATAGAACTCAGCAAAGCACGAAAAGTCTCTTCTATAGCTGTTTCAAGCTCTCCATCGGGTCTTGATTCCAAACACGATACAAGGGCGCCCAAGACTTGAGTGAGCCGCTTACTGAGTGCATTCCCTGCAACAGTTACAAGTGTGCCAAGTGCTCTCACGTTGAAAGCAGTCATAGGAGGCGCAGTGAGAGTAGGAATGAGAACAGGGAAAACGGTATTCGCTCGGACCTAGGAGATAATGAAGTTGGAATTTTATGAAGTTGATAATTGTCTGCTCACGGTCATGACTTCTTTCAAAGCTTGCAACGCCGTTCCTGAACTTTCGCCTGGCTGGCGGAGTGCGTCAAGTAACGTTGGGATCGTCTGATCAATTGCTTTGGCGCCCAAATGTTCTTGTAGACTATCGAAGGCCTTTGCAGCAGCACCACGGACATTCGCTTGCTCATCCACAAGGGATGAACGTACAATAGCGACGATGATCTCTTCGTGACCGCCACGTTGCGTATCGGTCGCATTTTCCCTGTGTAATATGTTAAGATCTGACATTATGTAAGTACGCATGACACAACTTACATGATATCAACAAGCGCCAAACAGACACCTTGACGAATTCTGCTATCTTGTGATTCGGCCTTCTCCTTGATCAAAGGAAGAATCTCGCCCAGAATTCGTTCTCCAAATTTCCTGCAGATCTCTCCGATAGTCCTTGAAGCAGTCTACAACGGCATAAACTTCCTTCGTTTCTGTGAGAAAGATACACTAACCTCTGGCGACTCATCACTATCGTCGTCGACGAGCAAGTCTATAAGTTGACCAACCAATTCTGGTAGGAGCTCACGGACTAGAAATAAAAGAGATGAGAATGTGAATTTTCAAGTCATTCGGAGTTCCATACCTGTTCTAGGGGTATTGTGAACCAGAGCCTTCCAAATATGAATAGACGCTTGTCTGACTGCGCTGACTGCATCTTGGCGAACAATATATAGAGCAGAAAGGATGCGATCTCTTCTTTCTTTGCCCAAAGCCTCGGCCAGAGCCTTCCGAGATGACTCAGCAACAGAAACTTGTACTTCATCTTCTTCAATCTCTGCTTTTCCACTAATCCCGGATACTTTGAATAAGAGCTCGCCAACTAGAGTGATAGATGAGTGCTAGGAGAAAATCTCTTTATTCTCTCTCCAATTGAATCGACCAAATGAAACTTACCCTGATTCTCCAACTGGAGTCAAACATGCCCCGTTCAAGTTCGGGAAGCAATAGGTCGACTGCCTTGTTGGAGTAGTTGGTTATAATCATACGACCAGCTTTCATAGCAGCATCTCTGACGAAATCTTCTGTGTCTGACAGACCGGACAAGATAGGTCCAACAACCTTAGTAAGATGCGGCTGGAATCTGGAACCGAAAGTAGCTGGCAAGTAAATGAGAAGTGACATGAAGCCTTCCCTGACGGTACTCCTTGGTGATTGAGCATTCGAAACAATATCCGGAAGTAATGCCTCGAGACGCTCCATTCCTAATCCAGAAAGGACTTCACTCAAGCCTTGAGCGGCACCCTGCCTATCAACTCCTGAGGCATCCGACTTTAGAGTGCGCAACAATCCCGGTACCATGTCAGGGAACTGCTCTTCTCCAAGGCGTTCGATTAATGTTCCCAGAGCCTTCGCAGCAGTCGCTCGAGCTTCAGGGACGGGATCTACTAGTACAATGTGGACAAGGGGGAGCAGTCTTGAAAGGTAAGGAACGAAGTCTTGCGAATCGGTAAGGGAGGCAAGGTTGCCGACGATTTGTGCCGCCTTCCGCTTAGTATCCGAACCACGTTCCCGAAGACCTCGTTCAATAATCGGCGCAACCTTGATACTAGTCAACAAAATGGCTGAATAGAGTGAAAAGCGGCTTTACCAAAGCTAGCGACGGAGAATCAATGTAATGAACAAACGACTTCTTCAGTAAAGAAGTCATCGCGTTGGGAGTTTTGGCGGGATCCACAAAAGCTTTCAAGAGGGTCGGAACCAATGATTGGATCTCAGGATTGCTGATAACTTCTCCGAACTGCTTCAAACTCTTGCTTGCCGACGTCCGTACTTGCGCATGTGAGTCTGTCAAAACACTTGACAGACGCGGGATAATAACCGGAAGGGAATTGGATAACTGCCTTGGAGCACAGAAAGCCATAGTGCCGATGAGCTCGATTGACCCCTTCTTTGTTCTCCATTGCTTCTCATCTAGCCCCAACAAAAGTGAAGGTAGAATGCGTTTGATACCAAAGCCTGACAAATTCGCCATGATAACCTTTGCCGCGTCTTCTGTAGCTTCTCGTACTTCAGGATTCGCATCTCCAAAGGCAGCAAGCAGGGAAGGAAGGAGATCAATGATGTACGGTTCGAAGTTCCTCCCTAGCGTTGTGGATAGCGTCTCGATTGCAAACATAGCACCCTGTCGAGTTTCGTACCGTTTCTTGTCCTCCAGTGAAATACGAATTCGCTCCACGATGTCAAACATGCCGATACCAGAGATACCTTCGCCTTTAACTAATCCAGCAAGGCCGTACGCTGCCCCCCGACGTTCTCCATATTTCGAAGCATGTGAAAGCTCCAGGAAGAGCTGGTCGACGAGCTTCGGCAGTTCCGCCTTCATGAATGGCACCAAAGGAGCAAGACATTCAGAGACTGCAACTTGCACCTGCTCAGAAGGAGTCTTCAGAGCCGTGACAAGCCTCGATACGACATTGGGTACCCTGGCATCCTCGGCATTCAAGTGACGCGCTGTCCTTCCAAGGAGGATAACGAGTGCCTCTTTGATATGGTCGCTGCCCTGCGTCGGTGAAAATGTCGATGCGAGGTGCGATTCGAACAACTCTATCATAGCCTGAATGTGTCCTGCGCCATGTACGTCGATAACCTGGGAAGCAGCTGATAGCATTCCAGAACGCACATCTTCATTCGAGTCTCCGAGGACTTGTTCAGTGATCAAGAAATTCAGGAACAACATCACATTCTCCTCTGCAAAAAGTGGTGATAGCGACTCGAATGAACGCGCGATCGCAAGGCGAGCTGGCCATGGATCAAGTGCTTCCGCAGAGCGCGATATCAAAATACCCTTCATTCCGTAAATTAGGCCTTTGAGTTTTCATGAGACGACAAACGATACTCACATATTCATCGAATTCTGGGCCAACCGCCTCCACCTTGAAAGAGAATCAGCATCAGTTCTTTGTTTCGAAGAGATAGCAATTACTTTTTCTCGGTAAAACTGTTTTAGAGATTCCAATATGGTACCAATTTGTTCAGGCCAATGTGAAGCAGCTTCAGGCAAGGAAGAAGCCGCGCTTGATCGTACGCATTCAAGATCATGGACTGAGTTTGTTTAAGAAAGATAAGCTAAAGCGAACGATAAACTCTCATTAGTGACGCACTGAGGAAAGGCTTTAGATCCTTGAAAAATATTTCTGGAACATCGAGAGCATTTTCTTCAAAGATATGCCTAGCCATTCTGGCATTCTGTTGATCAGCATCATTGCGAGCAATCCAAAGTTCAGCTATCCAGTCCAAATCCGTGAGGTCCAGCGTTTGAAGGCACTGCAACGCGGAGTTCCTAACGTAGCTCTCTGATGAAAGCGTGCCCTTCACTACAATGTCGATCTCTGCGGACGTTGCGTTGGTCGCGATCGATTCGCCTATAGCTACCAAAGCGGATGACGCGTCTTTTCCTAGTGATGGGTATGCTTTGATGACTTGAATGAGGTCCGATAGCATCTGATGCCTTGGAAAAGTCTTTTTTCTGACTGGAAAGGGTACATGTTGATCATCGAAACAAAGAATATGCAAAAAAGACACATAGTGACATACATTCAGCGGCATGGAAATTGAGGATGTCGATAAGCAACATTATCCTCTCCAGCGTCTCGTCCTCAACCTCTGATTCAATCATTCCGCGATTGTTTATAATACAACTGAATAAGGACGAGAAGTAGGTGAAAGTTGGCCCATCGAATGGACTCTGCTCTGACAGCGAGCGAATTCTGTAAAGTAATCGCAAAAGTAAAGCTATAGGGTATGAGCGTCACCCGAGCAACGAGATAACATTGACCCACCGTCAAGTGGCTCTGCTTGCATATCAGCGGGTACCAAGGACGGATTCACGCATCTAAGAACCGCGATACCTATCCAAAAGCTGAGTTTCTCAATCCTTGACGAACAGTAATGGCTAAGGGACTGTATTGAATAAGTTTATGCATGCGTTTAAGTTCGCGGACCGAAGGAAAGCTCACAAGAAATCCCTCTTTAGACCTGTCCCCCAGGATCATAGGTCCATACTTCACAACACCGTTCAGAACCAGCTCAACAAGCTCCGGGAAGTATTCACCCAATTCCTCCGGACAAGCAGCGACGATGTTCTGAAGAATCACGAGCCCGTGAAGCGCACCAGAGTATGTCTTCTCTACTCGCTCTCGGATGCCAGCTTCAGTTTTCATCCGCGACTCGTACATCTCTCTGTCCTGTTTGGAGAGTTTTGAAGGGTTAATTGGTACTTTCTCGGTCTTTTTGGCTGCAAGCGAAGCACGAAGCTCCGCATCCCATTTTTCCATTGCCGCGTCTTTCCCTTTCCTTCCTGATCCGCTGTTGCCTTTATCAGTGAGGACTATACATGTATCAGCCCGTACCACAATTAGAGTGCTTTAATTAATAGACACGGACCATCATGGTAAAGCGTGCCTTCGGATGTCTTCCAGACGCCTATGTCCTCTGGGGAAATTCGCGCCAAATCAGACGGATTTAAGTTCGCTTTTATCGAATCAATCAAGCTTGGAAGCACGACAGAGGGAGCGACAAAAGCAATGGTGCGAACAGAATTCTCAAGGGCCTATTACACGATAAGTTTGGCGATGCTAATACTCTTAATTCAGTAATTACCGACCTTGTTCAAAGGTCGATTTAGGATTGCCGACAAAATGGCGTCTTTCTTGTCCTCGAGCAAACGACGCGGATCTACACCTGCCTTTTGACACATTTCAATCCACAACTGTTCGGGGTTTGCGGCTAGTCAATAATACATGAGCTTCGTTTTACAAATAGCCCGCAGAAAACGTACATAAGCATGGTTCGTGCGCTGGCAAAAGCATATCAGCTAGAAGTTGATGCTTTTCAGTCTGCCCCGTGTGCTCCCCGAAGGCCGCACATGCGAGTAGCAGTGGGGCGAAGCTGCGTTTCTTGGATGTAGCCAGATGCATTTCCCCGTTGACAGGTTGAACACTTCGGTTGAACTTAGCTATAATCTCGAATAAAGCCAGTTGTACTGTGCTGTTAACAAGACGAGGTGAATGGGCATTCAAGGCCTCAAGAGTAGAAATGGCCAGTCTCTGGACCACAATGTGCGCGCTCTGTGTCCCAACGTTGACGAAGAGCAGACCGAGTTGACGCCTATTACCGCATCTCAAACAAGGATAAAGCAACATGACTGACGTGCTCACCTTAATGTCTCATTCTTCTCTAATTCCGGTCGAAGCGACTCGAAAGCAAGCCGTGCTGCCCGGATTAACCAGACTTCATCATCCTCTAATGTTATCTTCTGGTACACCTTGTCCCAAAGTAGGAAATAGGGCTTTGTACTTGTACTAGCTGTGACTTGGCTTGAGAGACTCTTTGCTACCGAGTTGCCTAGGGCTAGTTATGATCTTTGTTCATAGCAACGTAAAAATGATCACTCACTTCTGGTATCACTGGGCGCCGTCCCAAGGAGGGACGCCAAAGCAACGTATCCTTCCAATGTTCCTCCAGGTGCAGCCAATGGATTCGCCGCCACGGATTTGATGATACCCTCCAATGGTGGCGTTACAGAAACCACAAAAGAATCGAACGCAGCCGTCTTAACGTCCTTCTCTCGGCACGAGAAAAGGACGTCACCAATAGTACTGCATGTTGCTCGCCGCAATGCAGGTTTTGTGGATGACAATTCCTTGACTATCGTCGAGTTGAAGGTGGCAGGGAGTATCATGTCGTTTTGAAGGAGAAATTGAATATGACATGCGCTAGATGCAACAAGGGTGGTGATGGCTGCATCGTTATTTTCTTTTGAAAGGAGAAGAGGGAGGTTCTCCAATACTGTTGTTGAGTTCTTTTGAGAAGGCTGAATAAATGAGAGCACGCCATACAACGCATTACGGTGATCCGGACCCGTCGTCTTCCCTGTTTTCACTGGAGTGATGATTTCATTCAAGCAGAATTCTTGAATTGCAGGATCGAAGGATCGTTGAAGTAAGGTCTTCAGCAACATGTCTGCATGTCCACGGGTCACGGAACTATTAGATTTGGTGTTGCTGAAAGCAAGGCTGGCAACTTTTCGAAGAAGCTCGTGGTCGATTTCGTGAGGGTATGCCTTGAAGAATTGTGCGATAACTAGCGTTGGATTAGATGAGGCTTTCAAGAGCATGAAGAAGCATACCTGGTAAAGCCACCTCTGGGGAGCGCAGTGAAAACTTCTCCATTACGGGTAGAATGTTTGAGTTGAGATCTTCTACTGTCACGTATGATTTTACGAATCCATCTAGTGCGGACGACACGCTTTTCGAGACAGGTGTTTTCGACATGAGAATGGACGTGTAGCCTTTCACAAAGTCTGCCTTTTTGATTTGAACAACGCTTTCAAGTTTATGAGATGGCAAATGTAAAGCTTACTCGCAGACCATCTGGAAGCTTTTTCTGTACCTCTGGCACACGCTTTAAGTGAGACAACACGTCAAACATCAAACCCAGGAGAGGAATGAAGCGGAGGTCATCTTGTTTCAGCCTCATGAGCTCCAGCAGCTTCAGAATAGACGATATAATATCGTTTGACGACTGAGACAAATTGGTTATTAGTCAACATCCCGTTCAACTTTTATAACGACTCACAGATCGAAAGGCACGCCTTGTCATGACAACAGACGTTCGCCTTATCGAATATTTGGTGGGTATGTTTTCATCGAGTAGTGAGTTGAGGAGGAAAGCTGTCGCCTCTAGTAATTCCTTGACTGGTGTATCTTGGTTCGTTTTCACGCTCACGGGATAGATGATGCAGCACCAGTTCAAAAGGACAAACCGGCTAGACGCTGCAGATGAGCTACATGCAACCCAAATATCAGATCTTGTACGCATAATCTCAAAGATGCATCACGAATCCATACCTCGCAAAACCTTTGTCACAGATACGGATGGCCTCCGCTCTGAGCCAATGTGTAATCTGCACGAGATTCGATTGATTTGACGCTAAAATCCCAAGCGCACGCTCTACCGCCCCTCTCGAGCGCTGGTCGATGTAGCGTGCATACGTAGATGTTAGAACCTGGAACAAGGTCAATGCCTCCGCATCCGAGATCCCTTGACGCCGAGTAAATCAACCAATTCATATTCTTGTAGGATACGAAATGTAATAAAACGCACCTTCATCCCGTGCAATTTCAGCCAATTCTTCGTTCAAAAATGCGGACCTTTCCTTTGTACTCCCCGAGAGTACCCTCCTTTGCGCATACGAACAGAATGCTTCCCAGTCCTCTCGCGCCAGTGCCAAAGTAAAGGTTGACGTTGCTGAAGACGAATCAGGCAAATCATCTGCTTCGCCCTCATTCTCTATTCCAGAATTCCCCGAAGTCGCTATCCATGTTTCGATATCTTCTTTCCCCATCGCTAAACGACTTAAAGTGAACGGTGTGGACCGTTCATCAACTCACGGTCACTGGAAGAAGAACGGTCGGTCCCGAAAAATATGCTTATGTAATCAAAATTCCTCGCCGAACGACTCTCCCTGCCCTGACTCGAGAGACTGACTTAAACTTCAAGATTTGCGCCTTTGCTTCAAGACTAACATGGAGTCATTGGACGATGTTCTGGAAAGGCCTAGTCGCGATATCGCGCTCAATCCCGCCGAACTTAAAGATAGTACGAATGTCGAATCCGATGACGACGACGGCGGACCAGACTGGACGAAGCTCTCTGCTATGGCTTCCAGCGCCAATGCCAATCTCAACAAGCCTTACATTCCAAAACGCGGTGACAAGGAGTACGAACCCATCGGCAGATATGACGATGGTCAAACCGGGAGCGGATCTAAACTCCAGCAACATAAGCTCGATCGTGTTCGTGCGGCGATGTTCGGTGCTATTGACATTGGGAGAGTCGTTTCAAGGTGCGTTCAGCTTTAGCATTACACGGAAAATTCAAACGCTGAGATATTAGCCACGCATAGCAAGGCCGTAAGCCATGCCGTCTGGCATCCTGACCGTTCACGAGCGAGAATGCTCAGGGCTCGAGGAAATTACTTCGTCACCATGGGTCACAGCGTATACGTGCAACCTAAAGGGAAAGCTCTCGAACTTTTACCGGAAGAGACGCTATACCTCGTTGAGAGAGGTTCCATGTTTTGTTGGAGCCAGCTTGACAGCCAAATTGATGAAATGGATGACGAACCAACTGGTATACCTATGAGTGTCCAGCAGGCTTACGCACAAATGATTGGGAGAGATGGGTTGACCCTAGAAAAATTTCTGGCAAGTGCATGATAAAAGGTTATGATAGCATTAAACATCGTAATTTACGCAGGTATATGCGCATCTGAAACGTATGGGCTATACATTGATTCGTGCGCCTTCCTCAGGTTTACCTTCTGAGCAAATCGGCAAAAGTGCATTCCAGCCAAATCTCAGTATAATGGCTCGTATACGATGTGCTTTCTCGGCACTGTTCGAACCTCTTGGACGTTTTTTCCGCCCTTGTTCACAAAATCGCGATTGGTGGAGACCGTTGCAAATATCCTCTGCGATACATTCAAATAGGACGAATGGTGTGTTCGTAGGCCTATATTACGACGTGCCCAACTCATGCTATCTATGAGTAGCTTCATTATTTTCCTCCCTGAGATTCATCCGATCCGGTCACAAGGAACCTTTTCGCTGTGACGTCCCAAGAAGCCCAAGCCGGCCAAGTCCATACGCGATAACTTTTCACGTCTATAAGCCGACGACATCTTACAAAAAAAGCTTACCTCCGCCACCCGACTATCATTTGATTGTAGTAAAGTACGTCTTTTTATCTGATGAGAGGAAGTAAAGCTAACAGGTGTTTCTGACCGAAACAGTGGGAGAGAGACACCGATGCCTTCTCTAGCAGAGTTAAGCGATCTTTTCGACCCCTTACCAAACCTTCCTCCTCCCAAGCCCCGAGACAAGCCGAACTCTCCGTCAAGCTCCGGGGCTCAAAAGTCCTCCAAGCCTAAGACAAGGTTTACGGGCTCTTGGTCTGAAACAAAATTTGCGAGCTGGAGCGCTTGGCTGCGGCGCGTTGTTGGTGTCCTCAAACGGTTGTTCGTGCGGGAGAAGGTATCGGGTGGGACTATTCGACGACCAAATCCGATGCAGATGCTGAAACTGGGGAAGAAGATGGTTGTCGTTGCGGCCGTCGACTGTGGGATGATTAGTTTCTATAGGTTTGGACAGGGTGCATTTGACGAGTGGCCGGTAGTATGAAATATGATTGGCAAGGAATGCATTCGTGTGTAGTAATACTGTATGAAACTGGATGACGGTGTTCACATTCATCGCGCAGAGATTGAGAGAATGGACTGCGCTCGTTGGGCGTGGGAGGTGTGCGTAGCGCGTGCCTTCAGAGACCGACCTAAGCGATGGCTGTGCGTCGGTGAGGGCGGCTTGGCGGACTCGCGCGCGGGGTGTGACTTCATCCTTACTCGCTTTTGTGTCTCCGTCTCCGTTCCTCTCCTTCTCACCACCACCATCCTCACGCTAACGTCTATCCCCGGGCGCAAAGTAACTTTTGGACCACATCTTCATACATTCCATTGAAAAGATGATTCAAAGACGCGCTGTAGCTTCCCAGCTTGTGCTGGGTATCTTGACCTTGACTTCCTTCCCAGCTGCCAGTGCAAGGTGTTTCATCGATCAGTGAGTCACAAGATATACCAATGCTCGTAGTATTCTTGCTGAGCATCACCTTCATCAGATTCGGTCGTGAACGTTGCACGTTATCGACTGGCGCTCGAATTGGTATTGCAGTCGCCATAGGTGGGCGCCACAACTCCTCTCAGTTCTCTTCACCCGTGGCATCTGACACTCACTCCTCTCTCTGCACTCAGTTGTTGTGGTCATTATCCTTATCGTAGCAGCTGGAGTCACTCGCCGCCGACGCATGAGACGTTTCAACCAAGCATTCGTAACACAGCAGCAGCAGCAACCCCAGGTCAGTCACCTCTCCTCCGTTTCCCTCTTCATGTTCGATTCGTCTCACAATATTTGGGCCATTCGCAGGGCCAGTACCCCTACGGCAACCAAGGCTACTACCCCGGAAGCCCTCCTGCGGGTGCAGGCTATCCCCAGTATAACTCGTACAATCCCACGGACGTGAATGCGCAGCAGCAGCAACAATCATACCCACCCAACCAGGGCTATTACAACCAAGGATACGGTCAACAGGGATACGGCCAGCAAGCAGATTACGCACCGGTGAGTGAACATTCCCGTGTTTATCTTTGGCGCTATTTTTTTGACTTGAATTGGAATTGTTTGTGGCATACGTTGGCGATGCGATGTACGCGCACAGCCCGCCGGTCCTCCCCCTGGTGCACGCGACCCTCCTGGGTATGATGCGCCTGCGAACCCGCCGCCGGCAGCGACAAAGGCTTGACACATCTACGAATTAATGATTGGACTCTTCGTTTCGGGTACTCCCAATAGTGTATCAAACCTAGTTTCTTGTTTATGTTTATGTCTGGAGTATCTCGCTTTCCCGCATTCACGAATTCACGGCCTGTAATTGAACAGTTGGTCTTAACCCTTATAGTCTGAAAATATGTCACCGTTTCGGCGTAAATACCGAATCCGCCCACTTGAATCTTTATTGTCCAGTCTCAAACGTTAACGCGAGTCTCGACATATTGAAGCTTGACTAGGGAAAGTTTCGCAAGATTGTATTTTTTATCAACATAACTAAATAAACAACCTTGCGCTATTCTTTATTACCAATCGCACACTACGCTCACATTCTTACCTTTAAGAACTTTGATCAACTCTCTGAACGGCGACTCTTCCACCAACTGCCTCCACTCCTCCCCGACGAGTGCCACGCACTCCAGTGCAATGAATCGTGTCCCTTCACCCACCAACGAATCCACATGATCTCCAAACTGCATCGCCATCCAACTCCTACTCACCTCATACTCACATCCCCTCTCCACAAACGCACTCAACGCAACTCTCTCGACTTTCTCATACACCCTCCTCGTCTCCGCATCCATCTCCACAGCAGCATCGTGTTGCCTATTCCGCCTTACAGCCATCGTGTTGAACACCGGGTACCGCACCTCCCTCGCGTTGGGACAATGAAACAGCGCGAGCGCCAGAATATCCATACGTTCAAACGACGGGTGATCCGCGAACTCGACGACCTGGATTTGTGGGCCGTAGGGCGCCAAGCAGCCTTCATAGAGCGCGTCGAGGCCTGCAGGGGCTTCGAGGACGAGACGAGTGAGACGCGGGAGTTGGACGGTGTACCAGTGGCTGAAGGGGTCCCCTAGTGCGTCGAGCGTACGCAGACGGAGGGTATGGAGGTTGGGGAGGTTGATGGTCACCTCGGAGCGTGGTATTTCGTCGTCGGGAGTGTGGGCGTTGGCTAGGTTGAATGAAAAGTCTCGGAAGTTGTGCGAACCGAGGGTAAGGACTCGGATGGAGGGGGTGGACCAGAGGAAATGAGGGGCAATAAAGCCTGAAGAATCGATGTCATCTTTGGGATCTTGGTTCCAGTCAATGCGGGAGATGTGATGAAAAGCAGTAGCGGGTAGTCGGAAGTGCTCTAAATCGAGCGTACAGAAATCTGGGTCTCGCCTCTGTGCACACGGACGCGAGAGGATACGTACGTTTGGGCAGCAATGGAAAGCAATTCGAAGCTCTTCTGGATCTATCTCATGAGCAGAATGCGGAATGATAATGCGTCTTACATGTACTCCATAGCGACGCAGAGCTTGGAAAAGAGCCTTGTGACCGTGGCGGATCCGGATATCTTCAAATAGGAGCGGTATGGCCAACATTTTGAACAACGAACAAGTCAAGACGAGCGAAAGCTTCATTCGCAGAGTTTCATTTGACTTTGATTCATCAGCGGTAGCAGTAGAGAACTCGAATTGGGGTAAGTCGATGAGGGACTCAATGTTTCTCAGGGGGTTGTAGGTAGCAATATCAAAGATCCTGATGAGGATTTCTTGGGGAAGAGGGGTGAAGGAGCTCTGCGAATCGTCGCAGAGGGGCATCTTGAGAGAATCAAAAGAGAAGGGTCGGAATGAAACATAGCTGGGAAGAGCATATGAGGATACTTGAGTCGACTGGTCGACGTCGCAATTCAAGTTGCAGGTCGTGCAAAGTGCCGCTCATTCCGGTAGCAGCACGTGCAATTTCGCGGACAAACCGACGAGGCTCTGGCAGCTGGCTCTCTGGCGTCGACACGTTAACGGCGAACACCAGTACTCTTGGTTGTCGACCATCGTGATAAATGCTGGCTTTTCATCCACTTCTCTGCGAGAATTTTTTCTGAATAACTGATTCTTTAGCATTTGAAGGCATTGGACTACGAAATAAAATGGCGTTACTTGAAGCTCAGATACCGAGTTAAACACAAGAACATCCAGCTTTTTCTGAGTGTTCTCTCTGATCAAGGCCTTGTTAATCCAGTTCATTGGCACCACGCTCGAGGAACGTCAGGATGTAATCTCTGGCCATTCGGCAAAGGGACGACGAATAATCTTGCTTTGCTTCATTTCAAACGAGCCATCTTCCCTTTGCAGTCATGCTAGCTTTTGCACTTAGTCTCTACTTTGATCACCCTCTCTTCCCTCCTACCTCAACTGGCGAAGCATCGACAGCGGTAAGTACCATCCTTCACTCTTTTTTTGTCAATCTAAAGTTATCCAGTTTCTTCGCCATGGATTCCTCACTCCCCCTCTTAAAGGGACCCCACACTCGTTTACTCCCACTGCCCGCAGAGCTCCTGATCCATATCTTCGAGCTCGCGACTGTCAATCCTGTCAGATCCATCGATCGTTTCGTTGACCTCCCTCCTTTTGAGTCTGCCTCTCCCCCCGATGTCGAGCAACAATGTGATGATGCCCTCAGGGCCAAACACGCCATCGCGACGGCATGCCAGGCCTTCCGCAGTCTCTTTGCAGAGTATTACTACGAAGATATTAGGGTAAGGTATGGTTCGGATGCTTTGGCTGATATACTGGAGAAGCAGGTGGATGCTAGTGGAAAGGCATATGGTTCGTTGGTAAAACGTGCTGTCTTGTTTCCTGTCGACAGAGTGGATGACAAGCAGAGCTCGTCTCGAATCACTTGGGACACGCTACGTATCCTCAATTCTTGCCCTAATATCCAAGTCATCTACCGCCCACGTACAGCCGTGAACCGATCCAATGAACCGCTCCCACTTGACAACAACGATAACGGCGAAGAATCCGGTACTCTTTCTCCCTTATCCACATCCCATTTCCAACACCTCAAGCGTGTCGATTGGTCCAGCAGCCCCTGCGACGACCCACCCGTCATCGCCCAAATCCCGTTCTCCATCTGGTCCTCTCCCTCCCTACACACCCTCTCCGTTGGCGTGAACGAATGGTCCAAGTTCTCCGGCATGCAAAACACGGAAACAACCGACGTCCTCTCACATATCCGTACGCTACGCGTTCGCTCCCTCGATGCCTTCGGCGCCCCCGGTCAACGCCTCTTCACCCTCACCCTTCCTCACCTCTCCCGGCTCGTCCTCGAACAGCCTGACTCAACGTACGCGCTCTTCAGCATCCACCAGTACGGCGCGCAGATCCGGACGCTCGAGTTTGGAGCACACAAGGGGTTCCTCGAACAGGATTACGTCGCGGTGCTGCTTGTGTATTGCCCGAATCTGACGGATCTGTTCTTGCCGATGTTCTTTATGTCCCCGACACGGTCGAATGACCCGAGAATAGAGAGGACGTTCCCGTATGCTGTGACTCACGTATGCTTGAGCGCAGTAGGGTGGGAACGATTTGGTGAGGGACAGTCTGAGGATCGGGATGCCAGATGGAATCACTTGACGGCGCACTTTGAGAGCTTTTACGGTCCACATACGAGGTTTGTGAACTTACAGTTGGTGTCTTTGCACGGACCCGAATGGGAAGAATTCATTCAAGACGAGAGGATGAAATCACATATTCGAACTCTCCGTTTGAAGAACGTGCTCATCACAAGTGATTCAGCACTTGTGAGAAACACAGTTTCTGCATTTGATTGAATCCACTTTGCAAGAACATCATTGTTTTGGCTTGTACTGTATTTGCTTTGTTTTCGATAGGACGCGCTCTTCATAATCCGTGTGTTACAGGGTGAAAGTATCTGCCTGACTGGTATTTTTTTCTGCACTACAATGTAGTATACCAATGCCGACCTGCCCCGACAAAAAAAAGACCACATACCGAGTGCGTCCAGAGAACCATTTTTTTTGAACATTGCACATGAAAATCGGAATCGCAAAGCAAGCTTTACAGTTGAGTCTCATCCCTCGATCATGAAGGATTGAGATACGCCCGCAAGAGCGCGTTCAAAGGTGCATTATGCCCTCCAGTTCCAAAAGCACCGACGTGCTACCCATCTTCCCAGCAGAAATCTGGCACGAAATTGTTGCACTAGCCACATTTAACCCCTTACGTTCCCTATCATCCACACTCCTTTACACCACTCTGGACAGTACCCTGTCCCCACACGCTCCTTACGGCGATGCCTTAAAGACCAAAGTTGCCCTCTCACGAGTCAGCCGAGCTTTCCACAACCTCCTCGCACCCTTCCTCTTCGAAGATATCCGCATCCGACACGGAGCTCGCGAGCTTGCGTCGTCTCTCGAGACGTCTCCCGAGTTGAGGAAGCTCGTGCGAAGGGTGTCCGTTTCTCCGAAAGGACATTTGAAACCAGGATCATGGGTAGACATTATAACACCAGATGTGAAGCGTATCTTGACTATGTGTCCTAACGTCGAGATCCTAACGAGACCTGAGTTTGAGGTATCGATGCTACTCGAGGCAAATGACAGCACGATCGGTGATGGGCCACACGTACCGATAGAGAGCGAGTCGATTGATGATCTCGAGTTCCCAAAGCTGAAGAGTATAAGGTGGTACACCAGTCCCGTCGACTACCTCGTCGGCATCGTCCCTATCCCACACTTTATCTGGCACACCTCGTCTTTGCAATCCTTAACCTTGGGATCCGGCGCCTTCGACCTTAATCAAGCCGTAAGGTACGATCGTGTGGTAGACCTGCCCAATCTCCACACACTCCGCATCCGCACATTGCTCTGGTTCACCACGGATTCGAGTTCGAATGAAAGTACCAATCATCAACGGATCGTGCACATGCCCGCGCTACGGCACGTCATCATCGAGAACCCCGATGCACTGTACTCGCTTTATTTCCAGGGGTCACTGAGACCGTTCGTTCCACAGTTGAAGACCGTAGAGCTGTCGTGTCATGCGGACTTTACACGACACGATTATATCTACGAGGTGTTGATGCTAGAGGAGATGGCTGCCGAGGAACTTAATTATTCAGTGTTTTCTGTGACCCCGACGCGCAGGGGTAGTGGTCGGACGAGCGTCACATACGCGGTAACGAAGGTAAGATTAAGTGCGTATAAGTGGCAAACGGGGGCGATGAATGACGGGAAAAAGAGCGAGATAGTACGAGATCATTTCGATTCACTCGTAGGCGGCGACAGTCGATTTCAATGCCTAAAAGAGATTGAGTTGACTGGTGAAGAATGGGTAGAGCTTGTTGAGGCTTGTAAGATTGACGGCAGCGTGGAGAAGGCAAGAAGGAAAGATGTTGCCGTCGTCTTCCGCGGTAAGGAGCTGTAGATTTCCGCTCCTCGATTGTTGTTCACCATCGACCACCACTGGCATCCTATCAAGCACCCTGCACATATTCTCATCGTCGCCGCTAAACCCAAGCAAATTATCCTACCGAATCTAGGATAAAACATATATAAAAACGAGTGGCGTATGGCTCAGCTGTCATCCTTTGCTTTGCACATAATCTATCAATTAGGACCAAAACCATGCCCGTCGTCGTAGCCAACGCATCCTTTGCATTCCTGCTCAAACGCCGTCGTCTCAACTTGTCCTCTGGCTTTGCTCTCGTCTCTCTTTCTCAGTTGCCGCCAACAAGCTGCAAGGCAAACCTGGATCGTGCGGTAACCTGGGTCGACCCAAGATCAAACAACGGGAACGGAAACCTACACCAATGGCAAGCGCAGGCTCTGGCACGCTCCCTCATGAAATTTTCATAGATATCTTCAGATTGGCCACTGATAACGGTGCTAGGCACTCGAGTATGGATGACCCGTGGACACCCTTCGAGCCTGCTTATGCCGCCACTAGGCAGGTTGACCTGTGTAAAGACGCCCTTCGGACCAAGCATTCACTGGCTCTAGTGTCTCCTCTCTTTAACGAATTGATTTCGCCTTACTTGTATGAGCACATATGGATTAGGTACGGTAGTCCTTCACTTCTGCAAGTCCTTGAAACAAGCAAGGACTCTGATGGTCTGGGACTCGGCAAATTTGTTCGGCGCGTTGTGGTCAGCAGTACGCCACAGGAAGGTTCCCTCGCTATCAACACTCGCATTATCAAATGTTGTCCGTTCGTCGAGCGTATTAGGAGACCGCAAGAAAGCTCAGCAGGAGACAAGATACTGCAAGACAACATCAACCTTCCCTTTCTCTCCCGGGTGGACTGGCACAACACACCCTTCGACAGCGCCTTCGCCTCAGTGCCCGCACCGCAATTCCTTTTCTTCTCCAAATCCCTCCGAGTCCTCATCCTCGGCTCAGACAACTTTCCCTTCATCGAGCACCATGACCCGGAGACGACCATGGACCTCCCAAACCTACACACCCTCGGCATCAACTCCTCCAACTCCTTCGGCGCCGAGCCGCGCAGACACTCGCTCTCCCTCCCCTCCCTCCGCCGCCTCATCGTCGGCCGGCCCGAAGCGATCTACAACCTCTTCTCCGGCACGCTCGAGCCCGTCGCGCGCCAAATCACCACGCTCGAGCTCGGTGCGGACCCGCGGTTCCTCCGACACGACTTTGTCGCGACGCTCCTGGGATACTGCCCCAACGCGGCGGAACTGTACGTCCCGCTCGCGACGACGAAGCCGATGCATCCGAACGAGATCCCGCGCGTGCTTTTGGAGTTCGCGGCGACGAAGAGAGTCTTCCTTCGACATGCGTATACGGGCACACCGAACGTTCCTATCGGCTCCATCCGGCCGGATGGCAGCGTCGACCCTAACGCCCTCTCCATCTCTGCATCCTCCCCGTCCCCGTCTTCTTCCATCTCTTCAATCTCCTCCTCCACTCCACCATCTGCCTCCGCCTCTGCCTCTACGTCCACCATCCAACCCCTGAATCCGGCTCCGACCCCACCCCTAACCTCCGCCCGCACCCGCCGCCACTCAGACCCCAAACTCGACGGACGCGCCATCCGCATGTGGTCCGTCCTACACGAACACTTCATCGGGCTCTGCGGGCCCTTCTCGCGCTTCACCGCGCTGGAGGAGGTGGTGCTGTGCGGGCGGGAGTGGCGCGAGACGGTCGACGACGAGCGGTTCGCTGGCGTGTTGAGGGTCGTGCGGGCGAGAGGGGTGAGGGTTAGGTGTGAGGACTTGGAGGCGGGGTGGGCGCTGGAGAGGGCTGTGAGGAATTTGGAGAGGATTGGAGAGGGTGCTGGGATTGGGATTGGGAGTATGTTCGCTTGAGGCAGTTTTTCTCGTGCTCTTTGTTCGATATGAATCGCATCGACTTACCGAACAGCTTTTAAAAAGTTGGCCTGCTCTAACATTTTGTTCGTCTCACCACTTTCACGACGCTCACGCTGTGTTTCCTCTATCAACTCATGACACGGATTTTATTTTTATTTTTATTTTGTTTTGTCTATCACTGTAGCCTATGCATGGAACATCCCGAGTTCGTTCATAATCATGACACCATACTTATTCTCATACATACGGACAGATCAAACACTCCTTTCAGTGCAACGATTCTCTATACCCAAACATAAAACACCTGCTAGATACCTAAGTTACTAAGTAACCTCCCCAATCCCTCGCTCTCCGCGGCCATTCATCCCAAACCCCTAAAGAGGTCACCGCGACCACGCCCACGCCCACGCGCCGCCCCACTGGCACTGGAACTAGTACTGGCAAACAAGATTACTCCCGGCCCGAGGGCGATCTCAAGCTGAGAGCGTTCCCAACGAAACCAGCAGTCCGGATGTCCACTTGTCAAAAAGACAAAGGACAAAGGACAAAAAAGACACAAAGAGTGAGAGTCCGCGAGACGGGGCAAAAAAGAAACCTCAGGCTCAGGCTTAATTGCCGAACTCCAACTTGAAGCTATTCCGTGAGTGCCTTGACCTTTACCTTGAGAAAGGAAGAAGAAGTAGTAGTAGTAGGAGTAAATCTTGGCGGAGCCTGGGAAAGTGCGTCGAGGAGAGAAGAGACGGAGAGGTTGGACGAGAGAAGAGATGTTCCGAGTCCGAATCGCGAACCCGACTCGGGCCCTCGGGGTCGAAGGATGAGAGAATGTGTTGACGTATGTGGAAACTGGGGTAGAACGGAGTTCTGGTCTGGCTGGCTCAGTGGTTGGCTGGTTGGCTGCCAGTGGGCGTGTGTACAAGTACCAAGTTCAAGTTATTTTCAATTAAAAAAATGGTGACCGTTATCCCGTCCGCAGTAGGAAAAGTAAGGGGTTCGACGGAGTCGAACCGAACTCAGAACAGAACTGAACTCGAGCGCTTGAGAAAATCTCAAAGTGCTTTGTAGTAGCAGGCGATAGGGATACCGTCAGTGGCTAATACTAACTTGAATACTGTGCTCGAGCATAGTCCACCGCCGCCGACGCTAGTGTACGTACACACGTATACTATAGATTAAGTACTGCGGTAGCCACAGGGGAGCGGAGGGGAGGGGGAACAAAGGGATGAAATAGATATGATGAGACGAGCGCAGAAAACTGACTGCGATTGGAATGAATACCACCAAATTCAAATTCCCAATCGGTGATGTTAGGAGCTCCGCGTGTCATTGTTTGTTTGTGGCTTCCGGGGCTCGGGGGGTGGGAGGGAGAGATAATGGTAATGGATACTGAATAGAAATAGATAATGAGCCACTGAGCGGAGGATCAGAGATCGATCCATCATTGATTAGTCGATCGAGGGACTCGGAGGCGGACACAGCGATGGGATCGGGGGGGAAGGAAAGGGAGGGGGGAGAGAGGGGGAGAGCCAAATTTGAAGCGGAACCAATTACTGGATGCCGTCAATTACTAGGCTGAGAACAAGCAGTCCAATCCATTCATTCAACGTGACGGAGTTCTTCATTGGACACCACAGTAAGTATGTGGGATTCGGATACCGGCCGGCCGGCAACCAGACGGCCACAGTCCCAGACTCGACCTGGACCAACGCCTCCAATGAGAGACGGCGAACTCGAGCTCCAGCTGAGAGAAAAACCGACTGACGGACAGAAACTTGAAGACCAAATATTAATAGCAAATAACACCAACACGCAAGTCCATTCGAGAGGAAAATCAAAGCTTACCAAACCGTCCGTAAAAGCTCTAACACTAGCCTTAGCAAATACCGACAACTTGAAGCTCTTCTTGGTTCTTGAGCTCTCCGATTGTTCTCGTGCCGCGTCTCTCCCTCAAGCTTCTCCCGGGCAGCCAGAGCCCCTCCTAACCATCTTAGTCCTAGTCACTCGGTCCTCACTGGCACTGGCAGCTTGAATGTCAATCATTTCGCTCCCTCCCATTAATATTCACTGGTATATCATTTTCCACGCGGTCCAGATCGTCCTCCTCCGCTCCTCCCTCACTCTCTGCACCGAGACCATGAAGCGAGAACTTGAACGGACAGACGCACGCGAAGAGAAGAGAAAAAGAAGAGCCTGAAACGAGAAAGCCGACCGGCGGAGGCCGGGGATCCTACGAGTAGAGACTACCAGCCTGAGTACCGGTGAGAGAAGAACTGGCCTAAGTGTGTCCGTTCAAGTTTTGGTGCGTGGTGCGAGGCGGAAATAGAGCTCCCACTAAGTGAAGAAACCGTCGCGGCCAGGTCGAGTCGAGTCGATGCCGATGTTCCTCTATTCAATCATTGATTATCGGTTATGTTGTCGATATCGTGCCAGGAGGAGTCTTTCCTGACCTCTGAGCCCCGCGTCCTCGACTCAAAGAATTTCGCTACGTGGATGTGAGTGAGGCGTGTACCAGTAATAAATTTTCACTGGAAGGCGTAGATCGAACGCCGGCGGACGGATGGCTCAGACGAATGTCGTACCGACTCCGACTCGAAAACCGCAAAATTGCGCTTTCCGTCAGCACCCGCGAACTTGCATCATCATCGGCACAAAAGAATCATCACTCGAGCTCGTAATCTCGGATAAGGCCGTGAAAGTGAGTTGAGCACTGAGCTTGAAAAGACCGCGAACGTGAACCGTCTATCTCGAACCCATCAGCGGGAAAGAAGCATTAGCATGATGACGACTCGGATGTCATGATGATCGTCGATTTCCCGAACTCAGAACCACACCGAGCCAACATGAACTTGAACATGAACATGGACGTGAAAGAACAACTTACCGGTGAGAGCACCACCGACCATGGCCGCGATCGCGACGGGAGAAGAATTTCAACTTGAAGGCTGAGGATATTCAGAGGAAAGGAAAGAAGCCACCGTGGCTGCAGAGTGTGAGGGGTTCCCGCGTCGGTGTCGAGGGGAAGTTGAAGAAGCCTTGCCAGTGAACGCAAATTCAACTTGAAGGACTTTGAAAATGCCAGTCCACGAGGCGGCGATGCTCGACGGGACCAATCACCGATTCCCAGCCAATCACGTTCGTCCTTCTTCCTGAGTCGACGGCGAGCTCACAGACCTTAGACCTGGAACCGGCCCGCCATTCCCCGCTCCCGCTCCCGTCCCACTCACTCAAGCTTCCCCAAACAAACCTTCCCACCGACCACCAGCAGCCTCAAGGCCCACGCTTCCCGCCTTATCTATTCTATCTTTAACTTGGACGTCATCTACTAATACTAGTACTGGTATCTATTTTCGATATCAACGTCCAACTTGAAGATCCGTTTCGACTCGGACTCGACGAGACGCAGCTAATGTTTAATGTTACTGTTAACGTTACTGTTGACTAATGCACACACGGTACACTGGCACGAGCCTCAGATCAGTTACACATCCACCAGTGCCACCACTGGCGATCACTGGCAGGGTACTACAATAGCAGTACTGGTACTCGGATGGTGACCGCAACGGGAGGAAAAACGAAAAGAAAGAGTAGTACTGACTTCAAATCAACCTCAGCAGAACGACGCGTCGGACTCGGATTACAGTTTGGGGGGGGGGGGGGGGGAAGGGGGGTCACTAGTACTACTGCTACTGCCAGTACCAAGCTTCAACGCTTCACTCAACTCCGACTCCGACTCCGACTCCGTTCAACTTTCCGCCCCAACCGTGACGTGAAAAGGACGACGAACCAAACCGGAAGACGAAGAGAAGGAGCCCAAGGATGAGAAGGAGGCTCGGGTCCGGATCTGGATCCACTGACACTGGCACGAAATCGTGAAAATCCCAATCCAAAATCCCAAGGTCGAAGCGTCGAAGCGTCGAAATCGAAGACACACTCGAACACACTCGTACTCACCCAGTCATAACGGTACGGTATTCTCGGCCCCCTCTGAGTAAGGCTGCCTCTCCCCCTGGGCGCCGACGCCTCTGAGTCTGACACACCTACTAGTACTAACTTCTACCCACTACGATATTGTAATATTACAATGGTAGTTCAAGTTCGAATCCCTTCTTCACGACTCACTAGTAATACTCACACACTGGCACATCAAAAATCAACACCGACACCGCGCAATTTCCAACAAACGATAACCCCGAAGATAATCAAAAGCAAAAGAAAAATCGAGAATGCCAGCGGACATTCGTTCTTCAAGCTTCAATTTTTTTTAACGTCAACAACCTCAGCCTGAGCGTGAGCGTGAATTTGAACTACGAAGCACCGGGGCACCGGAGGGCTGGTGTAGGAAGCGCAGACTCGGAAGTGACGAATGAGGGGTCCCTCCGCTGAAGAGAAAAAAAGAAACCCCTACTGGTAATAAGAAAATAGAAATTGGAAGAAAGAGAACTCAAAAGAAAGCCTGAGGGAGAAATTGACAGTGAAGAGGTAGGAGTATATCCGGAAACTGGAACGTGAACGGGCTAGCAACTTGAAGTTGAAGTAATTAATTAGGATGTGATTGAGTTATAGCGAGACAGACTGACAGAACGGACGAACGAGCAAACGAGCAAACGAAACGAAGAATCCAAAAGAAGAAAGGAAAAAGGGGGCAGGAAGATAGGAGACAGAGAGACGAGAGAGAAGGCATAACAAATACATACGCACATATACATTTTTTTAGAAAGTAAACTTGAAGTAGTGAAAAGGAGTCGATTTGAACGTGTAATTTAACGAGAGAGCAAAGAAAAGGAAAAGCGAGGGAAAAGAAGAAAAGAAAAGAAAAGAAAAACATCGATAACTTGAACACTGTGCCTACTATTGCTACATGTATCAAAATAAAGTAGGAGGGGAAAAGGAAAGGAAAAGGGAGGGAAAAGGAGATGCGCAGACGGCGGCTGCTACTGCTACTGCTTTCAATAGTGGAAAATGGACGAGCCCGCCTTGACACTCGAAAACTCAGAACTGAAGCCCCAAGTTCAAGTTCTGCATCCCTCCTCCACCCCCGCTCGCGCTTGCGTACGACCCCTGCGGCGCGTGGACCGGCACCGACATTCCACGATTGCTCGGGTACATATCATGCGACCCATCGAACTGTCCAAAACGCACACACAAAATGACAGAAACGTTAGTTTTTGCGCTTTCTATCTGAAGGGAAAAAAGGGAGATGGGGAGGAAAGACTCACCAATCCACCACCATGACTCGTCCCGTCTCCTACGCCTGGAAGCGGGAGCATCAACGAACCACCCGCCGTCGCCGCCGCCGCCGCAGTCGAGAACGCTCCAACCCCAGCAACCCCAGTCCCAAAAGGCATCGTCACAGCCGCCAACGACCCAGCCAAAGGCGACCCCGCACCACTCATCGGCGACACGCTCCCACTCCCGCTTCCGCTCCTTTCGCTGCCCGCGCTCAGGCTGCCCGCGCTCCCGCCGACGGAGCTTAGAGGCGAGGAAACGGACGAGGCGGAAAGCGCTGGGGACGCGCCTTGCCTGTTGTTGATGTTGAGGTTACTGTTACTGTTGAGGGTCTGCCCGTGTCCGTGTCCGTGTCCGGTTCCAACTCCTGAACCCAGCCCAAGCCCGAGTCCCTGACCGAGTCCCTGATTGAAACTGTAGTACGAAGTATCCCTCGACGGCGCCATGGACGGTACCATTGGCATACCCGACGAGAACGAATGGCTCGCCTGCGCGGAAGAAGTCGAAGTCGATGAAAAATGATACGTGATGCTGAGTACGACTTCCGTGTTGCTACTGCTGTAGTGATTCTGGTTCTGGTTCTGAGCCTGGTTCTGCGAGGCGCGTACGATGTCCTGGGTGATGATATACCTGCTCAATCCCTCTATAAATGCAGAATACGAAAAAAAAGAAACATCGCAAAGTCAGCTTTCCGAATTTCTGAACCCAGAGTGCACATATACAAAATCCGAAATGTACGTACCTCCCTCGCTACACATCCGCTTCCACGTCTCCTCCTCCACAAGTCTCGCCGAATAAACGAAGCTGTCCTCCTCCGCGATCGACGCCCTTTCCATCCCCATCCCGGCGCCCATACCACAGCTAGCCCACCCCAACGTAGGACTCAGCCCGTCCTCAACCTTGAACCCATCCCCATACCTTGACGTCGTCGTCGCTGGCGGCGCGATCAAGCTATCAACAGCATACAAGTCCCTACCGCCCCCAAACCCAGCTCCCATCCCCATCTCAGACGAACGAGCGAAATTCGATCCAGGCATAGACATGGGCGCACACATAAGCTGCTGCCTCACCTCCCCCATTTTCGTCCTTTCCCCTTCCCCGTTGCGGGCTCCACCGCTAGAAAGACGCCAAAGGGAGGAAACGCTTTGCGCTACGACGGGGTCTCGAGCCGTGAACGTCACAATAGGAATTTGGTCGTTCGATGATGTGCTTATGGAGGAGAGCGGGAGGTTATAGACGGATTGCGGGTTCGCGAGTGATCCCTTGAAGCGGACGAGTGGGGAATATTCCGGGGACGGGGGGAACGCACCGGTGTGTGCGCCGAGCGGTGGAGAGGAAGCTGGGTTAAAGGGGACCTTCACGTCCATTCGCCTCGCATTAGCGTACGAAGGGGGCATAGACATCGAATGCGCCTGCTGTGCATAGGTCGGATCTGAGTTTCTGGCACCATACTGATTGTAACTTTGGTTCTGGTTGAACCCATTGCTGAAATTTGACGCTGAGGGGTGAGAACCGTTGGTATGGGTATGGTGTCTTTGGTCCGTGGGCGAGACGGATAGGTGTCCTGGAATTCATTCCAGTCAGCATTCAATTCGGAGTCAGAGTCTAGAAGAACCGTACCGTTCGGCGCGTTTGCGTGAGGCCCGAGGGACCAGTTCGCCACCTGAGCAAGTACTGCGAAAAAAACGAGGGTCAGTCCTCAGCAAAAAAACCGATCCAAAAGTAGACCATAAAAGAGATGACAGAAACCGGAAGGAATGAAGGATTAGAGAGAGCTTGGAGAGAAGAGGGGCGAGAATCCCAAGAAAATGAGTAATGATTAATTGAAACGTCTAATGCAGGTGTTTACTCGCTCCCGGCGCTCTCCAGAGCACGAGCTCGCGATATCGTCTCCATCGATGACAACACACCCGGGGCAGCTAGTCAGACGCACCCGAGTCCGAAATAAGTATCTCCGAGAACCCTCAGGATCCTCATCCCCTGACGCCGAAAACTTCGCTACACTCGCTACCCGTGCATAGCGCATACACTCAGGTGGAAAAAACAAACACAAAAACCAAAACCAAAACCAGTCTACTCACGCTGTTTCCCGCACTGCACATCTTTCAACTGCTGAAGTCGACTGCCCACCTGCTTCGGACTCCGGCGCACGCCCGTCTGGTCAAAGATATAATCGGAGATGTAGCGGTTTCGTTTCGGGAATCTGCCGAGCGCGCGTGCATACCGGGGGTCGTGCGGCTTGTACTGGAGTAGGGCTGTACGTGTGTCCGCAGGCGAAAGCGAAAACAGGGCAGGCGCCGGCAGTGGCGCGATGCATGAAATACAGCGCATTCAAAAGATGAACACGATATTTGAAAAGGACGGCGGGAGAGGGGAAGTCAGTAAAGGTGTGCTCGAGCTGGATTGGACGGAGCAAATGAAAAGGTCAAGTCATTAATAGGAACGTACCCTGGACGAGCGCCTTTTCGAGATTGGGTGGCCAGACGGGCTCTGAGCGACCCTTGACGGTCTTCCAGCTCTTCCGAGCGCGCACGATCGTCTCAGCGACAGCTGCCTCGCCGAGTTCCGGATGCCTAGGACTAGCATAGTGGTGATAGTTCTGAGCATGAGACTGGATTTGATTTTGGTTGTGGGATGGGATCGAGTGGATGTAGTCTGACTGCATGTCGTTGATAGAGGTAGGTGAGTACGGTGGCGGGGGCGATGATGAGGGAATGGATTGCGGAGAGAGGGATGAGAAAGGGTGTACTGATGAGCGGAGAGAGTAGTCGAGCATGTAAGTGTAGATTGATTGAGAGCGGAAGCGAGAATGAGCAGATGAGCACCAGAGAGGGGGGGGAAGAGTGAGCGAGGGAAAGTAGAGGAAGGGATTGGAATGCAGAGTATTTAAAAGGAAGCGGGAGTGAGTGAGCTGAGAGAAGAGACATCGTCATCCTATAATTAAATAAGACCAAAGGGATTGTCGAGCAGAGAGCAGAAGAATTCAAGAAACAACCAAAAAAATCCAGAAAAGAAAAAAGAAAAAGAAAAGGAAAAAGGACGTAAACGGTAAACCTGGTCGATGAAGACTTTTATGGAAGTCGGCGCGAAGCATCATCCAAATCTGTTTCCGAATGAATCTCCAGATCTCGTCAATATCAATATCATATTTCCGATAGGCGCTCGTCGTCCTCGAGGGAGACAGTCCGAATTCCATTGCCGATGCGTTCGGGGAATTCTGTTTATGGGAAGAGGGAGGGGAGGAGTGTGGTGGTGAGAGAGTGTCCGAGGGAGATGAAAGACGGGGAGAAAGAGACGGAGGTCAGATCAGTCGGTCTGTCTGTCCTGTCACAGGTAATTCGTTCACTCCGACGCACAAACAACAGTCAATAAATAGCGCACATTTTAACCCTTCCTTCTCGGACCGGCATCTTTTCCATTTATAGACATCAGCATCCGGGATCTTCGTCCGTGTCGTCCGTGTCATCCGTCCCGTCTTCGCCTTTTTGCTTCCGTCATCGCCGTCCGTTCCCGTCCGTCCGATCCCAGCAATCCGAATCCCTTCGTTCGCTCAATGCTCTCCCCCCTTTCCTTTCCCAATCCCCCCCCCCTATCCTTCCTTCCTTCTTCCTTTCGCGAACATGTCCAACACGACGAGAAGAGATCGCGCGCAGACAGCTGTCGCAGAACAAGGACCCACTCAACACACACAATTCTTTCTTTAATACAAAAAATCATCACTGTCCCGCTCTCTACAACAGCTTAGCCTAATCCTCGCGCCCTCTTCCGAATCCCAGACCCCTTCGTTCTCGCGCAGTCAATCGAAGAGGAACTCTTCCTCCTACGCGATTCGACGACCCCCCCCCCCCTTCTCGGATAGCCAGTCAGACAGGTAGACAGACGGACAGACAGACAGTTAGCCAACCAGCGCTCTCCTTCTTATATCCACTGTGCTCTCTAGATCTGTGCCTTGGCAATCGCAACCCACAAATCACCTTCCCTCCCGAAACACCTCTCGAACACATCGCCATCGGCTCGCTCACTGGTCAAAACCTGATCCTCGCTGTCCTCCAGCCAGCCCTAGCTTTGCTTTCCTTTTGTCCAATCCCAATCCTGATCTCGATCCTCAGTGATTCTCGTTTTTTTTTTGGGTATTCGCTCAATAACGACAGCACTGACAGACAGTCGAGCCCGACGAGCCCCCCCCCCCCCCTTCCTTCTCTTCTTCTTCCTCTCCAGACCATCCAGACCAACCCGATTCCGTCTTCTAGCTCCCACTCCCAGTCTGTCCACCCAAGCCGCCGCCTTTGTGCCGCACAGATCCTCAATCCCCTTCTCCACTGACTAACTTGACACCTACTCCACTCGACACCCAACACGTTACACGCTACAGCGGCGTCAAGCTTCATTTACGCTCTCCCCTCCCCTCTCGTCATCCATCCAAACCTCTTCACCTTAAATCCAGCCAATCAGCCTCAAGGCCAGGTCCCGATGCACGTCTGCCCCCTACGTGTATAGAAGTTGGGTTAACGAAGATCGCGCTACGCCCGCCCGACCGTCCGGAGCTTGATGTTCAAGACGGGCATGTTCGTAGCCCAGCTAAACTTCATGTCCTGTATGTCACAATCACAATAACTCTCTAGGCGGTAGGCGGTAGGCGGTAGGCGATGTCCGATAAAAAAAAACTTTCCCTCCTTTTTGAGGAAACGCCGGGGAGCACCGTCGTAGATTTGTCACCAAATTAAAAAATAAAAATAAAACGGAAAATAAGAAAGCCTGAGCATCCCTGCGCTCGACGGCACCTCTGAGTCGTCTCGTCGCTCCGTGCGTCCCATCAACCTGAGCTCGAACCTGGACATCGGTGTCGGTGCCCAAGAGTCAGATACCTTACCTTACCTTTTCCGGCCGGATCACTCTCCGGTCTCTGGGCCGGCACTCGGGACCGGGACTGGCGAATAGTAAATCTCATTCAATGCTACCCCTGCCCTCCAGCTCAACAACACAGCACACGAAGAATTGGGAGGGAGGGGGCGAGAGGCAGCAGGAGACTCGACCTAACCCAGATCAGGCCACTCCTATACTTGCATCCCGCCGTATCTCATACCAAACATCTCATCTGAATCTCACCACCCACCACAACCACAAACACCTGAAAAAAAAAGATTTGTAAAAGAGAAATCACCTGCTAAAAGAAAACTTACCTAACGGACCACCCTATCCTTATCCTATCTCCTCTCACCGGCACCGCGTGTGCGTGCTATCTTTGTGCATACATCCACCCACAAAATTCACCGGTCAGCGTCAATCGGCGGACTCGCTGGGAGCATCTGGGGACCCACCCCACCCAGCAACGCGGAAGACAAAAAACTCACCACACAAACACAAAAGCTGTCCATTCCCCAACTTCCATCTCATCTCTATCTCCATCGCTAGCGCCTGAGCCTGAGCTACCAGTATCTCCGGGCCGCCTTCTCTCTCTTTCGTCACACACGAAAGACGAAAGAAGAAACCCCGCTAAACGCACAATGCACAGACACCACATGCGTCTGAAACAAGAGATCAGGGGAAGCGTAAATCACTGTGCGAGAAAGGGCACAAGGGCGAGGGGGGATCTACCGGGGTAGATGAAAGGCGAGGCGACTTGGGTGTTCGGACTTTCGCGTCTTCCTCCGACCAGATACTGCCAGTGGGCCGTCAGCTAGCTAGCTACTGAGCTGTGCTTCATCATTATCATCTGCATCATTAGCATCAGCATCCGCCTTCTTGATGTCGGCTTCAATGAAGGCAAAAAGGCGCGAGCGATCGAATGGAACATTGGAAGCGAGTGCGCGACGTGGTCATAGCGTCGAGATTTTACAAGGTCGGAAGGCATGGCATGGCATCGCGGTAACACTGGCAGCAGCGCAGGTGGCTCGACTCGAAGGCGACCGTCAAAAATACGAACGCGTCGAAACGCGGGTTTTCGTCGTCGTCGTCGTCTCCCTCCTTCGAACTGTCTAAGATTAAGGGAATCACCGACAAACGAGGCGAACAGCGAGCAGGGAACAAAGGCCCGAGTCCCTCTTCATCGTCAGTCGCCAGTACTGTAAGAGCTTTTCAAAATCAAAAAACGAACCCATGCTAGTGAACAGCGCGACCATCACACACTCGCGAATATCGTCTTTCCTTGAGACTGTAGGCAGGCAGGTTATTCGTCGCTTCCCCCCTCTCCTTGACCTTAACGTCCGTCATCTTCCCAGCCTCGAAATAGTTACGACCACCGTTGTGCTGTATTCATATTATGACGCGCTTGAAAGGCTGTTCCGATTGTCCCTGAAAAAATGGTCTCCCGGGTCAGAGTACCAGAATAAAAGAAATATTGCAGTGACGGCTTGGAACAACCTGCAACTCACCTGCTTAGGGATGCCGACCGCTCGCCGGCCGCCACATCCACATACCTCCGTTCTCCCGAAACCGCCCGGGCCGAGAAAATACTCGATTCCGTCGGCTAGATAGTTAATAAGAAAACGAGCACGCATTTCTCAAGAAACCAGAAAACACGAAACCAGAACCCCCAAGAAGGACCAATTACGCCCGCCACAGACGCCCGAGCACATAAAAAGAACGAAACAGAAAAGAAATCTGTCAAACTTTGTTACGATGTTAGCGTTCGAAGAACAAGAAACGTACGAAAGAGAGTGAAAAAACACCACCCCTCACTCAACGCACGGACATCCGCTCAAGACGGTTCCTTAGCTCTAGTGCGTACGAACCGAACCTCCAATCGACGTGAAATTGACGCGCTAAAACAGGGTTCCCCCCCGTTCGCACTACTTCTGGCCCCGGAAATGCGGAACACATCGCTTTTCATAGAGCTCAGTGCTGATGTGGGTCAATTCAGTCGGGATTATCCTTTTTGGGAAACGTGGGAAAGTGGGGCTCACCTTTCATTGGATGAAGAAAGGGGCCGATGAGGCCGCTGGTACACTTTGTAGCGAGCGTCAGCTCTTGGCTGATCTCGTTGCGCGTAGCCCAGCTACTCCTTGACCTTCTCTTTCCTTCCGAAAGGCAGCGAAATTAAAACCCAGCAATAGCGACACATCTCGTCGTCCTTTCCCGTTTCGCGTGCTCCATCGAGACCTACTTGTCCATGTGGGCCCCTAAATTCAAGTCCGATGTGCTTCTCGTCCGCCCCAAGTCCCTCACTAAGAAAAAAACATACATAGAAAGCACAAAAATACAAGAGAGGACCTCGAGCCGGAGGAACTAGAAGCGAAGGAAGCAAGTGAGCCCCTTTCCGTCCTTACACACGTCCAAACACCTTTTTCACCTGCCGCTCTGGCGCGGCGCGGAGAGGTGGTGAGCCACGGCACGGCACAATTTGGTTGTGTGGCTATCAAGGACGCGCGCCCCGAGGGAGAGGAGGTCCCATCTATCAAAAGAATCGCTGTTGCCGTTAAAGGGGCCTCAGGCATGAGGACACAGCATGTCGTTGGCGATGAAATCGAACGGCTCCCGCTTCGTGCGTGCGTAACGCAATATACTTATAGCGCGGATGGCGACGCCGATGAAGAATTGGCGATTGAGTCAAATCGCAATATAGAAATCGCAATCTAGGAGGAAGGCTCATGTGCACAGTGAATTTCGTTTTCTGGGTTGAAACCAGTTTGCATTTCCACCTGAATTATCCCAGTTTCCTGGCTACAACTCCCATCTCGAATCTAGCGCGGGGTTCCCATTTGCGGCGGTAAAATCTTGCGATGTCTGTAGATGTGAGATCAATCGATGGTTGTCTGATGAGCGCTACAACATGAGGCGAGAGGGCAGGTGGTCGATGAGTCGGATGCTTCGAATAGTCATTTCGCAGTTACGAAAGAAAGACTAGCAATGTGTCTGGGGTGTGCTAGGCGGGATTGGCCATTCGGTGTGAGAGAAAAGGCTATGTTAACATGTTACCACGAACCCTCTCGCCATATTACGCTGATAGTAGACGCCTAGTCGATGGAAACGTCTGCTTCAACGTAATTAAGAAGACTGAAGCTCGTCGAATTTGGCGCCTACCAATCGATTTCCTTCGGCTTTAGTGTTACGCGTTCAGTCATGAGTCAAGCGCCGTAACATCCTAAAAAGGATAATCGCGCCATCAAATGCATTAGCTGCAGGTAAACGCATCGCGTGTCGGGACTAGAGTCCACTCATTTCCGAAGTTGGTGGAAGAAGAGCTTCCGCAGTGGGCCATGGAGTTATCAAAAGCCCTATGATGCCTTGAACATAGTAGAGCTCAATGTAAACTGATTCCTCGTGTTATTCAAAGAGTAAACGCGCGGACCAGGGTGATTCTATCCCGCATTGCATATTGTCGTAGTAAAGTAACCATTCAAATTCCGAAGCAACACGCACAAATGGGCCGTGGGATGAGGCGTGAGGGTACCTTCGCAGATACAGCGTCAAGAGATACATCCCTCGAAGGAGAATATAGGCTCCCATGGATTCTGTATTATCCAACCATTTGGACCCTAAATCATCCATACACGAGGCCACCATCACGTACGACATGCATAGTTCCTGTAGTCGACAACGGGATTCCCTTGTTTACCAGTGGCTTCGAGTTGAAGGCAAACCTGTTTTTGCGAGGTTCTCGACACGAATAGTTTCCTTCGGAAGCATTCAGCAGCCCCGGAAGCTATTCACCCTACTCAATGGCTGTCAGACTAACTTGAGATGCAGTCCCTGGGAGAAAGCACCACGTTCTAGTACCCTGACGTCCTGCGGCATTGCGGAAGCAAAGCGACACGAGATGACCATCCGGAATCAATTGCAGCGGGAAGCAGACAAAAATGGAGGAAGTGCGAAAAAAAAATAGAACAGGTGCGTAGCCTTCATGTCGTTTTTGACGGGCATCGCGCGACGTGGACGTGGATGAAAAAGCATATTCAATTTAGGCTCGGCGTTAGCATCTTAGTTGATGCCTCCTATCGTCGAGAGATCGGCACTTCTGTCAACTTCGGTTGCTGAGTGGCATTCGACTGGTAAGTCTGTTAACATCGAAATTTTAGATTTATTAGTCTAAATGGCAAGTATCGTGATAAATAATTTCTCACAGTTGAAGTCTACGTCTGATACGCGCGCTTAATGTTTTTAAGATCTTTCGTAAAGGTGTTTTTTTTACGTCCAGCAGTAAGGTTGAGCGCATTGCATGTTTGAATAGGATTCACCAACGTGTCGTCTTCCTACAGCCCACGCGAAGCCATGTCTTGAGTGAAAACTACCAACCGGGGCGTCGATTTTCCGCCAATGATGAATTCGAAATTCAAAAAGACAATAATCGACTTTGTGGAGCACGGACCGCGAGCCCCACGCGAAGAGCTATACGCCACTCATTTGATTGATTGAGGCCTTCTTTGCTTCGCCAGTGAATGTCGAGGAAGTCGAGGCGAAGTATTGGTGGCTTACCAGAGTTTGAACCTAGCTCTGACCTTCAATCAACAAGGTTGAGCGGAACGGGCAAAATCTGGACACACCGCCCCGATCGGAGCTTCCAAGGTTCACAAACAGATCAGGTTATCGTCTTCCGTGAGCAAACCTCCGCCACGCACATGGATCAACATCTATTTTAGCGAACTTTCTGCGGTGCTGAGTGGACGTCCGACTCCGTCGATCTCGTCTTTTCGTAGAAAGTAACGGGCGTCAATCATCGGATGGCTGAAGACACATTGCTTTAGAATCTCTTCATAACTTCGGGATAAAGACAATTATAACATACCTTTCTCAAGTATTCTGTCATAGAAGTCGGAACGCGCACCGGATATGTATGGTTTAGGGTTTCATGATAAACCTATGCTTGTCCGTCGGATGTTTCGCTTGTATACTATATGAACATAGCTGAAGCGCAATCAGGCATACGACCATTCCTATAGCCGACTCGAGCTCAAGCATGACCACGCTGAGAACAGGCGCGTGGGATGATGCGATGCGATTTGTTCACGTTTTCCTTAGCCGCCGGAACGGGGAAAGCTTAACACCTGGCTGTACTGCTGAGAACTTTACGGACCTGTCCGACGTCGTAGAGATGGTATAGTCGGAGACAGCAAAGGAGGCGTACCTAAAGACAGGATTGGGTCGGCCATGCTCTTTTCAGCATGAAAACCTCGCCGTCGTCTACATACATTACTGATGCATCGCTTGAGGTGAGCCTGACAGTGAGGCGTCGAGAAACGCAAGTGGATGGCACGCGCTGCTTGCAAAAGACAAATCGATGGTTGTTCGCCTCCATTCTTTCTTCACTGTTCTCCTGCAAGCAATAGAGTAGGCGATAATGCAAAAAGTCATCGGCGACAATTCGGCTTTACTTGAAACATGAGAAATTTGGATGTTGAAATACGAAAGCAAGAGGGTGAGAGAACTGGGGAAGAGGAATGAGGTCCGGATTGCAGTTGGTTGGAAAGGACGCGCGCCGGACGGTCCGCCTCGGCGCGTTCGTATTGATCCCTTGCCCTTCCCTTTACGGACGTGCTCTTTCATCCTGAGCGGCTCGTAATTTGGATCCCCAAATTTAAAAGATCGGTCAGTGAAGCTTCACAATGTCTCGAGTCGGACAACAACTTGTCCCGATGATAATTTATCAGCGCTCATCAATATAGCATGACAGCCTAATGAACTACGCGTTCTTTTCTACTTGAACTTGAAACCCCATGGCGCCACCTCCAAATTAGCCCTGTCCTAGATGCCAGTGGACTACGAGGACGGATACAATGCCAAACTCAACACGTTATCGGATACTTTACGACTACATTACTCGGGGAAAGGTTTTTACAAGACATGTTTCCTGATCTCTGCGAATAACAACTTTTGCGCGAAAACAGAGTCGCACTTGAGTCCGATCCCCTTCTCGATCAAGCGGCCCAGCGAATACCTGAACCGCGAGTCCGTAATCAGCTTCTCCCAAGTCGTCCCACAGAAAAAGATTGTTTGCAGATGCGCAAACCGAGTCATGGTCCCGCACAAGCCATCGATATGACTATCAAACATCGTCCACCACGACTGCTGGTCATGATTAAAATTATGAACCTTCCCAGTCGGTAGTACTGCACTCAAGTATACTCTTCGTATCCTGAAGGCTAAATTCGACCTCGCAAACAAGTTATTTTGCGCCACGGGCCTTGTGGTGAAGACCGGAAGGTAAAGATCCGTCACGAGGCTGAAGTAATGCACCAAGGTTGACACGAAGTCATGTTTGAGAAACCGAAGGTCAGATCCAAGTTCGAGGTGCCGAATCTGGTGATGAAACGGGATGAGCGAGCCGTCGTACACGTTATAGATGGCTTCTGGACTAGAAATAACCAAATTCTGAAGAGCTGGAAGGCGGATGTCGAATTGGCGTTGACCGTCTCCGAAGGCATTGAGGGAGCGGATGCAGAGGGTGTGGACGTGGGGAAGATGGATGGATGTCGTTTGTTCTTGTCTGCCCTCAACGAAAGGGAAATTGTCAGGCCCGACGCAGAGAACGCGCAAGGATTTGGAGGTCCAAATGATACCTGGCGAGGGGCAGGTAGCAATGAAGTATTGTGCCTGGGTGTTATACCAGTCTACACGAGTCAAGAGCGGAAGTTCGATGTCGTCGAAAGAGAAAGACTGATCAACGGATGCGGATTTCGTAATCGCTTGAGATTGGGGACGAACGAGATGTCGTACATTTGGACAACAGAGAAGGATCTGTCTGGCATCGTCAAGAAATGTATCCCAACTCCCGTCCTCATCTCGGTGTCCGACTGGAGCCAAGCTGATGCGCTTGACATAGCGGCCAAGACCCAACCAGTTGTCCTCTGGTCCCGACCATTTCAAAGACCTTAGAAGCGCACTAGAGCCATGACGTATCCAGATATCTTCGTACAAGAGAGGAAGTATGAGTAGGCGAAATTGAGAACATACCCACGACAACGCAATTTTCGTCGCCAACGCCTCACGGTATAAACCATCAGTCTGTGTCTCGTACGCAAGTTCAAAGGGTGTCCAGGACAATACAGCATCCAGATCTCGTATTGGGCTAGTCGTTGCAAGAATAAAAATCTCCAGGAGTAATTCTGAGGGTAGGGATGGCGTAAAAGCCGCTGGATGGACGCAGGAGGGTGAGACGGGACCTCCGGAAGACAGAGCAGAGGCCTTAGAGAGAATCCGACTTGATTTTGAAGTGGCGCCAGCCTGCCAGTGCATCAGACTCGCGGCCATGCTTTGAGATGCTTATGTCTTGTCTACTTGTGATTGGATACGGTCAGTGTCGACGTGAACAAGAAAGGGTATGAGTGACAGGCCGCAATTTTGAAGATTGCATCCCTCTAGTTGACATGAGACAACTGCAAAGTATCGTTTCCGGTGGCTTGCTAGAATGGATAAAGGCTTGCCTATACATGTGAATCAATGTGGTCGACGTAGACATTGACCAATGGGTTGAGAAGAGCACGAAAATGAGTGTGGGTCACGGACGCCGACCCAAGTAAACTCCCATTAAACTAAACAGACGCCACAAATACCCGATGCTTTAAATGCAAATCTTCCATGCAAATCCCCTTATTTATACTCTATAAGTACACTTAAAAAAGAGAAGTGTTTTGTGGATAAAACAAGTGCTTCAAATGCACATGCCACATAAAACATGGAACAGCATGAATGAAAACAAACAAACGAGACATCGAAGCAAAGAGAATAAAGAGAAGGAAGGGGGGGGGGGCGAGCGAGGAATAGGATGACTTCAGTAAAGCGGGAAAAGGTTGTTAATATATTTGTATTGGGACAGCGAATGGTGTATTTAGGGGCAAAAGAAATTTTGAAAAAGAAAAACAGCTTTGAGTGAATAAGGATGAAAACCGGCATGATATGGGAAATGCAATACAAATGATTCGCCGAGAACGTCGAAACCTGTCAGGGTTCCTATCGACGATTTCTCCAGGCCAGGGTAGGAAGCACTTGCTTCATTGTTGAAAATAATCAAAGGCGTTTCATTCAAATAAAATTGGTTTTCCGTCCCTTTCTTCTTGTGCACATAACAGAGTCTTAGAAACAATAAAGTGGTCTATCCACTTTGGGCCCATCGAATGAGAGCCGCGGCGTCTTCGACAGCCGCGCCAAGCCGTTCCACGAGCTCATCCATTTTATCGACCGCAACACGTTGCCGTTTCTCCGGCGGAGTCTTGCTTCGCACGTTACGTTCATCTGTCTGAGCAGCATCTATTTCGTCAACATCAACGATCTCCGCGTCCTGGCTCGAGCGTTTCCTATTGGGAGTCTCTGCCTGTACGCGCCGACCGTCCACGTGTAGGGAGGGTGTATTCGATTCTTCATCCACCCGAATTTCGACTGCGGCTTGCAAGATGGGTTTCTGGTTTCGTTCGTCGCTATAGTTTTGTTGTGGGAATATGATTCCTGCCTCGAGATTCGCCTTTATGACGGCACGTTCGCAAATTCGACAGCGGCAGTGATACAGAGGAGCAGTGGCTTCTCTCCAAATCTGAAGAATGTGTAAGCTCATAAGATTGATTGAGGAAGAAAGAGACCGACGGATTTTAGAGAATCAGTTGAAAATGATAATAAGTCTGAGATGTTGTCCGGGATGTAAGGTATTGATGGTATTTGAGTAGGAGAGTCGAGGACGGGTGATATCGCAATAGGGAGAGTGATAGGAGAAGCGGGTAGTTGAGAAGTGTTGACTAAGGAAGGTGGAGAATCCGCATTAGCAGATGCCGAGTCTTCGCTTTTGCTACGGAGAGATTTGTCGTCCGATGCAGGCGGAGGAGACGGCGTCGTCTGAAGGGTGGAAGTTGAAAGAACTGGGCTTGTTACCCCAGAGCTACCCTTCTCCGAGCTTGAGGAGTCGTCCGAATCATCCTTCCTCGTCTCGTGTCTTCGCCTTCGCTCGCTGGCCCAGTCCGTCCCATTGAACCAAACGCCCCCTTCTCGAAGACATTGTACGACATCGTCTAGATTCATGCGAGAAATTCGGATGCAAGCATCCACGCCATCAACCGCGCATTCCATAACGACCTTCCTCACGACATTCGTCATAGCAGGCAACAAAATGATACGCATCTGTCGTCGATACGCCTCATAAGCTACGCTACACAAGTTTAGGCTAGGAGGCGGGGGTTCCCTTGAAGCAACTCGATCCGGGTGTTCTTTGTCTCCTGACTGCGTAGCCGTCCATGGAACGGGATGGGTAGCAGGAATGTAAGGTAGTGCGGGGGGCTGAGCAAGAGATAATAGCCACGAAGATTGTGTTTGCCCTTGAATGGTGTACCAATGATCGGCGGGACTATGCCATAGACCATCAAGTATTCGAATCCTGGCCCAGTCGTTGAGCGCTAATTCACGAATACCCTGAGCGTCCTCCGTGATGCTCATCAGTTCCGGATCGTCCTCCTCTAATTCGTTCATATCTTCTTCACTCTCATATTCTCCCGGCCCGCCCGCCGTGATACCTGCAGCAAGTGCATTTTCAGCCATACGGGACTGCATTTTCGAGGTTGCAACGGCAAGTCGCATCATCTCCACCAACTTCGTATTTCGTTGGAGCCATCTCTTTTCCATGCAAAGGCCGATGACTTCCTTGATCGAGCCTTCACCAAAGTCAAGAAAAGAGTCGAGGATCTGGCGAGCCTCCCAGTCACTGGCTGAGAGCGTTTGCCCACCCAGAGCCTCAGCCTCTCGGGTGAGGAGTGACCCCGGTAAGGGCTCACCCTCCATACTGACTTTCCACAGTCTCTCCAATCGACACTGACGACATGTTGCTTCCACAAGCGGCCAGATATCACATTCCTCATTTTCGGCGATAGCGAACTGTTCGTTTGACACGTCGCGTAAGCAAATCCCACAAAACCGGTCCTTCCTGTGATCCTTGCAACATGCAACGTTTCCGAGGACGTGGGTGTAGACAGTCTTGCGCGCGAGCATGAGGCCATTAAGGGAGTTTGGAGAGTTGATCCGGCAGGGGATACATGATCGCGTATATAAATTCTGTCGAAAGTGCTGGTACGGAGTCAAACGTTGCGAGCGCGCAAAGGGGAGAAGGCTGTCATTTGGGTCCAGAACCGAAATGGCCTGTTGCCAAAAGAGGTGAAATTCAACTGTAACAAAGAGAATGTGCGTCAGAAGTATGAGCGAGTATTTAAAAAAGCACGGCGCAGAAAGGAAAACGGGGCGTTGAGGTAGCACCTCGAAGGAGACAGAGTATGCGCAGGTTTTCGCATTCCGTGAGCGCCAGCATGCATACAACCTTCGGTTCGACGCGCCTCCTGAGCGATACTTCTGGTATCGTGGATCAAATGCAACAGAGAAGTCACATAACGGTTGCGAGATGGAATAAAAATGAAGGAGAAGGATGAGCGAGTACGCACGAGCTGCAGCCCAAGCCGGGGCGACGAGCATCAGGTGCTCGATAGTCTCGACATCCCTGACGACAGTAAAAACCATCCTTCCCGGCCAGTTATGAGGTCTCTGCCATACGGCTGGCAAGACAGCTTTGAGAGCGGCATCGAGGAGATAGTGGGTCGTGACGAGACGAACGACTTCGGGAGGCAGTGTCGCCCATGAGCGCGTCGACTTTCCTTTATACATCGAGCGACGTGACGCGCTCGGTGGTAGGTAGTCGAGCCGGCAATGGAAGCGGGTTATACGCGCGACGGTGCGAAGCGACGCAAGCCGGATGTGAGGACGATGATGAGGGAGTAAGGAAGAGGGCAGATGTAAATTGAAAGATACTACGGAAAGCCAGTTGACGGATAGCGCCCGAGGTGAGGTGTTGTAGCTTCCCTTACCTTCCTTCTTGGTTGTGGCGCTTAGACAGGGAATGACAGAACCCGTGACAAAGCTGGTCACAACTCTTTTGTTGCGTGACAATCACGTGATTTTTGTGATTTTAACTTACGTCATTACTTCTCACGGCAAACTTTATCCAATCAAAATAGACACTCAACGCTCCTCACTTCTTATTTCACCGACGACACTGCTTAACACTAAATCTTAACTCAAGTCTTATCTATATACTCAATACTTTTAATCTCTCGTGCTTCTTTCTTTTTGAATTGGATTTAACGCGTGCCATCCATATAATTTGGAATGGTGATAATGACTTTGCTGCACTTTGCTTTGTGCCAGTCTCCGATGCTTCAGACGAATAACCCTAACTACTCTTGCTCCAGCCCCTACCTCGCGCTCAGTCTGAAGGAGACAAGAAAGGCGATAAGTGTCCCATGTCCTCTCATCATGGGTGCCCACTGCCAGCTGAGCTACTGATCCAAATCTTCAGTTTCGCTACCCAAAACCCTACTCGGGACATCGACAGTCTGGAAAAACTCAAAGTATTCGAAGCCGATCACGCTAACGACGACTCTTCAGCCTGCGATCAGGTTCTTGCAAGTAAAATCGCTATCACACTCACTTGTCATCTCTTCCACCAGTTATCAAAGCCGTTCCTTTACGAAGATATTCGCATCCGACATGGCTCAGAGGCTCTTGCTGATGTATACGAACGCAATCCTGATTTAGGGTCCCTCACGAGGCGGATCTCTGTCTCACTTTCTGGGAGACTGGAGAATATGCTTTGGTCCAATGCCTTCCCTGTAGGTGTAGACCAGATTCTGAAACACTGCAGCGAAGCCCGCATCCTGACTCGACCGCCCGTTCTTGACGCTGAAGCGTTCACTAACATACCTTTCATTCAAGGCGCTTCACAGGTTTCCAACCTTGATCTCGACTCTTCTGGACCGTATCTGAACATCCCCGAGCACCGGTTCGCTCTCCTTCGACGAGCAGACTGGTATAGCAGTCTCGTCGTCAACATTCCTTCAACCTCCCCAACCCCATCCTTCTTATGGTCCAATGGATCCCTCCGCACCCTCACGCTCTCCTCGGACTACTTCCGGTATTTCAGAGACGCGAACTCTCTGTCCGTGAATCTTCCGAACGTGCATACACTCCGCCTTCGCTCCCTTTACGCATTCGGTGGCCAGGTCAGAGGCATACCGCCGGGGTCCATCAAGATGCCGTCCCTCCGACGTATCGTCTTTCAAACCTCGGACGCCATCCACATGCTCTTCTTCGACGAGCCCCTTCGACTCCTCGCAACACAAATCACGACCCTTGAATTCTCTGCAAATCCTGATTTCCTGAAACACGACTACCTCACGGTCATCATCATAAACTGTTCGAATGCCACCGAGCTCAACTTTGCGGTATTCAGCACGACACCGGCACGGAAGAATCTGGAACGACAGGTGGTTCAGATTGTCTATTCTATCACGCATATTGGTCTTAGTGCTGTTGGGTTTGCGAGTGATTCTGAGGATGAAGACGTGAGAGATGAACAATGGGCGAGGCTTGGAGCTCACTTCATGTCTTTACTCGGTCGGTCGACTCGGTTTCCGAAACTGGAGGTGTTGACATTCTATGGGGAAGACTGGGTTCACGTCATACCAGACAAAATGTTCAAAGGCATGTTGCGGCTAGCAATGAGTAGAAACATACGGATGGTCTGTGAGATTCCGGCTGTGGAGATGGCCCTTCAACGAGCGATGGACAAAAAGGGGAAGTGAGGAGCATGTATTTAGCCAGCACAGCCAATCGAAGATCGTAATTCGAGCGCGAATGCAAACGATGGATGAGATACTAGATATCTTATCATAATAATATATATGAATATTGCTGATGTCCGTGCGTGAGATAAATGAATACTACCAACCCGAAACTAGAGAACTACGAAACAATCATACCACAAGTACTCCGAGTACCAAACCCACAAGACCCAAAGATACTTCTTTCCAACGGTCCGTCGACCCTCCTAGCCCGCCCCGCAGACCCGGTGCAGAATTTTCGGTAGCTGACGCCGAAGAAGACGAGTCAGCCGAAGTCGCGCTCCCGCTCTGACCTTGCGTCGACGTCGGGAAGGATAAGGACACGCTCGGGGACGCGATGCCGCAGAATTGCTGTGCGAGACCCTCAGCGCTCCCTACCTCATCCGCTGCGCACGAAGTTGAGGTGCATTGGAACACGGACGGGGCAAAGGTTTGGCTGGTGAATTGGAGTAGTGCGTGAACAGCAGAGAAATGAATAAGTGATAATTATGGAGCTATATGTGAAAGCAAGACGGTGCGTACCTTCCGCAGTAACAGCCGGTGTCTATGATGCTCGAGCAGTTCGCGCTCATAACGGCGAGTTGTAAGCATTGAGTCACTTGTAACGATATTCTTAGTACAGGACAAGACAAGGTTATAAAAAATTGAAATAGAAAACGTACCACAAGATGAATAAGTGCTCAGACTTGGGTAGGATGTAGTCGTCTGGCTGGACGTGCTCGACGAGCCGTTCCCAGACGCGCTTGTCGACGTCCCGTTGCCAGGAATGACCAGCGTTGTGACCGTAGTCGTGAACGTGCTCGTCCCATTCTGTAACCCATCAGCCTGCGATCGAAACTTGTCAAGTAGAAAAGCAGACATACAGGTCCGGTGCTCGTTGTGAGTACAGTCGTAGTTGTCGGAGTAGGAGATAGTGTCGAAGAATTGGAGTCCGACCCTGACCCCGACAAAGACGACGAGGCCAGTGACGAACCGCTCCCCGATGCGCTCTCGTCCGCTCGTAAGACAAGTGCCTGCCGCCCACTAAATCCATACGCTCCCTGGAGTCCCATTGAGGCCAAAAATAACAGTGCCAATCCACCCGCGGTGTGCATCACGATCTTCGTGCCGTCTCACGATGAGTCTGAAGCTGAGATGTAAACGTGTGTCTCGGAAACTTTGATCTTTGAGAGCTCTTCGGTACACTTCACTTCAACCGAGGTAAGAGCTGCTTGATCCGTCGTTCGAAAAAAACACGCTTCAGTGGGACTGCTCGGGCGTGGTTGAAGGATGAAATCAAGAAGAAACGAAGCTCCGAGGTAATTGAAAAAGGCCGGCTGGGTTTTTGATGGGATATGGATGCTGATGGATGGAACACCGCCTGCAACACTGCACAGGCGACGAGTCGCCAAGGCAAATTCGAACGACACGGTCACGATATTTACTTCAGAATCAGAGAAATCAGACTCTCAAGCTCGGACAAGGTAGGCTAATCTAAGATGAGTCTAAAATCGCGTCGGATAAAGGCAGAGGTAAAATTTTGAGGAATAAAAAATTACCGATGCGACAAAAGGAGGAAGAACGTGGAAGAAGAGGAAGATTGTAAAACAAGCTAAAAGACTAGCGATCATATTATGATCGATAGTCCAATGACTCGCTAATATTCACTAGTGCGTCGAATCAATTGTAGCAAAGACTTTGGAGCAGAGACATGAGATTCAAACTTTTCAAACGATCGAGTAGATAACATGAGTGCATCTTTTACAGCGCGGTAAATAGGAGGAACAAAAAAGAACAAATGAAGATGTCCGAAGGGTGAAAAATAAAATTGTAGGTCACAAAATCAAGAGAAAGGGGCAGAGAAAGAAAGTCTCTTCGTCAAGTCATGAATGTCGTGTACAGAAAGTCGTGCCGCTGCAAGTGCTAGAACCTAAAGAGTCGAAACTTAAGCGTTGACAGTAACGAAGACGGTGGTCGTGTCGGTCTGAGTGGTCGTGCCCTGGGTAACAGTCGGGTCTTCCGTCTACAAGACACGTTAGAGAGTGAAGCAAAGAGAGATTGAGCAGCAAAGCAACATACAACAGTGTCCGTAATGGTGGCGGTGACAGAATCGGTCTCAGTCGACGTCGTCGTGGCTAAAAGTTTGCATAAGCATTGTGAATTGAGTATGTGATTAATTCAACTTACTCGTAACGAAGTCAGTGACAGTGACCGTTGATGTGATAGTGGCTAAATGGGCGGAAACCAATCAGCCCACCATTCAAGTGTCCGAATAAAACAACGCTCACAAGTGACGAATTCAGTCACAGTCTCAGTCACAGTGACGATACCATCTGTACCGGTAGACGTTGTAGGAGCATCAGTCGTGGTCGGGGTAGTTGGAGGAGTCGTCTGTGTAGCCGTGTTGTCAGTCGACGTCGCATCAGTCGCAGTGGTAGAGTCGGTTGCGTCCGTAGCGCTGGTGCTGTCGGTTGCGTCCGTAGCGCTGGTGCTGTCGGTCGCGTCGGTTGCGCTCGTAGAGTCCGTTGCATCCGTCGCACTCGTCGAGTCTGTCGCGTCTGTCGCGCTCGTCGAGTCAGTGGCGTCGGTTGCACTCGTCGAGTCAGTGGCATCAGTGGCACTGGTGCTGTCAGTAGCGTCGGTAGCACTGGTGGAGTCGGTCGCATCGGTCGCGCTCGTAGAGTCAGTTGCGCTGGTGTTGTCGGCGGACGTGGTCGCGTCAGTCGCGCTGGTGTTCTCGTCCGAGCTCGTGGCATCCGTCGCACTGGTGTTGTCGGCTGAGCTCGTGTTATCGGCGGAAGTCGTTGAGTCGCTCGTGGAAGTATTGCCTGAATCAGGCGACGAGCTTGTAGAGGTGCTGTCACCTCCGCCTCCGTTACCACCGTCGGTGGTGGAGGAACCGGAGTCAGCCGTCGTCGAGTCTGAGCCGCTGCCGCCATCAGTGGTCGAGGTATTAGCGTCAGAAGAGGTGTTGGCGTCAGAAGAAGTCGAATCTCCGCCATTGCCGCCGTCCGTGGAAGAGCTAGAGTCAGCAGTCGATGTGCCTGAGGAAGTGTCGGAGGTCGAAGGGCCGGCGGTCGAGCCGGTCACTGAGCCTGAAGAGCCGTCAGACGATGTACAATCCGCCTGTTGACCCGCCGTCGAGCCCGTGCACGAACCGTTTGCATCGTCCGTCGACGTCACAACGTCGGTGCTAGTCGATGAAGAAGCGGTGTCTGAAGATGAAGACGAAGAATCGGTGGAAGAGTCCGCTGCAGATGAGGTCGCTGAGTCAGCGGAGCTGGAGGCATCGGAGCTGGCATCGGCGGTGGTGGTCGTAGTCGTTATTGGAACGGATGAGGAGTCTGAAACGTCCGAGCTCGTACCCTGCCTTCTGAAGAGGCCACCCCTCTGTTGCGGGACAGCAGCCGCGTAAGGCGCAAGGCTGGAGGCGATAATAACGAAGGAAAGAAGACGTGCGGAAGCAAACTTCATCTTGAATAGGATAGTTAGGGTAGGGTGAGGAGGTGAAAGACGGTAAGTCAATGAAGTCGAAGAAAGGATAGGATGACCCGGGATTGGCGAGCACACTGCTACAGAACGAGGATGTAAGAGTTTGTTCACCTCCCATCTTATATCTTGTATCTGAACCAAGCTCGTCATTGATCCCGACCTTGCGACCTTGAGTCTGAAAACGCCGACCCCCTCTCTGTCGGATGAGAGGCGGGTATAGGCAGAGTCAGTACCAGCTAGAGGGGCGGCCCTCCCTCACACAAGCAGATCCGCACATTATCCGACCATGTTTGATTGTGCGGATATGTCTCACCTTTGGAGCCGATGTCCCCATTACTGCCCGAGACATTTCAATTCCAACTGAAGGGAAGGAAACCAAACCTCCACTTTGCACTTTCCCCGCTTTGTCGAAAGGTCAAAGCAATCATAATTGATGCGGAAAATATACGCAATGTGTAGCAAATGACAAGGATGAATATTTTGTGTCCAAGATAGAAACACGAATGCACAGTTAGCGGGAGTCGTTGAACAGCAAAAATATTACACTCACTTGAACCTCCCGACCCGAGACATCGCAGGCGGAAAAGTGGGAAACTGGAATTTTTGACAGACTTTTCTTCCAAGGACAATTTCCGCTGTCGTGCCTGCTTTCCATGCGCAAGAAGTAAGTGACATTAGAGACCTACGCAAGGCACAGTTAAGTTTTGAATCGGGCGGCAGACGATGAGACAAAGCGGAGCAAAAGGTGTTCGTGGGATCGGAGGACCGAGTACTTCAGGAGAAGGAGATTGACCAGTATCAATATCAATAGTTGAATGCACTAGCAGAGCTAGACAAGATAGATATAACATAATGCAACGTAACCAACGAAATACGATGCATCAAGACGCGAATCTTACGACAGACGCAAGATAAATAGAACGAAATACCTGCCAGAGAAAAACAAACAAACAAAGCAAGAGATAATAACATGCACACGATAAGTTACATTAGTACTCAACAGCATCGTCCTCGTCCGCAGCTGGCTGGGATGTGGATGCAGTTTTGTTTTCGGAAGCCTTTTCGCTAGTCTCTGCTCTCTTCGGAGAACCGTTCTTCTCCTTGTCGAGATCGACATCCATTTCCACACCTGCGAAAGCTTTTTGCCGGCCTCCTCGAACGGTTGCCTGGCTCCCCTCTTCTACTTCGTCTTCACGTAAAGGCGGCTCTGCATCAGACTCAATCTCTGCAACTTTTCGCCGCATGACTAAGATCTCCTCGACCGCAACCGCTCGTTTTGTCTTGAAGTCTTCCCATTCTTTCTCGGCGAATTCATTCGCCTGAAAATAAAATCAGACGCGCGTCAAAAGAATGAATAAACGAGCTGCACCTTTGCCTTTCTCTTCTTGAGAAATGCGTCTTGCTCTGGAGTTAAAACTGCAGGCAAATAGTATAAAGGTGCGGGGTGCGCTCTGGGAGGGAGAAGAGATGCCAATTGACTATCATCGGTGCCTTCCATATCCTCGTCAGTATCTCGTATGACGTCTGAAGTGAGAAGGAAGTTGGCGAGTAATGGTAATCGGGTTCGTTGCAATTTTTGCTGAAAATATTTAAATAAATAAGCTATGCTCTGAAACATTGGAATAACACGGAATAACACACCATTGAATCTTTCAATTGCCATTCTTCCTCCTTGCGACTTGCCGTAAGCTTGTCTCGTTTGGCTTCTTCGATGCGTCTAACTGCGTCAGTCTCCTTTTGTAACTTGCTTTGCAGTCTTTGTTCGATTACTTGCCGCTTTTTGGCCTTCATTCGCGCGTGAGTCGAGTTCAAAGCAAAATACGGAAAAAAAAAATACATACGGCTTCACTAGCATTGCGTTCCTTGTTCTCGGCCTTGGCTTTGTTCAACGTGTTGACTAGAACTCCAAACATAGATTTACCGCGCTTCCTCTCTGCTCCTGCAGCCGCACCACCTTGAACATTAAAATTAAAACGAGGACGCCTCGAGTCTTGTGTTGCAGGCGCATCTTTGGGCCCTGCCGGCACGTCAGCATCCGCCGAAGACTGGCTTTGAAGCCTAAACAGAAATCAGACAGATTGAAGGAAAACAAGCGATAATAAAAATACTGTACTCTTCTGTAGACATGCGCAATGCTTCTTATCTTCAGTAACGATGACGGCGTTGAACTCGAAAAGCTTGGAGGGTCGCCGTGATTGAAGGGCTGCCGCCAGTCGGTTCGACGTCGACGACGACTTTCGACTCTTCGGCTCAACCCCGAAAGGATCGTCGCTACTGTCACGTGCTAAAGTAGGCACTAGGTAGTCTGGTAGTCTTGAAGCAGTGACTTGACTAGTAGTTGGCTGCAGGTTAATTCTCCTCTTGTCATACTTTCATGGCTCCTCCTAAAGCAAAAGCTAAGCCTAATAAAGCTATAAAGAAAGGTGACGCGCAGAGGCAAAAGAAGAACCCTGGAGCTAGACAGCAACGTTTATTCAAGTCGTTGTGTGCTCAAGTTGACGGAGGTTACTTCAAGAACGCGTTGAAGACATGCGATGCAAGTGAGTCGATTGAAAGCCTTTCGCTCGCCGAACCTCACCAAAATGTCGCAGTTTTACGTATAGATCCTCAGGAATATGATGCATTAAAAGCAAAACTCTTTCTACTGCTCCAAACTGAGCGTTACGACCTGGCTCTAGATCACATTGGCTCGCATAACGATGCGATCTCGCACGATTTCGAGAAAGCATACGCATTCTACGGTGATCGTAGAGAAGACGATGCCAAGGCAGAAGTTCTCCGTATAAAGAGGGAGACTTCCGATGGTGTAATTTCGCGAGGTGTTCTGCTCCTCGAGGCTCAATGTGTGAGCACATAAACCATAGTTGATCCCATTATATTAATCACCTTTATCGATTGACCGTAGGATTACCGAAAACAGGACTATCAAGCTGCCTTTGACAAATACAGCGAGCTTTTTGACTCGTGCCCTATTGTGAGGTGTTCCACGAAAAAAAGAGATGATTCGATGAAGATGTATTAAACACTGTCTCCTAGCAATCGGAGGAACATGCGGATCTATCGACGAACCTCAATGCAACTCAAACATACCTCGATTTCCTCTCGAACGGATATCTGCATGCACTGAATGAGATTCCGCCTTTAATAGTTGACAGTATCGAGGAAGCACCTCCACCTGTTCCTCCGTCGGCCAATGCACTCCATCCTTCAAGGTTTACGTCTGCTCCTCCTGCCCAGACGAGCGAACCTGTGAAGAAGGCGGTGCGTTTAAACCGCGTGCCCAAAGGTGTAATACCCGGCGTCACGCCACCTCCGGATCCAGAGCGATGGATTAAGAAGAATGAACGAAGCACTTTTGGTCAAGGCTCGGGCAGACGCAGAAAGATGGGTGGAGGAGCTACGCAGGGAGCTGCGATGGACTTGCACGCTTCCCAGAGCGCGAAAGGTGGGAAGAATAAAAAACGCGGTTGAGCTTTAACAATAATGTATGTGTATATGTGAGTCCAAAGATCTATGCAGGGTGACAACGACTAAAGTACACAACAGGACATCGTGTGGTTCTTTAGTCCCGTGTATCTCGTGCATCATGATTGATCAAAAGAAGTTTCATTTTTTGGAGATTCCGCGCAAGGTTCATTCACTTAAGTTGGGAAAGGGCGAAAGCGGCCGAATAGCAATGTCGAATCTTAAGCTCCATTCGAAGCCATGGCTTAATGCACCCCTTACAATGGAAAACACGACCGGGTCAAGGATCAACTCGTCAACGCCTAGGATCTCCTGGGCTCATCCGGTTCAACCTTTTCTAGATGGAAGTGGCTCAGCTAAGGATTCATTGTGACGTTCTGAAATGGTGCCAGTGCGAAGTTCCCTGCCACGCTTTCTCCTAGAGGCATTGTTGCTTACTCTGTCCCCGGTTTCTCTATCTTCATTTCCGCTTACCGACATGTATATAAAGTGAAGGAATTGCGCGTAGACCTGGACCTAACTTTGTACTTGTCTGCTCAAAAATGGCAACCGCAGGTATTCTCGGCGTTGTCCTTCTTGCGCTTTACGGCGACCGTACACCATACTATCAGCACCCAGTCACCTACAAACAAGGCTACACCAAACTGACACCATTGGGTCAGGTGAGCCTGCGCAACAGAGTAATTAATGATTCCATACTTATATTTCTCAGTCGCAAGAGGTACAGCTCGGCTCTTACCTTCGCTCAGAATACATCAACCCTGGCTCTCTGAACGCCATTGGTGGTATCAACATCGACGTTGTGGATGACCGCCAACTACTCGTCCGAGCCGACAATGGTGGTGAAGGAGGCGCGATAGTCGATTCCGCCGTGTCTCTGTTACAGGGGCTTTATCCTCCGACGAGTAAATCTTACACAAGACTTGCAAACGGCACGTCTGTTATGGGACCTCTCGGCGGCTATCAATATATTCCCAGTAAGAGTTTTATTTTTGAGATTCATGTGTTGTTGTTGACGATGACAACTGTTCATTAGTTGAGTCCGTTGAACCAATTCAGAGTATTGATCTCGAAGGATGGTCTTCCTGTCCCGTACGTGTTCTTCTGTTACGTGTTTGAGTTATGCTTACGCATCGAATAGAACTTTGAAAGGCGCATCAGGAGCTTCTACGACTCGGCTGACTTCCAGGAAAAGGCCAGAGAGGCTGCGCCGTTCTTGAACGCTGTCAAGCCTTACCTCTTTGGCATCCCCAATACGTTCGAAAACATGGTCAGGCACTCATGATTTCCTATCTTAATATCAAAGCTCACTCTTATCACCACAGTGGAATGTACGCTTTTCTCATTGCAGAAGATCTCTAAAATAGCTCACCACCTACGAAGATTTACGATTATCTGCGAACGAACTATATTCATAACGAGACTTACGCCTTCCGTCTTCCTCCAACCTTCCTCCAACAGGCTCAGTCTTGGGTTGATTATCATGAATACGGAATATTCACTGAAGAGAACTCTGAAGGAATTGGAAATAGTAAGTCTTCTAGCCATCGTGCGCCCTGGCTCGGCTTAATTACCCGCATCCGCTAGTTGCTGGTCGGACAATCGTCCCATCCATTATCAGATCCCTCGAGCGTATCGCTAGCGAGGGCGATCCTCTCAGGCTTTCTCTCCAGGAAATTAGCTACAAGCCACTTATCTCATTTCTGAACATCACACAAGTCACTGCATCCCACCCCGAACTCGCCGGACTTCGTATGTAACGACTAAATTTCTTCCGTAAACAACTTAATGATGCATTTCCGTAAAGCGGACTATGCATCCGCACTTGCCCTGGAACTCCGAAACAACGAGGAGGGTGAAACCTTCATCCGTGCTAAGCTTACGAACGGAACTGCAGGTTTTGAGCCTGTCCACCTCTTTGGGCACAGGGGAGATATCGCATTGAACGAGCTTTTGTACCGTCTTGATGTCCGGGTTCCTTGTTCCGTCTATCAAATTGTGGTCTAACGAGACATTTTCAGCTCACGGCAGTTTACACTACCGCTCAGTGGTGTCAAGTTTGCGGTCAGAGGTACGGGTGGTCTTGCTTTCTTGCGTGTGTTGAACGCTAAACGTCTAATGTAGGACCGAACGAGGCTGCGGCAGATGCCTTGTCGATGCGGATACTGTCGTCAAGCCACTCTTGGATGAAACCCATGTCGGTGACATTTACGACTGGTTCAAATCTGACCCTGCTCGTATCTTTTCTGTTGTATCCTTCACATTGCTATTCGCATTTGGAGCATACAAGTTGTACAGCACTCGTAACCGCAAGCTGAGGCTCAAGGGTTATGACAGCCTTCCCGCAAATGTCGAGGTATTTGAATCAGAGGCGTCCCCTATTCCGTAATGGCTGAACCTAAAAAAAACAGGCTCGCGGACGGGACATGAAAACCAGCTATAGTCGTTTCTAGACAAATTGAGGCGTCGTTGATGACACTTTGACTCCAGCTTACTGGATGACCGATGGATCTTGATTACGGACAGACATTTCCTTTTCTTTCGTTCTTCCTTTTTGGCGGACCTTTGTATTTTGTGATGCCTGAAATAAAAATAATTATAACGCGAGGCTGGATCCTTGGCGCCTTTTTTGATAATATATCACGTCGACGATGAGAGACGAATTTATTTCAATACAATCCCATCTCAGCATCTGGCTGGGCGGTGGTGATGTGCTACTGACTGGCGACTTGAAGAGAGTTGAGAGTCCCTTCGACTACCGGTTGTGGTCGATCGCGTCTCGTTCACCAACTCGACGTGTTCGAGACGAGCGTTCAGAAAAGACAACCTCATCATGTACATCGACCACGACTTATTACATCGGAGACTGCACCTCGAGTTTCAAGACATACCTGCGTATTAAATGCTTTCATCGTCCCGATCTGACGCGATAAACTTCCTTTTCGGCCTTCGTAGGGCAGTACGAGAAGTTCCGCGAGCGTGTGCTCATGGCTCGTATTCATCGGAGATAATTTTACCAGATAAGGACGAACAATCTCAGAGGAAGTCAACCAGTTTCAATGCAATATCAGGCATGACCAGTCTTTCTGCATCTGTTCCTCCCCAATTCTGGCGCCGTCATGCGGTCAATCAAGTCTATCTGTCTTCCATGCACGCGCTTCCTTCCCGTCCTCGCAGAGCGCATTTTGCCGATTAGTACGAGGATGTGTATATAAAGAGTTGGGCATCTGGAGATGCATGGCTGGCTTCTGGCTTTTTCGTAACCTTCAAGGTCCAGCACCTCGTAGACTTTCAATCTCATGTCGGCCTCTGTGCTTCTAGGAGTCATCGTTCTGGCAAGGCACGGCGACCGTCGCGGTTTCTACCAGGATCCGCTCACCTACGATTCGTCAGACACATCTATCACACCGCTCGGTAATGTATGAACAGTTTCGCCAAACTCTACTTTCAAAGAAATGCTCACTCTTCGACTCTAGGTTCAGGAATTCAGCCTAGGGGAGGAGCTAAGATCTTTGTATATGGATGCCAACTCCTCTACCCTCATACAGGGCATAAGTACAGGGTTGTTCAACCAAAATCAAGTGGAAATTCGTGCAGATGCTGGCGATGAAGGTTTCGTTATCTATGATTCCGCCATCTCCCTTGTCCAAGGGCTCTGGCCTCCAACATCAGACTACAACACGACCCTTGCAAATGGTTCGACAGTCGTTGCTCCTTTGAATGGATATCAAAGCGTGCCTGGTGTGCCATCTTCTTCCCACAGACGCTCGATCACTGACTGACAGCTGATCCGCAGTTGAGAGTGTAGAATTAGACCAAGATGTGTCCCTGGAGGGCTGGGCGGACTGTAAAGTAAGGTGTTCCAATGATCAATCACTTTTGAGGTAATGACTGTCCCTTTTCTTCCAGCCGTTTACGGATGCAACTTCAGCATTCTACAACTCCAGTGCTTTCCAAGAGGTTCAGCAAGAACACTCGGCATTCCTCCAATCTCTGCCTCCATATCTTGATGGTAGATCCGTATCACTGCAGAACATGGTACGCAATCATCTCACTTTTGCTTTGGAGAAGCTCACGCTTTCTCTGATTTCGTAGTGGAATGTAGGGTCCCCTGGCTACTTCGTCACTTGAAATTTATCTGATACTGGTCCAAGATTTTCGATTATATGAATGTTCAATCCATTCACAATTCAACATTCGCCAATGATCTACCCGATACGTATCTAGAGCAAGCTCGTGCTCTTGCTAACTACCACGAATACGGGGTATTCTCTTCTCCGGATATTGACGGTATTGGAAACAGTAATTTTTTCATCTTTCGTTATGAAGATCGGGTTACAAGCGTCCTGTAGTTGCTGGGCGCACCATTTTACCTTCGATCATCGATGGCATGGATCGCATCGCAAACAACTCTGACCCATTGAAGTTCGTCTATGAAGCTATCAGCTACAAGCCTTTCCTGTCTCTGTTCAACATGACCGGCATTGCAGCCACAAATTCACAACTTGCAGGAGTCGGTACGTAAGAAAATCACGATTCATTCATGCAGAAGCTCAAGGAATCTCGTTATTTGGCCCAGTGAACTACGCTGCGGCAACTGTGTTCGAAATTCGCTCCAGTTCGTCCGCGGACGACCCTCTCATCCGCTTCCGCTTCAAAAACGGAACGGACGACGACTTTACTACCTATAACCTTTTGGGGCAATCGGGCGACGTCTCGTTATCCTTTTTCAAATCTCAGCTTCAATCATCGACGATAAACAGCACGAGTGAGTGGTGCGACGTTTGCTCGAACACAAAAGATCGTGGCTGTGGCGCACTTGCTGCTGCTGCTGCTTCCGCAGTAGCGAGTAGGCATCAGGATTTGAGTCCTGCGGCTGCAGGTGTTGTTGGAGCTGCAGTGACTGCCGTTGTTCTGCTGGCAACTTTCGGTGCCTTAGCATTTTGCGGAGTTCTGAGCCTTGGGCGGAGGTCAAGACATTCCCGTACTCGCTCGACCGGAACTGCGGTAAGCAAATTCGTTTCAGATAACGTCTCAGACAAGAACAGTGTTCATTGACTCGTTTACTAGAACTCGGCGGAGAAATTGTAGAAAGGGCATGTGAATACGAACTATAATCAGTAGTCGGGCATTTTGAGCCTAATTCGGAAAAGGTCTTCGGAACTGCATGTGCACTCGCTATTAAGCACTATGTACAACTCGGTAAAATTAGCCTTTAAGTCAACAAGAATAAAGCCTGTGTTCAGTACGACTGCAATGCATCAAAAGACTACTATCAGAGAGTCAAAGAAGACTGACTGCGTTCAAAAAGTTCTTCAGAGGATCAGATACTCTCTGGCGGGGAGTCGAACCCCGCTCTCCCGCGCACCGCTATTTGACAGGCGGGTGTACTAGCCGATATACTACCAGAGAACTTACATTGAGTAATGACCTTACATTCTTAGGTCGCAAAAACGGTTTAGTCGCCAGGTGTTAGACCAAGACTGCTTGAGCATTATATTTATGTTCTAACAGAGGGAAAAGACATTGTTCATAATTAGATTACAAGTTGCTACTTTAAGTCCGTCCAGACCATAAATTACAGTCACAATCCAATAAGAACAAAATAATTAAGTGGTATACAAGTCTTCCGCAGAAGCCTAGGAAAGAATGATAGTCGTCGGTCGGATCGAAGCCATCATGAGCACAATATCGCGCTGGTCATTCATTCGAGATCTTTGTCAGGATCACCTTCTGCAAACTCTGGGCATAAGTTGCTCCATTCATCTGTCGCAGTAATTACTAACAGTGACTTGAACAGGAGGCAATGGCTCTTACCGTTGACTGGGTTAGCAGAAGCAGTGTTGTTGATATCCTCCGCAAAGACAGCAGCGAGACCACTAAGAGAAGAATTGTTAGGAGTCGATGACTGCGAATGTATGATCGAGGACTCACGCATCCAAGTGCCAATCGATATGGCCTAAATAAAGTATGAAAGATAAGCTGTTGCGTCTATATACTCGACTCTTGGGACGTACAATGCAGGAACCAGGGCCCAGCGTTATCAGTGACGAATCTGATGGTTACATTGTCACTTGCCGTTCCGATACTGACAGTATCTCTTCTGACGGGGTTCACGTAGTTGTATTCGGACGACCCAGCAACTCGGACGACGTCAAAGTTGTGCCCGTGAAGATGCATCGGGTGCTGAAAAGAATGTAAGAATATAGCACGCTACAGAGTCGCTGCATCACTTACAGGAAATCCACCGGGAAAAGAAAGTTCAATAGTGGCATTGCCTCCGGGAAGACTGTATACGGATTCCGCTGGAAGCAAATCGGCAGGATTTGTCGTGCCACTCAAGATTTGAAGCAGAACTGGCACGCTTGGTGAAGCCCAAGGCACATTGTTGACAAGATGCAAACCAGTGGTAAAATTCTAAGAGAAGCAAAGAGTGTAAAAGAAGATGAATATGACATCTATGCTGAGACTCACGATGCCAATAGGGAGGTTGAGGGCGTAGTCGACACCGCCTGGAACGGGTTCCCCGGGCTATAGGGAAATTTGAGTCTCCCGACCTTGTCAACCAATGAAGCTACTTACTGCTCCTGGGTTGATAAGAGGGACAAGGTCGGCTTCGTTGAGTGAAACACCTTCAATATTTCGGATGGAAACAGTATCTGCGGGTTCTCCTGAGGCACCATCGTAACGCAAAATAGCGGAATTAATTCCGCCAGTGAATCCAGTGATACCGTCAGATGGATTTGCCCGGATCCCTAGAATACATAAAATGAGCCTGCATCCCATGAAAAAGTCGAGGCGAGACTTACAGTAGTTGCCTTGTTGTTGGTCTGCAGTGACAACGACCGAGTAACGTTGAGAAGGCATGATATCCAAAGAGTCAACAGTGAGCGGTTCAGTCTCAATCCCATCTGCTTCAATGATGGTCATGTTATGGCCGTCAATCTGGAATGTGTAACTTGAATGCGAAATGAGCAAAGGATGTGTCATTGCTGTGTACGCGGGGCTCACGTTGGGAAGCAGCTCGTGCTGATGATGCGGAAACGGTATCTGAAGCAATTGTTAGTACATGCAATCCAACGATCAATTGTAGCGCGATATCACGTACCTCTTTCCTTGCGTGACGTTCACAACTGCGAGGTCAGCAGTCGGGTCGTCGCTATACCGACCTTTACCATTGATGAGGGTAGCGTTAGGAAGTCTGATTTTTTTCTGGGCATGAGCTTTAAGTTCGGGTATAAATGTATAAATCCTCCTTACGGGTCAACATTTAGAGTATTTTCTGACGCTGGTCCGAACAGAGATGGCGCTGGTGCGTGATACCAATCTGCGAGAGTTATAACAGTAGTTTCTGAAATTAAAGTCAGCCATCCTAGTTCCATTGGCTATATCAGAAACAACCAAACACACCATCGTCGACATCATAAAGATCGGCGTGAGGATCTTCGGGATCATAAATAACGAGCGGTCCACTATACGAACCGTTGATTACCTCCAGTAATGAATTACATTTTAAAATTAGCTAACTTACCGTAGGCCATCACAGTATTGAGATGACAAATGAGAATGATACCAGTATGTGCCAGTCTGTCCGGCCGTATTGAAGTCGTACCTATACGAGTGAGTCGGTTTAAGCGTATCGAGTACAAGAAGAATAGAAACCATACAAAAATGAGTTCCCTGGGATAATGGGGCATTGATTGACGAATGCTGCTCCGTCCATCTCATTCGACTGCGCTTGGAACAGGCCATGCCAGTGCTAGGTACTTGCGTGAGACAAAATTTTAAGGTTAGTTAACTAAAGCAACCTACAATCGAGGTTGCTCTACGCATGCTCGCATCCGAGAGATCGTCAATGACATTGATCTTGAACTCCTCACCAGCGTTGGCAGCGATTAAAGGGCCAGGGAATTGGCCATTGGCAAGTACAGCTCTGAACGGAAGAAACCAATGAGTCGACGAAGCTCGAAACGGTGAATCAACGAAAATACGAACGAGCGAGTAAAACCATCAGGAGCGATGTCCTGGTTGACGATGTGCATATCGAGCTCAACGGCACGGACATGCACGCCAACGGTGAGACACCAGGTAAGTAGAGAAAAGAGAGAAGAACGTCCGAGCATCTTTGTGAAGGTAACACACGAACTCTAGGGTGCAGGTTGTCGGGAAGAGAAGCACCTCGAGGTGCCTCTCTTTTATAGGATAACTACCATCTCCTGCTCGATGAACCGAACCCAGTGTACACCACCATTAAGCCAAGAGACTCTCGCGGTCAACGCTGGCGGTGTCGTGCTTCATCACTCCAGTAGAGTAAAGCAGGCAATCGTTTCGGAGGACCCAAATGCAGTGACCAGGTACGGCAATGAATTCGAAGGCGGAAGCCAGACCGACGTACAGCACCTGTGGGAACCATAAGAGGTCTAGTTGTCATTGGAAGTGACAAGCGGTCGGAGCCGGTGCACCCAATATCCTAGGTGTTGTAAGTGAAACTAACCAAGAAAAGTGAGTGGGCGCTCATGGGAAAATCGCAAGAAACCAGCGCTCTCGATACAGGTAAAATGAGACAGTGCAGGAAGGTGTTGTTGCAGGTCACTGACGGACACATGACTTGCCGGGGAGCTCGAGAATGATTTACACATCAATCGCGTTGTGGTGGCTTTGCTGTGCGCCCGCGTCCGGACAAATAGAGCGCATCATTCAAGGTGCACATTTCCGAGCAAGCGTCGGTGAGCAAGATGGCCGTCTGGTGGCGCATGTAACTGATATTTTAAAACGGTCATGCAGCTATTCAAGCTTCGAATTGAGAGTGCGTGTATTCAAGGAAATATTGGCTTGTATACTCCTGTGGTATTCATAGGGGAGAGCATAACAGTAAGAACTGAAACCGGACGAGAACCTAGGTGATTAGGTAAGTTAACGACATTTCGGATCGGAAGCCAAAACTGAAAAATACACTCACGGCCAACTCCAGCTCCGTGCTTTCGGCTCATAATAATGAGTCGGAGGTAGACTTGCGACACTGCATCCAAAGCACGAGCGATAGGTACGGCGAGTGCGAAGTGATAGCCACTCTTACTTTTGGTACTACTCCGTACTCAGATCAGGCACCACCAGTATCTCTTCTTTTCAACTCCAAACTCCTTCCGCTATTGGACCTTTGGCCTATGATTTTAATACGTCAATCCGATACAGGGCCGATCAAAGGCACAAGCCACCTTGGATTTACGAACAGCGCTGGAGGATTCCTTTCGCTAGAATCCAGAGGGTTCATAATTGAGCTGGCAGAAGACGGGTCGGAGTGCGAGTTGACTAGTGCGCCTTCCAGTATTGTCCGCGCCAACAACGCCAAGAAGAATAAAGCATCAAAGTCGGTGACAGCTGCCCATACCCATATGTGGCGGAGGCAGAGACACCCTGCGCATGAGATATGGCTATGTGCCAAGCATCCCATGAAACTGGACTGAACATCGTCACAGTCGCGGAGAGACAGTCTTGGCAGTTGATGGGTGGTAAGGGAAAGGAATGAGGACGGACATAGTCGTGAACCGAGACCTGCTAGTTCCGCACATTGAACAAAAGTGATAGCACAGTTTGACATACAATACGATAACTGTTAAGGTCTGATGAGTTCAACGCTTCGCGGGTGGTGGTAGGTACTCACTGTAATCGATAAAAGAATGGTACGCTTTCTCCCTCACGCACTGGAAGCCTTGGCCATTCAGGTTCATGTAGTTTTCTATACCCCGCGCCTTACTGGATCCATCGATAGATGTATGTCCTCCGCACAGTAAGGATGGACTGTGACCCGGACAGTGTGGGATGAAACTTTCATGAAAGCAAGACGCAGATTTGAAAAATCCTCCGACGGATTCAGACGAATTCCCAAAGAGGAAGGCACCGACAATGACGCGCTTCTTTTGAGCATGCTCGCGTCCGGCTTCAACTCGCACTTCAGCGTCCTCGTCTCATCACTCACTTCAGCGCTATCATGTCTTTCCAAGTGAAGGAAGTAGCTACCAAGCCTTTCACGGACCAGAAGCCTGGCACTTCAGGGCTCAGAAAGAGGTGAACTTTGACTTTCCAGCGCAGGTAATGCGTCTCATCTCATCTCTCATCCATAGGGTGAAGATATTCCAAGGGTTGCAAAATTCGACGGTAAGCGTGTCATGTTTTTCCTCGTTCAGACACGTCAAGAGACTGAAATCTCGACGACGCAGAACTACACAGAGAACTTCGTCCAATCGATCTTCAACGCCATCGGTGCTAAGGACAAAACCCTTGTCATTGGAGGTGATGGTCGTTTCTGGGTACCAGAGACGGTGCAGACGATCCTCAAGATCGGTTCAGCCGCTGGTGTTGCTAAATTCATAATCGGAAAGGATGGGATCCTTTCGACCCCAGCTGCATCGAATATCATTCGGAAATATAAGGCATTTGGCGGGATCTTGCTCACCGCCAGTCACAATCCAGGTGGGCCAGATGCGGACTTTGGGATCAAATACAACACTGCAAACGGTGGGCCTGCACCTGAAAGCGTCACCGAAAAGATCTTTTCGGAATCGAAGAAAATCAGTAGCTTCAAAGTGATCGAAACGACGCCGGTGAATATAGCATATACCCACTCTTTTGCACTCAGCTCAACCACCCTCTTCCAAGGTCGATCTATCTCAAATCGGGAAAGTGAGCTATGGACCCTCTGAGGTTGAGATAATAGACTCTGTCACAGACTACGTCGAACTTTTGAAGGACATCTTCGATTTCGACCTCATCAAGAACTTTCTTCAAAGCACGCCTGATTTTCGAGTTTTGTTTGATGGTCTCCATGGTGTCACTGGTCCGTACGCAAAGGCCATCCTCGTAGGTACACTTGGCCTACCGGAAACCTCGATTCAAAACTGCGTGCCACTTCCCGACTTCGGAGGAGGACACCCGGATCCCAACTTGACGTACGCGCACACGCTCGTCGAAGCGGTCGAGAAGAACAACATTCAGTTCGGTGCCGCTAGTGATGGCGATGGCGACCGCAACATGATCTACGGCAAGGGCGCGTTCGTTACGCCCAGTGATTCGGTCGCTATCATTGCGGACTGGGCAGATAGCATTCCGTATTTCAAGTCTGGTGTCAAGGGCCTTGCTCGTAGCATGCCGACCAGCGCAGCGATTGATTACGTTGCCAAAAAGAAAGGCTTCGAGTACTTTGAGGTCCCTACGGGTGAGATTATTTTTAAGGCTTGGGTATGCGAAGTTATTAACATAAGCTTTGATAGGCTGGAAGTTCTTCGGAAATCTTATGGATGCAGGCCGTCTCTCAATCTGCGGAGAGGAGTCATTTGGTACGGGATCCGATCACATCCGAGAAAAAGACGGTATCTGGGCGATCGTCGCCTGGCTGAATATCCTAGCTGCGGCCGATAAAAGCTCGCCCAACAAGCTCATTGGTATTAATGAAATCCTCCTCGACCACTACGAGAAATACGGACGCTCGTTCTTCTCTCGATATGATTACGAAGAGGTCTCCTCAGATGCTGCAGCAAAGATGGTTGGAGCCCTCAATGACCACATAACCAACAAGTCGCTGATAAACAAGGAATTCAAAGCAAGCACCGCAGAGTCCTTCAAGGTTTCGGAGACGACCAACTTCTCGTACACGGATCCCATCGATAACAGCGTTTCCAAGAACCAGGGGCAGATTGTTCGCTTCTCCGACGGTTCGCGAGTCGTTTTCCGTCTCAGCGGCACGGGAAGTCAGGGTGCAACAGTTCGTATGTACATTGAGAAGTACACGAAGGATCCGAGCCAGTATTCCCAGAAGACGGAAGAAGGACTCAAGGGTTTGATCGAGGTCGCGCTCGAAATCAGCAAGCTCAAGGAATACTTGGGTGTCGAGAAGCCGACTGTCATCACTGTAAGTTACCGCCATTATCTGCTTCGTGGGCTTTGCTTACTGTTTTGTTTCAGTAACTTGAAAGCTGTTTCGGGGAATTGTATAATGTCACGGACATAGACTCGGAAATTTAAGAAAATCAAATGTATACTAAGCAGTATGTGGCAATCTCTGGCGTGTCAATTGCATCATTCGAGAGTGGCAAATATTTTTGGGCATAAGTCTATACAATACGTTTGTCTCATTTGTTGCCGTTCAAAACAACGATATTTTTATGGAGGTACAGATTGCGAACGCAGCAATTGTGATCCAATGTAAAGACGCGTAGCTCACAGACTCATTCTATTGTTTATCATTATTGACGCGTTTAGAGTAATAAGCACCGATTACGATGGCCTGACATCATCCCCTTCACTAGTACTTCCATTAATATTCTTGAGACTCCCTCACGACTTTCGAAGTTCATTGATCTTTGCTTCATAAATTATGGTCCCAGATCATATCTTCAAGCAAATCAAGCAACTCATCCCACCTCTGAATGGAACTCTGCACAAGGGACAGTCAGGTGGGTCGCGTCCATCCTGAGCACCGTTTAACGAAATATGATGCTCATACCAAGCATGCCCGTCCAGGGAGAGTTGGCGTCTTGGGCGGTGCACTAGAGTGAGGAGACTCTGCCAATGTTTTGAGGGAGAAGCAGAGCCTAATGGGCTCCTTGCGACAGCTACACCGGCGCACCATACTTTTCTTCCATTTCGGCCCAGAGAGTGGTGAGTCTGGTGTCTTTTCTCTCTCTCGCCAAAAGAGAACCAAACATATGACTTTTCCCTTACCAAGGGCGTCGACCTGTCGCATGTCATCTGCTCGCCCACGGCCGCTGGTGCGATAAAAAGCTATGCTCCGGATCTCATCGTCCATCCTATATTGAACCCAGACAGGTTTGAACCTCTCCGTTCAGTTATCTTCGTCTGAAAATCTCTTACCCTTCGTTTTAAAACAACGTAGATCGTTTGATGGTGTCAAATCAGAGCTCTCGTCACTTCTCCACCGTCTGCACGTCCTCGTCGTCGGCCCAGGGCTTGGCAGAGAAGATTACATGCAAGAATATGCACGCGCCGCAATTGGGATGGCACGAGAGCAGAAAATGTATCTCGTCCTCGATGCGGATGCTCTCTTTCTGATTGGGAAAGACCTGAGTATTATCAAGGGATACGAGAAGGCGGTACTCACGCCGAATGTGGTCGAGTTCAAGAGACTAAGCGAAGCCGTTGTATGTTATCTTTCATACGAGTCCCTTGTACGACTTGTCATTCTAAAGCTATTATGTGAAGGGCATTGATCCATCTACGGAACCTTCAAAACGTGCTCAGCTGGTCTCAAAAAACCTAGGAGGTGTTACTGTCCTACAGAAGGGTGCCGAGGACCTCATTGCAGTCCATCCGTCATCGTCAGACTCTGAACCTCAATCAACGACTGTAGATGCGAAAGGAGGTCTCAAACGTTGTGGGGGTCAAGGAGATGTGCTCTCAGGTGCCGTAGGGGCGTTCTTGGCGTGGGGAAAGTGCTTCGAAGACGGTGCTTGGGCCTCGCAAAACAATCCAGAAAAATCAGGCATCCCTGTTTCACGGATTCCATTCCTGGGAGCGACAGCGGCTTCATTGGTCACCCGTTCCACATCAAGACGGGCCTTTGAGAAGTCTGGACGAGGTATGATCACCGCAGATCTGATCGGGGAGATCGGAGGAGCCTTTGAAGAAGTATTTGGTGAAGAAGTAACAAAGGGCAAACTCTGAATACATCGTAAACACGATTTTTGTGCATACTACCTCTAAATCGATCTAAGTTGTACAATGTATTGCGAAATCTATGCAGTTTCATCGAAGACCAGTTCAAATATTTGCTACTATTCGAGATGGTCCCACCCACCCATCTCGCGTCAACCCCAATAAGGTCGACCCCGGTCTCGAGTTTTGAAGCCAGACCAAGCATCGTTAGTTAGTATCTACGCTCCGTGCAAGAGGATCACGTAGTACAGGAGTCTAAGACTCCCCTCCTACGCAATCCCCGCAAGTGGAGGTGGAGTTAGGGACCGCCCTCCTAACCCCCGCTACCCGCATGCTGGATGGATAGCCCCCGGTCCTGCCATTGGACCATTGTGACATTCGAGAGCTCCTTGTCCCTGGAGAATCTCGCGACAAACACCTACTCAACTAAGACGACGGGGTTTGGACCGAAGGAACGACTCCTCGGTGCGTCCATCATCAATTATAATGGCCGGCTTACCGTCAACGTCGTCGAGTAGGAGGCCGCCGCAGCGAGGGTGAGGACGTTTGTGTTGAACGTGCTGAGAACTCGAGCCTGATGCTCTCGGAATCAGCCTAGTAGAAGAGGATCGAATGAGTGACTGTGGTAAAGAAGGAGATTAAGATGAGAATACTCACTGCGCCCACGTCGACCCAGAGCCTTCAGTCGATGCGGCCACCCCCCACCGACTGTTTGCGGTTTGCCAGCCGCAAATGATTGTTGAAGAGAAAGCTGACCGGTTCTAGGCGACCAAGCTAGCTCACGCTGTACGGGGAACTCATACTGCGGAGGGTCAGAAGATTGAATTGAAAGTCTAGGAGTGAGGGATGGTCAGCCTTGTCGATGGCAGAGAGCACAGATGCAGTACTCACTTTTTAAAGTGCGGAGAGGCCGATGAATGATGATGTTTAGGTAGCGTCGCTCGAAGGTTTGTTTGGTTTTGTAAGGCGGAGAGGCCGAACGGATGGCATCGCGCAAGGTGTTTATAATTGAAAGAAAGGGTTGGTAGTGCGGAGAGGCTGGTTAAGTGGCATCGCGCAGAGAAGGTGAAGATAAAAAGGTTGTTTGGTAGTGCGGAGAGGCCGCCTGGTGGGTGGCATCGCGCCGGGTTGTTTGTGTGAAAGGGGGGTGGGGGTGGTCTGGGGGAAAGAAGAGGTTGGGTGTTCTGGCCTGCTTTTATACACGACTGGTCGGAGGACTGAGGCTGGTAAACATATGATTTGTGTCCGTTGGTCTCGTCCATAATGAGATCCTCCCGAGCTCTGGCTAATTTACGCGTGCATCTGATTGGCTGTTAATTCATCCGGACGGGGGTTATTCAATTGCAAGCCGCTACTGTGAGGCCTTGACGGGATGGACTGGTTCACAATTTTTGTGGGAACGATTAGCTATCCGAGTCAACGATTGAGTTAAGCCCTGTCCAAGACTCATAGCGTCGGTAGTACTGGTAAGCAATGGCACTGGTGATGCAGAAGGCTCCTTCAAGCCGGTGTGAAAGTGCTGGTGTAGTGTGTGTACGGTAGATACTTGCCAACTGAATTGAGTTGAGATGGAAGTTTGAACGAAAGGTGGGGTCGTGTCATTCAGTTGACCTTTATTTACGCGTCTCGGTCACAATATATTGATACGCGCGTGGCCGGACTGCCGCTTTTCTTTTCGCCTTCAAGTCCTTCAAGTTGCTGTCTCTTTCTCTTATCCCAATCATCTTCATTGATCTTTCTATCGGCTTTGCGATGTAGTCATCGAGTACTAGCTAACTTGACGAGAAAGGAAGTGGACATGTCGACACTTTGATTGACCTATGCTGCACGACATGAGCCAACTACGCGCCGACTGTCAACAGGTCGGAAACATCATGATGCATCTACATGGTATAATGATGATATAATGATGATTAGCGCACGAGTGCTACCATTAGGGACGAAACAACCGGAGCTGAGGTACGTCGTACATGAGTCAAACACTTGTATAATTCATTATAAGCCTTGACTTCTCGTTCTTCTCCCTCTAGGATATCACTGCTGCAAGCACAGGTATCGTGCTTGCGGCCCTTGTGTAGAACACACTGAATGACTCAGAAACTAGAGACTCAGTTCAGCAAGCCTACTCTGAAAAGTGATGTGCGTGGCGCAGCTTTTTCCCGGACATTTTTTTTACTAAATTTTAGTCCAGAGTCCAATATCCATTAGTATCGCGACAGGCGACCCAATCATCGAGCAAATCGCGACTGCGTATTGGGAGAAACGCAAAATCTTAGATCAAGGACCAGCGCGGAATGCACAGACCGGAACAAACATAACATCGCTGTCATCGCATTGGTTCAACTGCCTCTACCCTCCAGCGGCTCCGGCGTCGAACTTCGGAAACAGAAGACGCGAGTACTCAGAGTTTGTAATACATCTAATGCATAAGGCAAGCTCGGTCATATATAGATGGGTCGCCGTAAGACTGATTTTAGCCACAGATTCACCAAGAGAGGGTCTCTACGTGGTCGCTCACTTCGTTTGCCTGATAATACGTCATCGCACTTCGACACGTGGATACAATACTTCTGATAACTATGCGCGCTGCACAAACAGTATCATGCTTTTTGGCAGTCCCGACGTCAAACCGTGACAATATTAATGCCGCGCATTGAAAATACTCACGTTCGACGTGATTATCTTGATGTAGATGCAATCTACCTGGTGATATCAGTACGTAGGTGAGGTGTCGAAATACAGATCTTTTGATCATCACTCCGTGGAATGTTCAGTATCAGAGACGTTGGCTGCCTTTGTCTATAAATCAGCAAGAAAAGAAACGTACTCGTTAAGTTGATCTTGTATCTCATCTCCGACAAACGTCGAAGTTAGCCATTGTACTTCTTACCTTTCCAGTGCCTACTGAACGGCACAATGAACTGCAAGGTAAGCCTTCTTTGTTCTTTATAAGACCTTCCATCCAATCCTCCAACACTTGCAGCTCCCGAACACTAACAATTTAATATTCATCATGGAAACCGGGACGGAGGTAAGCTGATGTCGTTCTGTATTGAGTAATACTATTCACTTTATGTTCTCAAGTATCGTCCATTCATTGACATCGATCGAATCCGGCGCAATGACGAAAAGAAACGTGAAGGCAATCACCCCGCTCGAGTCAAGGGAGTGCCGAATGAATTTTTGGGAGTATTGGATTTCAAATCTGAAAGTTTTCGCGTCCCTCGTTCACCATCACCTTATTTTCAACCATTCACTAAGCAGGCGTCGCAGAAATGCAGTTTCACTCCTGTGTCTCCAACAGAACCTGCGGCTTACCAGTCATACACTACCCCGAGTCCGAAATATCAAAAACCGAGCGCCTATACTGTATCGTCTGCAAGTCAGCTCTCGACGGATCCCAAGGCGGTAATCAGCAATCATTTTGACACCTCCCATTCATTTGCCAGCCATTCAACTTGTTTCGAGCTCCACGTCGACACTCGTTTCCATTCCGTTGACGGAGACAGCAGCTTCTTACGCGACAATGTGGAGTTAGACCCGTGTCTCCTAAACCCATGTGACCTGGGACCAGTTCCAGAATTAGGCTATGACCAAGAATCCTGGTATTCTGGGTCAAATACTTCAACTCCAGTCAGGGAGGTCCGAGCATCTGAGCCCTCACCCATTCCCGATTTCTCAATTATCAAGGAGGAACCAGACAAAGACATTGATGCGTTCCTAACAATGCCGCATAAGGACTTGAAAGTGGCCCAGCGCATGGAGGCCGTTCGAAATTGGCAGACATATCCTACGCTGGAGGGTGAGTTAGTCTACAGCAGGAGCAGCAAGATGTTTCTGTCACTGACTACGCCTCAATCAATCAAGCCCCTAAGCCTTTCTCCGACGAGTTCGCAGGCAATAGATTCGCTCGATAATGTCCAATAATTTACGGTAAAGCACACTCTGGACAGGATGCTCGATCGATCGATATTACCCACCGGCTTGTTTTTAATGTCGACTAGTTCGTGTTGCATGCTTGTGCCGGTGCTGATTCTCGTCTTGATATTAATATTGCATTTCCCCCCGCCGGTCTGTTATGCATTGAGAACGATGGATTTTAGTATAAATAGTAATGCGATAACGATTGTGCAACACCATGATCAAATTATGGAAGGCTGGAGGGGAGCGATATCGTGCCCTACCGTAAGATTTTCTACACATAACGTGTGCTAGGACAAATCAGTAAATTTCACAGAATGAAGAACACCATCTCGAAGCTACATCCCACTTATCCTACTTCGCAAGCAACTTGAACGTTATCCTACAATAGAGCTTCCTTAATAATAAATGCGCTGGAGTAGAAGCAGAACTCTTGAAACTCGAAGGGGTATACTAGAAGAGATAACGGATATCCGTATATACATCCAGACTCTCTAAGCCTTCTTCTGTCAAGTATTGACTACTCGAAACCAAGAAAATGAAACAATGTACGGGCCAATACGCACACTTTTTCAGATACAGACTCGGAGCACTTCCTTTTACCTCACTTCCCAGCCGTACATACTTGATTGTCTATCTGCCGCGTAGTTCAGTACATATTCCTCTGGAATCTTCGACGAGGTTAGTGTCAAAGTATGAACTACATATTAGAGAAGGATTTACTGTATAGAGCTTGCGTCCGAGCCACCGCCCTGTGACGGTATTACGACATCAGTAGGGGTGGTAACGCCGTCGGTAATGATCAGGCTGACGACCTGAGAGCCTCGACGCCGGAGATGTGGTTTCTGGCAAGATCATCTGCTGCTCATGGATATGAACTATATTAAAGTACGGTGGATTGTATATGTTGGCATCCACTTACTAGCTCTAAATCGTAGAGCAAGTGTGGGTCAAGTCCCACGAGTGGGGGATCGGATGAAACTTCATTACCTCGCATCAAATCCTCAAAGGATGGCGGGATGTCAAGGGATGCGCTCAAGGCTTCGCTGAAGCAATTGTTTCGATTGTATCAATACGCTGTTTGTCATCATGATAAAATTTACGGACTCGCCTCGATGACTGTGCTTGTTGGTTCTGCGCAAACCCTTGCTGCGACAGGCTAACGACCAGTATTCATGAGTATCCAATGTTAATAAGAGAAGAACAAGAAAGCTCACGCTGGTGTTGTAAACAATGTGGGTGGAAAGCCGGGTTGCGAAGAATCATCTTGTGGACCGAGAGGTGGTATGAGATTTGTCTCTGTCGCGGGATAAACTCCAACTTCGGCTGCGGCGCCTGGTTCAATATGAGGCCCCGCTATCCAATGGCTTGAGTTAGTTTGCTTAAAAAATACCTTCAAATTTTAAATAAATAAGATAAAATCTAGTATTATTACTACCTGCGGATGTTGCTGGTATATCCCCGCGGCTTGTTCTTGAAGCCATGCTTGGTCGGGAGTTTCCACCGTATTATCAGAGCTGGGAGTTCATCTGAGCTAGAAAGTTTGGGTCTAGAATGGAAAAACTCACGTCTGATGTAGTTGTACAGAATGTGTCGAAAAGTTGTTCAGCCAGTGTGCCTGCGTGGAACGCTGGTGATCGTGTCCCAACGAGCAGTCGGGTGCTGGTGTTATTGGACCCGGGCCGGTGCCATGATTTACTATTATATCACTCAAATGAGCCTGACTTCGGATGTCATTGGTAAGGGAACTTTGATATGTACCCGGCGCTGGTGTTTCTTGGAATGCGTAGGTGTCTGTGGCAGCAGCCGAGCTATTGAACGAGTGCGTGCCAAGAAAATATTTTTGGTGATCGACGCAACAAAGCCCAATTTGGCGAGTAAGACTCAAAAGAAAAGATGATCAGAGATATGAGACGCGACACTTACTTCAGCTTTGATGAAGCCTCAGTCTGTCCTTGGTCTGCTGGCAACGAACATGCCCTTTAAAGCCCCTTTAAAATATCGCTCACTTACAAACAAAAACGCGGGCATACCGTGAAGGTGTATTTAAAGGACGAGGAGACCAAGGTCTTGAGCTTGGGAGTAGAGCTGACATTGGGCCTTTCGTAGGTGCAAAACTTCGTGCTTGGATCTGAAGTTATAGAGTTGGGAAAGACTCGCGAGATTAGTAAGTTATCAAATGCTTGTACCTATGAACGTACCAACGGGTTGATAGATTGTTGCGAATGTTCAATGGGAGAAGCCGACATCAACTGGTGATAGTCTTGTATGGCATCCCTAGTGACATCATGCGTGTCATACGGGACCCATATCCCCGCACGATGTGTGTTGACTGACACAGTGTCTCTCCGGGACGAGCAAGCATCATAACCAACACTTGAATATGGTCCTAGCAGATGTTGGATTCCGTCCTGTCAAATCCCGTTAGACTGTGTATCAAGTGTTGTATGAAAAGCCAGAGTCTACCTGAACACGCTGAGGAGAGTCTTGCATTGCCGGAAGCGACCCTCTGCCGGATTGTATAAGAGACCTTTCTAGCCTTTCTTGATCTTTTTTTTGTCTCTCATTTGTCGAAACACGACCGGAACAAATCATGCCAAGTTCTCTGCACCTTTCGCAGGATGGACTATCTTTTGAAAATCCGCACTGTGGGTTGAAATCTCTATAAAAAAAATGCTGTATAAAATACTCGACCAAATTGCAATGCTACCTTTAGTTTCTTGGTGCGACAACTTGTACAAGCTGGGAGCCTACGTTTCCTTGCTGGTTTGGAGCTTTCCTCTGCCATCGTTCTCGAGACAAATGAGGTACCGAGGCGGGGTCTGGCGATGGTGGCGACGAGCAACCAACTTCAAGGTTCTGAAATTATAGGAATCACTTCTCTCCAGGAAGGATATGCCTGAACGAGTATACTTTCAAATTGGGTTGGGGACAAATGTAGCGCAAGTGATATCTTACTCGGCGAGTCGAAGGATCTCTGGATTCACGCTGCAGCACTCCTGGTATTAAGCAGCACGCTTGATATTGGGCAGTTGCCTTTTATCTTTTTAGGGCTCTCGGGTAATCGCAATTTCCGCTGCGACTATGCGGAAGGAAGTGTAAGAAAGATGGTCTCATTTATATGTACGGGTTGCTGCATAGCTGATACTTGAGGTAGACTTCCGTTATTCACGATGACTACGGATCCTTCAAAGTGCCCGTAACGTCCCAAAAAACATATTCGGAACAAAAGTTCAAGTCCTCAACGCGCTTGATTGATTGAATTTGATATTTTGGGGAGTGGAGACTGACATACATGAAAAACTAGAGACCTCCTCTTGGACAATCGCCGAAACACTCGCCGAAAGCAACATGCACGATGATGAAGGTTATGGCATCAACTTGTTCATGTTTCTGACCTGCTCAGAGGAGCGTGTTCTGAATTTGGGTAGTGCCTTATCAGGAAGTTCGTCATTAGAAATCAACGAGTAGAAACAGATCAGCAAGATCTAGGCGGTGTTGACTTTCTTTGACTGCCGTGGTGACTTTCATTAAATGAAGCATGGGACCAAATCTGTAGCGTAGTTGTATATGGCGAGAGGCTCAACTGGCCCTCATGCCTATGTGAAAGAGAGGATCAAAAGATCAACAATAAAGCTCAAAATGGGGTGCTAGTAGATCAAGATCAACGATATTTACTCGAAGGCGTTCTTGTGATTTACGGGTCAGTAATTTGGGTGTTGGGGATGAGAGGGAAGATGGGAGGGAGGTCTGAACATTTGTCGATCACTTTTGTTATGCACCCGTGTTAATCTGAATATACAGCTGATATCTACTTACCTGCAAATATTCGGACCAACTCTTTTTTTTTGGAGGGGGGGGGGGGGCAATCCCTTTCGTTATAAACGAGTATACAGATGATTATACCTCACGACTTTTGAAACGGAAGATCACGATTGGGGAGGCCCAGCAGCTCACAACTACTAGCGACGTTCGCGACGTTTTGGAACATACCGTAGAAAACCAAGATCAGGTTGCGAGCTTGTATCAAGCACGCCCACGCGTGACAAACGCAAGCGCGCCTCGACCTCCTTGCATCTTTGGACATTTGCTTCCGTACTTTGCGGGTTGACGCTCTCGTAGTCCACATTTGGTTCTTGCACCACGTCCAGCTCGATAAGCAACTCGTTCTCGTTCTCACCCCGGCGCCATGGCAGTCGCTCCAGTTCAATATGAGACAATAAGAACATCGGATCGCTTCCTAAGTCAGCCGCAAGTGAATGAATGCTGAGAATTAAGTGCGAGGCACATATAGAGTGGACGGCGAGGACGAAGCTAGAGCAGTAACCCGTAATGAGTGACAGAATTATGCTTGAGGGAGACTAAAAATAGTTTACTTTGATAGCAAAGCTGGTAGCGCAATCTGAAAGGGTGGAAGTTGATTATTCGACGAATGTAAGGTGATCACAGGCAAAGATCTCACCATTGGATGGTGAAGAATGCTGGGCAGGCTTTAAAAGAATTACTCAGCTAGTTCGCTAGTAATGCTTGTTGTTTGAGACGCTTACCTTCCGATGCCAGAGTATCCCAACGAGACTACACCTCTTCAAGTATTGCATCTGTATGGAGATGAGTTACTCACTGATAGCAACAAAATAGAAAAAGGCGCCGCTTTGAAAAATGGGTTAGATATTTCCTATGCTTCTTTGGAAATGGCTCACTCGCGGAGCAGCCTCGTTGTGACAGTATTACTTCGATTTGATCTCACAGGCCGAAGGATCCTCAGTACTGTCAGCAGGAAAAGAATGGCTGTAGACAATTCGGTTAAATTGAGCTGGAGTAAAATTGTTATGGAAAGTTTTGAGTACTTTGCATGATCTTCCGTAAGATAGTCAGTTAGGAGACGCAAAAGACATATGTAGCTCTCACAAAGACAGGGAGAAAAATAGCTGTCACATTGTTAGCACGGTAAGGGAGTGAGGTGCAATTCGCACATACGCCAAGCTTGTCCAGAACCAATGTTTATACACTGCCGTAGGTTGATTTCTATGATATATTAAGTCACAAACACAACAAAATGCACCAGTTTGTGGGAGAAATACCGGCAATATGTGTACCTTCCAAACCCTTAACAAAAAATATATCAGTATTTTTAATATCACAAAAGGAGAAAAAAATACACATACCGAAATGAGCTTTGCAGCAAAGCCAAGAGCGGTGAATGTACATACAGCAAATACGCAGCACAGAATGCGTTGGATATGTCGGTTATTTGACCACATATAATAAACCCGAATGGTTAGAATAGCTACGCAAGAGTTCAGTGTCTTCAGATTGCAATTTTTAAGACTATGTTACCTTCAACGATGAACATGCCAACAACGAGAATGGATGTGGTCGTTCTAATGGCAGAGGTACAGCTTCGGGTTGATTAATTAGCACCGCACTTCTTGTGCATTCTCAATAGCTAGAAATGACCCACAACTTGAGCGAAATATAAGTTATTTGTTTCGAATAAGACTAGGAGCACGTACAGAAACAGGAAGGTCCGGTTTGAAGAGGTCTAGAATGCAAGCAAATTCAGCGCTCTTCCCGCGATTGTCCCGTCGCGGCCTCACAAAAGAGTAGAAGACTAACAATAGCCACGTCAGAGCTCGATATTCATCCATTAATCGACACTTACACAAAACCAGGATACGGGACATATCGATTCTGTTTTTCGGATTTGCGTCAGAAAACGTGATATGTAGCCGTGTCTTGCTCTTACCAAGAAGTACAAGGTTTTGGTCAAGGAAAAGCTGGTATCCCAAAAGAATTCAACCTTCAAAAAGTAAGCGTATGCGTCTTTCTACGCTTCTCACTACCGCACCTCTTGGTCGAGACAGGTCAAGTGATCATAACCTAACGCAACCAGACCCGAAAGGGCCATCACCCGAGATGTCTCGTAGCCTTCTGCAACTCGAACCAAGAAATCGAGAGGGCTGCCGGCAGACATGACAGAATAAAAAGGAGATGAGGTATAGCTGAGACTGTGACCAGACAGATTCGCGAAAAGAAGTTATGAACGGCGGGAGGGATTATTTCGAGTCCAGTCGCAACGAAGAAAGTAGGAAGAGGGAAAGGGGTAAGAAATGATGTTTGAGCGTATGTGTCGAAATGGCCGTTTTACTAGGCTCGGTCATTTTCTGTTTGTTCTCGCCACGACGCAAGAAGAATCGGACAGGTCCTATTCAAGATCCCAGAGAATTTACCGAGTGTGGGTAAAAGACGTTTTGCTAAAAGCAGTACCACTTCTCGACGTAAAGATGTCGGGATGCCTCTGGATGATTCGTGTAGCATTTCTTTTAAAAGACAGCGTCAAGGAGTTAGAGACCGAAATACTCACGCCACCTCTTCGTTAGATTCTCGATATCTCCCAAGCATGCTTTGAGTCGAAGCTATTGCGGTCTATTGAAAAATGGTCACAAGACAATTCCATATAATAGAGGTCGATGCTTTACCATGGATCATGTCAAATAGGTATCCGCACTCTTTATATGGAGCTATAGAACACGTCAACGGAGTTCTCAAGGTTGTGGCTCGTGCCTGATTCAAATTTGTCTGTGAGAGGGATCCAAGAGAGTTACACAGTCTCAACCGGCGGTTAAAAGTCTGAACGTCTCGATGTCCGCGGAGTATCTGCTTTAAAGGTTCGAAAGAGCAATTTTTAAATAGTAATGCACCTAAAGTTCCGGAAAACCCCCGGTATGTCACTTGGGAATCATTGTGACGGAAGAAGGGGAAAGTAGAGGGTGAGACCCGAATTGGCTAATTTTCGGGACTTGCATTCGTTCTTATGTAAGAGAATTTTGTTTTGTTTACTTAGTAAAATGTCACGTGCGTGGTTTAAGCGTCGGTTGAGAGGACGCAGAGAACGCGACACGCGACGCGCCTGTCTGGCTGGAGGGAAATGGCAACTTGAACATCTTCTTGTTTCGAAACGCCTTCAACCATTCTACTTACTCTACTCACGCTGGCTATCAGTGGGGACACGAACGAAAGGCGCTACTCTGGACTACTTTGCAAGCCAGGTGAATCGATGGAGTGCACTCCGCGGAAAACGGTGCAATTTGCGGGGGATGACGAAGTGAAAGAGTTCGTCTACGGCTCTCCCTACTCCGATGGCTCTTCGACAGATTCCATCAATGCTACTTCAACGCTACAGTACATCAACTCGCAACTGATTGCGCTCGGGTTTGCTCGGGGATCTGGAGTGTCATTTGACGGGCTTTCAAAGCAGGATGCCGACAGGCTATCGAAGTGCATGCTAGGAATGTTGGGGCAGAGAGCGGTGCGTCGGGTCACGTTCCAAACTTCACCGTCTAATCTACTATCCAACACAGGACGACATGTCAAGAATGGAGAACGTATCTACGAAGCTACGTTCATTGTCTTACGAGAACGAGCGCGTATCAGCTATGCACGATAGAACTGCAGAGCAGCTAGCTTCTTCCGAACGGGAGACAAACCTGTTCAAAACCCGTTTGAAGTAATGTCCGTCTTATGCCGACAAATAGAGGCTTTCTGACCTAACTTAATCAGTGCGGCAAACAAATCTCTGCAAGTGTCCGAAGCTGCCCACAAAGCTACCTCAACTGAAATGCAACGAACGCGAACAGCGATGCAAGCATTAAGGCAAACAAACGCAGCGGATCTAAAACGGAGGGAGAAGGAGAGTGAAAAGATGTTAGATAGGTGGCAGAAGATATCAGATTCTCAAACGAAACTTGGATCTACCTCTTCTGGTATCAGGTTCTCGTCGACGTTGGCCAATCCCACCGCTAATCTCCGGGATAGTGACGTTGCTACCAAAAGCCCGTCTCTCATCGAAGATGCGTTGGACGCATCAGAAAACTCTAGAAGAGAACTGTCGGATGAAAACACCAGTCTGAAGAATCTAGTCCTTGCTACTGCGAACGAACTTGCACGCGTCCTTCGAGCCTGCCGTATCCGCTCTTCCGGAACCCAGGAAGAAGAGTCGCCGCAGTTCAGACAGTCGGATTTCTTTTCCCTCTCAGCATCAGAGGAAGCAAGCGAAAAGATGAATGGCCTCCTAGTAAATTTTAGGCAAACGATTGTACACTATGGAATTAATTACGACCCCGAATCAACGCCATCGATCGCCCCTCAACCCAACGTTAACGACCAACACATTCAAAGGCCTGAACAAGGGGAGAGTGCGAGGCACGTGAAAGAGATACAGAAGCTGCAAAACACAATAGTGGATCTTCGGAGGCAGCTAGGTACGTAGAGATTATCTTTCACTATTCTCGACTAAAACTCCTATAGATCAAGCCCGGACACGACAAGAGAGTGGGGACTATGCCAATCAAGCGCAAGATATAGTTCGCCGATTCGTAAATACCGACGACGACAAAGCCAATGTTCACGAGAGGCAGCTTTTAGAGAAAATCAGAAAGGAGCTTGACAAGGCTCGGAATAAGGTTGACGAGGCGGCTCTTGCGCTCAGGGATGAAAAGGCGGCACTGGAAGTGAGCAGCAATGTGTATCGTTATATTCAATGGCTAACCTCCTTATAGGAAGAGAGACAACAGTTCCGACACGAACAGCACCTCTGGCGGTCGCAGATGTCAATCCCTCATAACGAGGAGGTCCCAAAGGCAAGCACAGGACTTGATGCATATTTTGAAGCACCGGCAGAACCGCTTGAACTACCACCCTCACCGCGACAATCGCATAAGGCCAAACGCCCGAAGTCCCCAAAGAAAGCAATGCCGTCGGCGCGAAAACCGACAGTACAGAACCAATCGCCAGCAAGGCCATCCTTCCACGTTGGAAAGGTTTCGAAGAAGAGTCGACCCATGGGCTCACCAAAACGGTCGAGTGCAACGTTGCTTGAGGCATCGAGTTCTCGACAAAAGGTCATCCCTTCCTTCGAGACCGAGGTACTGCCTCCCACCACTCTTTTGTCGACCGCCCCCTCCTCATCACTCGTTCCCGATTCGTTTGTCCTACCTGCACCATCGCCCTTAACTTCTCTTCCCCGACCTGAACACGACATTCTTTCTTCAATGAAGCCTATCGCAGCTCCCTCTTTTGGATCACCAGACGATGACGAACCGGATATGGCAGGATCCAGCGAACCTTTCGTATCTCCTAAACGACCATTCCCAGTTGCCAAACCCTTCGCTCAACGGATGATCCATGCCTATTCTCCTGCGCGACCTAGTCCTCTCAGCCGTATCCTCTTACTCTCAAATTCCCCCGGCCAGAGAAGCGACGTCGACTCCGATACGGAGCAGCCAGTCGACTTACGAGACAACGCAACGCATCCTGTTGCTTCAGGCTCCGAACAGAAACTCACACCATTGGACCAGGAGCTCCGCATCGAAGAACTCACAAGCGTTGGGGACGGATCGCCTTTACAAAGCAAGAGCAAGAGCAAAAGTAAAGGCAAGAGCAAAGTCGAACCTAGAACTTTATCTGAAAGAGGAGCCCCGACAAAATTCAGCACGGCTGGTACCAGAACCAAAAGCGATGGAAAGACAAGCACTTCAGTCAGACCTACTGCTGGGCGCGGCGGGACGAACAAAGAAAACGGAGCAAATAAACCCGGTGCTTCTACTGTTTCGACTCAACCAACTACTCTCACAGTCAAACAGACTACGAGTGTGAGACCTCTTTTGAACGGGAAAGGTGGAGCAAGACGGGTGCCTATTGGAAGTGCAGATGCGGCGCCTATTGGGCCCGGCTGGAAGTAGATGACCTCGTTTCTTTTCATCCATTATTTGCACTACATACTTCTTTCTCATGCTACAATATCGCTCTTCCGCTTGATTGAATTAGGATTCATATAATCAATACCCTGATATTTGACTCATTCCAGTGGAGTTATCCCATTTTTGCAAAGCAATAGTGCCGTACATTCGAGCTGTGTCCGTTCACATAAAACTGACAGAATCTTGAGCATATTATTTTTCGTAGCGGACATGAATGACTTCGACATGTATCTCAAGGAATGAAACAGGTCAAACTAAGATTTTCAAAATAAATAAATTTCCGTTACATAGAGCCCTTTCCATACGCAAGTTCTAACATCTAACAGTACGAACTATTGAAGTGTCTGTGCTTGTCGATCAATAGGGCATGAATTCATTTCTCAAACGATCCTTCAATGGATGGTTTGGTTTAGATGGCGGAGAGGCCTAATGGACGGCATCGTGCAGAAGGTTTGATGAGTAGTGCGCAGAGGCTGGATGGGTAGCATCGCGCTGGGTTGTTTGTGTGAGGGAGGGAGGTGGTGGCGGTGGTCTGAGGAAAAGAAAAGGTTGGGTATTCTTGTCTGCTTTTATATGCGACTTGTCGGAGAAGTGAGAGTAAGCATTAGATGAAGCTGGTAAACATATGAGAAACATGTCTTATTTCGGTTCCAGTGGCTGACAGCGACTGAGCGACTGGTCTTGTTTGTAAAACAGACAAGTGTTGAAAGGTCCTCCGGGTCCAGACTATCGCAGAAGGCTCTGAATGCCCCATAATATCGAATATCTGCACGTTGGGTCGTTGTCGTCGTGAGGCTGACGAGCTAGATGGGTTCACAACAAGCTTAGTATAGAAGGAGCTCCCGTTATAGTCTCCAGATTTTCACCCACAGTGCCTCTTACGCCAAGCCCCTCATCGACGCTGCATCACTTGTACGCACAAGCAGCACCAGTAGTCTTGAAACATTAATAAATATATTGTCCATATCCACAACGTGAAACAATTCGAAAATGAGCACAAGAGGAAGTAAATCAGAGCTTTTCCCTTGCCAAGTTCTCTGCTCCTTTGTTGGCTATGACGGTGAACTTCGAGCCCGCAGGAGTCTTGGATTCTGTTATCTGCGCGGAGGCGGGAAGCTGAGAGGATCCGAGGAATCCAGCGCGGGTGATTGCTTTACCCACTTCAGCGACCTGGGGGGTTTGAAAGGTTAAGAATCGTTAAACCTGCTTCAAAAGACACAAGTTCAAACTTACATCTATCTGCACAGAAGCGAAATGGGATGCAAGACCGAAAAGAGGCCTGGCAAACCAAAGGGAAAGCATTAGTGAAGAGGCAGCGATAATATGCATTGTCAGTCTAATCACGCACCCCCCTAGGGTCTCCAAAATTCTCGACTTGGATCTCTCTGCGTTTTGAAGGAAACCAGGGCGAAAGACAATTGTGTCGGCATAGCCAAGGTCTGCCAACTCATTTTCGGTTCGGCCTTTGCTCCTGAAGTCATAGATTCCGATTATTTGAGCAAGTGAAACAAGCTGATAGCGTCGACGCCCGATATTGTGGCAAAACGTACTTCGTGTATAAGAAAGGCGAGTTCGCGTTCGCGCCTGTGGACTGCATAGCGTAGTTTAGAGCGTGTTTATACCAGTTGCGGAGAAATGTCACCCACCGAGAGGTATATCAAGCGTTGTTGGTGAGATGCATCATCAACCTTCGCTGAACGGGCCGCATTCACGACATATCTGACCCATTTAGGACAGTCAACGCACTGTAGAGTAAAATGCTCACGGCAGCACTCACTCCCTATCGATTTTCTCGAATGCTGCTGCGCTTCCGGCAGCAGCTCTTGATGTTCCGAGGCTGAAGGAGAAGACTGTCAGTATTATATTCATGCTGGCGCATGGATAAGTGGGACATACGTGATAAGAATGACATCCCAATTCTCGTCCTTCAAATAAGATTCGTTGAGCTTTTCGAAGTCGATGACTTTCTGCTCTAATTTCTCTTTGGCAATTGGAGGCAGCTGGTCCAACGGAGTGACGCGCCGCCCGAACTCTCCCACTCGCGAATATTCGCTCGAAAGAATAAGTTCACGAAGGACGTGTTTGCCGACTGCGCCCGTAGCGCCTAAAAGAAGAGCGGATTTTCCAGACATGTGTTGATGTACTTGGAAGAGTCAGGAAGACAAAGTAGTAATATCGGTTGAGAAAGTTTCCAGGTCGCAGAGGTAGCGGACGTTTATATAGGCAAGCTTCGCAGTGGCAATGGCAATCGAATGACGCGCTCTTCCGGCATGCTCGGCTAATCCTGTGCAATCGGTCCAGACATCCGACTCCGAGTAAGATAGATCTACAGATGCGATGCTGGACCAAACAACGCGTCAACACAATTCCTTTCCTTCTGATAAGATGACGATTAGCGGTTGCAGCCAGCTACATCTCTTGTTTGCTATTATGAACAGTAACACGCATTACATCGTGAGTCAGTCCGTTCAGACCATCAACTCAACTCTACTTATCGACTACGAGCATGTTGTATAACCGGGGCCGAGACAAATAAAATACGCGTACGCATGTACTATATATAGTATAACCAAAGATCAACAGCGCTGTATTGACTCAAACCAGCCAGCCTGTCAGCCTCACAGCAAATATTCGAATATCCTGAATCGCTTCAGCCAATCAGCCGTACGCATAGACCGACCAGAGCTCGGGAGGATTTCATTATGGACGAGTCCAACGCCATAATGTTTACCAGCCTCATTCCTCCGACCAGTCGTGTATAAAAGCAGGCAAGAATACTCAACCTCTTCTTTCCCCCAGACCACCACCATTCCCCCCTCCCCCTCACACAACCAACCCAGCGCGACGCCTCTGGCCTCTCCGCTACCTCTTCTTGCGCGATGCTACCCACCCGGCGGCCTCTCCGCACTACCAAACAACCTTTTTATCTTCACCTTCTCTGCGCGATGCCACTTAACCAGCCTCTCCGCACTACCAACCTTTTCTTTCAATCACAAACACCTTTGCGCGATGCCATCCATTCGGCCTCTCCGCCTCACAAAACCAAACAACCCTTTGCGCGACGCCACCTAAACATCATCATTCATCGGCCTCTCCGCACTTTAAAAAGTGAGTAATCCTCTGTGCTCTCTGCCACCGACAAAGCTAACCAGCCTTCACTCTTAGCCTTTCAACCTTATGACCCTCCGCAGTATGAGTTCCCCGTACAGCGTGAGCTAGCTTGGTCGCCTAGAACCGGTCAGCTTTTTTTATTCCAATTTGCGGCTGGCAAACCGCAAACAGTCGGTGGGGGGTGGCCGCATCGACTGAAGGCTCTGGGTCGACGTGGGCGCAGTGAGTATTCATCAACCCTCATCTCTTTTCTTTACCACAGTCACTCATTCGATCCTCTTCTACTAGGCTGATTCCGAGAGCATCAGGCTCGAGTTCCCAGCACGTTCAACACAAACGTCCTCACCCTCGCTGCGGCAGCCTCCCACTCGATGACGTTGACGGTAAGCCGGCCATTAACATTAATGATGGACGCACCAAGGAGTTGTTCACTCGGTCCAAACCCGTCGTCTTAGTTGAGTAGGTGTCTGTCGCGAGAGTCTCCAGGGACAAGGAGCTCTCGAATGCCACAATGGTCCAATGGCAGGACCGGGGGCTATCCATCCAGCATGCGGGTAGCAAGGGTTAGGAAGGCGGTCCCTAACTCCACCTCCAATTGCGGGGATTGCGTAGGAGGGGTGTCTTAGACTCCTGTACTACGTGGTCCTCTTGCACGGAGCGTAAATACTAATTGACGATGCTTGGTCTGGCTTCAGAACTCGAGACCGGGGTCGACCTTATTTGGGTCGACGCGAGATGGGTGGGTGGGACCATCTCGAACTTGAATACCGGAAGTTAGCTTTTTGTATCATAGATCGAAAGATAATCTAAGAAATGAATTCACATTCTATTGACCGACATGCATAGACGCTTTGAGTAAACTGAAGGATTATTTTTAACTCGAAAAGAAATTTGTCTGAGAGACGAGACATCGGGATGAGCGTGGGAGAGGAAAGACGTCCGCTGAAGACGCGCGAATAGCTCAGCTGGTTCGAAGTCAATGATATCACCGCCAACTTCTCTGTCTTCTCATTTCAAATTCGGAGTCCCCGGAATGCATTTAAGAAGCTCGACGGTTGCCTTGGGGTGGTATCCCTAAACAACTCTCCTGTAAGCCCTCATTCAGCATGTCTGCTTTGAAAAAAATCCCGCTTCGTCGTCTGGGGAAGAACGGCCCGGAAGTCAGCGCTGTTGGCTTTGGCACGATGGGTACAGTTCCATCAGTATCTGTCTTTGAGTCGAGATAATTAACAGAGCATCAGGCATCGGCGCATTCTATGGAAAAACGGACGACAAGGCTGCGTATGAAGCCCTCACCTATGCTGCTGACCGCGGTATGACCCATTGGGACTGTGCAGAAGTTTACGGTGACGGTACGTTTCTACCCCAGCTCTTATACTCATTAACGGTCAATCTCATGATCAACTCAAGCCGAGCTTGTGCTTGCGAAGTGGTTCAAGGAAACAGGTCGACGCTCCGAGATCTTTTTGACCTCTAAATGGGGTGTGCGGGATCCATATGGTCAATATGGTAATAACAAGCCGATCTCCCAACCATGGTACATTAAGCTCGCACTCGAGCGTTCTCTCAAGCGCCTGGAAGTGGACTACATCGACCTCTACTACCAACATCGCGTTGACCCAGATGTCCCGATCGAAGTTGTTTTGGACACGTTGAAGCCTTATTACGAAAAGGGCGTCATCAAATGGATCGGTCTGAGCGAGACGAACGCGGATACCCTGAGGCGCGCGAAGGCTTACCCAGTCCTTGGAGACAGGATCATCGCCGCTCAGATGGAGTTCAGCCCTTTCGAGCTTGAGATCGAGAAGAACGGTTTCACAAAGGCGGCTGAAGAGATGGGTGTCACTCTCGTTGCTTACAGTCCTCTCGGAAGAGGCCTCGCTTCTGGTCGGTGCGTGCTCTTATTGTTCTAATATTTTACCGGTCTTCTTCATTAAGAAACCACGCCAGCTTCCGCTCTCGTGCTCAATTCGAGGAGGGCGACTTCCGTCTGGGGTACCCGAGGTTCTCCGAGGAGAACTTCCCGAAAAACGTCGCGATAGCCGATAAGCTCGGTGAAGTCGGGAAGAAGTACAACGCGACGCCCAGTATGATTTCACTCGCGTGGATTCTGGCCTCGTCTCCAAACTGTAAGGCATCAAATGCTTTGATTGGGGAACGGACTTTGATTCTGATTCTATGTTCATATATGCATAGACACGCCTATTCCTGGTTGTAGGACTAAAGAACGTGTTGAAGAGAACGCTAAGGGCGCCGAGATCAAGCTTAAAGATGAAGACGTCAAGGCCATCCGGGAGCTTGTCGAAACTGCCGATGTGGGCGGGGCACGTTACGGACCTCTCGCGCTATCCTTCACGAAAGGCCACTGTATCCCACTCAGCGAGTGGAAAGGCGGATATCCCAAGCCAGACCTCTAGATGACAAGATCACGATGAGCAGGGTCGGCATTGTACGTATAGAGATTGTGAAATACGAAATCAAATCAATTTAAAAGAGGTCGGCGCCAACTGGCCAGCTCTCTGTGTACGTGCGTGAGGATTGTTGCTTCTCATACGCAACTCGGTGTCCGACGAACCTGAATATTTGAATTCCGATTTCTGAGAACGCCAGCCTGAGCTTCAGCTTATCAGTATTGATTTCGTTTGGCGTTTGATGACGAATGCTGACTCCCTCTCCCATCTTTCCCTCTACACCCCTTTCATTTCATATAACGACATCAATTTCAAAAGCGAGAGTCACATGTTTCCAGAAGAAGTGGATCCATCAACAGCATGGAGCAACGTCTCGGTGGCTCATTACATTCCATTGCATGGTCCTCTTCAAGCTGACGTCTCCAAAAATGCGTAAGAGGAGACATTCTGACTTCAAGGCGCCCATACGGACCGTCCTCTGTCATCTCTCTCGGGGTAAGCGCAGCTGTAAGTGTAAAGGCTGGTTTGTCAGGAGAATCCGAATATCTCCGGCTTTACGGCCTTCAAGTATGTGCGCACACGACGGGACTAAAGATAACAGCGCGTCTACAGTTCCACACACGAACAAACAGCTGACTTAAGCGGGGATCGACCAACTCAACTCTCAAAGAATGTGTCCGTACCGACTACGTACGCCATATACCACACTTGAAAACTGCAGTTCAACATTGCTTATGAGAAGAAAAATAAAATAAAAAGCACCCAAAAACATCTCTGACCGAATTCCGAATTATATGCAAAAGTATGAATTATTAGTATTATCTATTGTTGATATGAATATCGGAACAGTAAGAGCAGTGGCGCGAGGAAGAGGAAGAGAAAAGAAAAAAAGGGACCGTTAGCGAGACATAAGTCATCATGATTCCAAATAAAAACGAAAACAAAAGTCGAGGGAACCTCCAGCCTCGGATTTCTTTTTTTTTCCTTGAAAAGGTCAAAACCAAACCGATAAATTCAGGGCGGGAAGTGGGTATATGTGGGAATCGAGTAAATGACGTTAGCGGGGTGAATTGGATACGAAAACGATCGATACAGTGTTGATGAAGAAAGTAAGCAAGACTGCAGAGGTTAGATTACGACGATGGCAGATGGCATAAATTCAAGAAGGGGAAGAGAGGGGGAGGGGGGGAGGGGGGATGGCTAACGCCAATGCGGAAAAGGAGGTTGAAATGAAGAGCAAGGATAAGTTAGAAAGAAAAAGGGAAAGAATAGAGGTGATGGAAGCACATTAGTGATTCCACGGGAGATCTCCCTGCGTGACTGCAGCAGGGACAGAAGGCACCGACACAGGCCTCCTCGCCGCATTCACCCCATCAGCATCCATACCCACACTCTCGCCGACTTGCCCATCCGAAGCAGGTGATCCAACCTTCCTCGCGGGCCCCCCAGCATCAGCGCCGTCAACTCTAGTTTCGCCCATACCCGCACTCGCATTGGTCCGCGGGAAAGGCAACATGCTCTGCGTATGCTGGACCCTCAGCGGACTACACCCTTTCCTCGCGCCGCTACCTCCACCACCACCACCCCAGAACCGTTTCTGACGTGTCTGGAGCTGCAAGGGGGGCTCCGGACCTCGTCCGAGCGCCCTCGTTTGCATCTGCATCTGCTCCTGCGTCTGTGCGTACGCAACCTCAAACACACCGTCCAGCTCATCGTCCCCGTCCCCATCCCCGCCCACGCCCCGTCCAAGCCCTCCTTCGTCGTCGTCAGCCCGGTGCGGATCGCTGTCCCTCGTCACATCCTTAGGGGAGTCCGGGGCCGGTCGGGACCACGGTGCACGGCCGGTTGGGTAGACTTGGAGACTCGGGCGGAGCTTGATGCGTGCGTGCTGGCTGGCTTCGGATTGGGCTTGGGCTGCTGCTGCGGCTTCGGCTGTGGAGGAGAGGTCGGAGGATACTTGGACGTGGACGCGGGAGTCGGAGAAGGGGCGGTGGAGGTGTGGTGGGCGAGTTGGTGTTTCTGTCTCTAATGAAATTGGAGAGGAAAAGGGTTTGTGAGCATCGAGGATCAAAGAAGTTGATTGGAACGGGATTGATTGGGAAGATGAAAGTGAAAAAAAAGGTATGCATCTCACCTGAGACGAGCTGCGAACCAGCTACATCATTCAGCTCACTATCAGCATCGGCGTTCGCGCTCAAGTCCTTTTTAACGCCCCAATCCACATCCTCATTACCTCCCAACCCTCCAAGCACCCCATCTTTCTCCGGTACAGGCGGCGCGACCTCCTCATCTGTCGCCGACCCCGGCCTCGTAGGCGTAGGCGTTATCTCCAAGAACGACGACGGTGACGAGATGCCCTCACCCACGCCTGTAGACGCAGTAGCAGCCGACATGGGCGACAACAACGTCCCCTGCGCCGCCCTCGCCTTCCCACTCTCCAACCGTTCCAACTCCTTTGCGTCCGGGAGCTTCGGCACGTCCGGGATCCCCACCGACGCCGACGTCTGCTCATCGTGTCCACCCGACAAAGAAGCGCGCCCACCCACCTCAAGCGCATCAGCCGGAGACCCGACAGACGAGCCCGCCCTCGAATTCGACCGGGGCCGTGTACCCACCGAGCTCGCCTGCGAGTACGCAGACGGCGGACGCGTGCCCGTACCTGTGCCCACGGCGGAGTCCGTCTCGCTCCTGCGGGGACGGGGTAAGCGGAGGCTTGCTTTCGAGGCGCGCAGGGAACGCGTTCGTGCGGCGGAGACGCGCGAGGCGGCGCTGTTGGTTCGTTTCCTGCGTCCCGGGGGTCGGTCTGACTTGCTGCTGGCGGGTGTATCGTCGATGATTGGGCTTTCGATGTCCACGTCCACGTCCACGTCTCCACCCAAAACACTGCTGGGGGTTGACGATTTCTCTTTGTTCGGTGAAGGGTGTCGGATCCGGGGGCCTACGCCTGGGACTTTGATTCGGATCCCCGCCGAACCGACTTTGCTCGCTCGCGTGAGCGTGGCGGAGGCGGCGACGGCGCGTTCCGCGTTGACGACGTCCACGTCCTCCCACTCTTCGTCTTCTTCGACTTCTCCCTCCATTCCCACCTCCTTCTCAGCGTCAGCCTCTAACGCCAAATCCTCCGCCACGCGCCAGGCTTCGTCCCTCTCCTCCTCAACCTGCTCGACCCGCTCCCTCAGCCCAGCCACCTCCCTCGTCCGTCTCGCGTAGCTCGCGTTGAGTTTCCGTAAGGCGACAGCAAGCGCACTGGCCGCATGCACATCCTGTAATGCTCGTATCTGCGATAACTGATCCGATATCCGGAGTAGAGCCTGCGCGAACGTGTCCAGAGAGACGCCGATCTCCGCCAGCCGATGGACGAGTTCGCTCGCAGGACTGGGGGAAGGAGGTGACAAACCCGCACCCCCCTGCGAGAACGTCAGCGTCGAAGGCGACGTCGACGTCGACGTCGAACTCGACGTTCCCCCCAATGTCGAACTAAACCCACCGCCGGGCTGGGATGCAACCGCGTTCAGACTCTGCAACAACATCGTCCGTCTATGGACTGTAAATCGATACTTCGCCTGGACCTCCATCCTTTCCCTCTCCAGCCTCTCCACTTCCTCGCCCAACTCCTTATCGCTCACCTGGAGAGGCAACAGCTTGATACTCGACGGCTCTGCACTCGCCCGAATAGCGCGCGACACGATCGCCTGGAGTTCGGTCGAGGAGAACGTCCACTGCGCCGCGTCGAGCGTGAGCGCCTTGTACGGTATCGGGACGGACGAAAAGTCGATGGGAGGTGGCTGTTGGATGGGCTGCATAGGGGCAGATGCTGGAGCTGACACAGATAGAGTCGTTGACCGGGATTTGATCGAGGCCGGCGTTTCAGGTCGGGGCGTGGTGGGTTGGGAAATGGAGGGTATATTGGGGTTAGGACCGGGCGTGGGTGTGGATGGTTTCGTCGTCGTCGTGTGAACGGGTCCGAAGGAGTGTGTGGACGCGTGTGCGTGTGCGTGTAGACTTAGTTCGTGATTGTTGGGTGTAGGTGTGAGTGAGTGTAAGGGGAGGGGTGAGGACGTCCGCACGGGCGCTGGCATAGCCAATGGCGCTGCCGCAGACGTTTCGATGCGTGGTAACGACATCCCATTAGCCCCATTGCTCACAGGACCAGACACGTTATTATACGAGCACGACGAATCAGAAGCGCCCGCGCTGGGTGGGTTAGGAGAGAACGGCCGAAGCGGGAGCGGCTCGGGGTCGTGCTGGTACTGGGACTGGACGTACGAAGGTAATTGCTCCGATTGTCGTTTGTACACGCTATCTCGCGCTTGCGCCTCCTGCTCCGCTTCACCTCGAGATGGTGCCCGCGCCCGCTCTTGCTCGTGACCGTGTTCCTGTTCGCGCACCCGATCACTCTGCTCCAGCTGCTCCTCACGCTCCGGCTGCTCTGGTACAGGCGTAGGCACCGATTGGGCAAGCTGCTGATCTTGCTGCGTAGACTCCGAGCTGCCGGGTAAGGTAGCCTTCGCGCTCGGTTTCCGTAGCCTCGGGCCCGTCAACCGTGGCCTCTGACGTTGTTGACGCGCTGTTGTACTCGGACCAGGACCACCGGTAGCAGCAGAGGCACTCGAGGAGCTCGCGACGCTCTGGTCGCTCTGCGTCGAGAGTGGACGCTGTGCCATCGTAGTGATCGACCCGGACTGGCCTTTTATAACTATTTGTTTCCTGTTCCGACGTCTCTTCTACGCCGCTACTGCTGATTCCCCCGTTTGCTCGTTGCGTCGGCGATAACGAGCACGTTTTAGGAAGAAGAAGTAGAAAAGATGAACGGGATCGAGATGGTGGGAAGTGGAGAAGGGAAAGGAAGGAGACAAAAAAAGAAAAGAAAAAGATGAAGACGATGATGTGTGTTCAGCCTGAGAACTTGAATCTGGACGGGGTAAGAGCTGCGGGGGTAGTAAGATCGAGAGTCAAAGAGCAGCTCGGATTTGATGGCGACCAGCTATCCCATCCCATCCATCAGCAAGATCAGTATCAGTCAGCGTTCTCCGGGAATCGCACTAGGCTCTCTTTATGGTGTACTCACCACGAATGATTCGGAATCGTCTTGTTGCTGCCAATGTTGACCAAAGAAACGGCTCGGATGGAGATGAGCGTCACGGTCGAGAGCGTCGAGGAAGTTACTGTCGAGTCGAGTCGAAGAAGAATGCCTGAAGAAGCCCGGTGTATCACTAATATCCCGCTAAAGCTTAGCAAAGGGTCGTGCCTTCCCCGTCGGCAACTCCGGTATCTTGAAAATTTGTCGGAGAAAACATTTGGCACGTGAAAACAGAAAATGGTCGTTATCCAGTTATATCCTTCAAAGTCGAAAGACTAGTAGGACAGTAGTAGAACACATTTCGAGTACACCGTACTACACGGTATGGAAACTTGAACACAAGACGCGCAAGCATCATGATAACTTGAAGCAGGATGGAACCGCATCTATTGCAAGAGACGTATTCGCATCTAAAAGTACAGAAACAGCAGCTGCATCTACAAGTACAGGGATATCAAAACGCAAGTCTGCATGTTAAGCCTATTTTTCCCTCCTCTCTTCATGCTACAACAACACCAGACTCCCAACTCAACCCACGCAACGCTTCACTCCGTAACATGGAACTCCAACCGCCCATCGGTCCTGACCTCACACCGTACGTGCGTCATATCCTCCACGAGAAAATGCGCACCACAGTTCTCGATCTTCTCTCTCGGATGGCTCGTGCAGAGCGCAATGACCGTCGCACCACTCGCGACACCTGCGCGAATTCCAGACGGCGAGTCTTCGAAGACGACGCACTTCTTCGCGTCGTAGCCGAGACAAGACGCGGCGAGAAGGAATGGGTCTGGGGCCGGCTTGCCGGCTTTGAGGCGCTTGTCGTCGGCGGTGATGGTGACGGGAGGAGGGGTGATCCCGACGCGAGTCATGGCGCCGTAGGCTATAGACAGAAAAAAAAAGGATGAGCAAGGAGTTGTGACTCGACAGTAAGAGAAAGCGTACCGTAGGTCTTCGCACCGGAAGTAGCGACAGCGTACCTGCCCGCAGGAATGCTATCCATCATGTCCTTGACGCCGGGGAGGATATGAATGCTCCGGTCGACGCCGTCAGACTCGATCTCCCACGCAGCCTCAATGTCAGCGACCAACTCGTCCTTTTTGTCGGTGCTGCTGTCCTCCTCGAAGACGGCGCTCTCGTGATGTTCGTGGAGCGTCGACATCTGGAGCATGCTGTTCAAGCGGGCGCCGAAGGAGGGTCGACGGGGGTCGACGACGGCGACGGCCGGGGAGCCGCCGAGGTTAGAGAAAGAGGGACGATGCGGGGCAGAGAAGGAATCGGCGCGCGACGAGAAGCCTGAGGTGCTCTCGGAGTGGCCCACAGACAACGCAGGTGTGCTCGTACCCGACGCAGACCCGGTCCGGGAACTCGACACGCTCGCACGGCGAGAACGAGAAGCCAGCGAGCTGCCGCAGCCGAACGCGTCGGCAAAGTCGAGGATGGACTGCTCAAACTTGGAGACCTCGTCGTCCATCTCGTGCTCTTTGATCTCGGGACGGAAGTGGGCGAGATTGTCGATGGCGCGCTTGCCGTGGGTGGCGGCGATGACATAGGCTGGGTCGAGGCCGAGGTCGATGGCGACTTTGCCCCAAGCGGCCTCGACGGCAGCGATGGAGTCGGTCAAAGTACCGTCCTATACAAAGAAAGAGAAGGTGAGGCGAAGAAGAGACAAACGACAAAGAGGAGTGCGGACTGACCATGTCGAAGAGGACTGCATCAGCAGTGAACGAAGCCGTGGACGAATGCATGGTTCACGCTTTGAATGCTGTGTCGTTGTAAGAAGAGAAAAGAGGTGATGAGACGACCAGAGGTGGGCTGGTTGGATGAAAGACATTCGGTCAAAAGCTCTGGGTGGTTTTATAGCACTGAGTCTGAGTACGAGGACCGCAAGGATAAGGATAAGAAAGCAAGCAAGCGGAATAGATAGGCAGTAGGCAGTAAGACATTAGACGATGATGAAGAAGTGATTGTTGCCAGAAGCAGAATATGACCGAGTTTTGGATGGACAAAACTGGAAAAGGCAAGTGGAGAAACGAGGGTAGTGGAGCCTTCATTAATCCCATCGGCATTCGCATTCGATTGTTCTCCCGGCTGTGTTTTGTTTTGATCACACAGAGTCGGGAGTAAGGGAGAGGAGGCTCGGAGAGAGAGGAGATCTAGAGGAGGCGCTAATTGTAAGGGATGAAGAAAGAGCCTGTAGAATCACGTGAATGTACCTGATCGACGTCAACAGAGCGACGTCGGGTAATGTCGGCTAATATGAATGCCCATCTCATCATCTTCGCGAAGCCGTCGCAGTGGGGCTCCCCAGCTCTCCCCCCCCCCGCTCTATGACTCTCATATCACGTACTCTCCCGACCATTCCTGCACAGACATGGCCATATCCGAGTCCTTTCAGAGTCTTTCCATTCAATTGCCCATCCTCAAACTTCACACCCTCTCGACGTTCAGTGGGGCCCACTCAACGCTTCTTTCTCATACTAGTATCATGACGTCTCTTTATCGTCCTGTCCCCGCCCTTTGCCGCTTTCAAGCTCGCCTATCAACCCGCGTGGTCCTTACTCCGTTCCGTCCATCTTATCAATCAGCCACCTCAGCCACCCTCAGCCACCCTTCAATATTAATATTGATACTGATATCGCGTCCAAACAAGGCTTGGACTCACGACGAAGCCCCAAAACTTTATTTCCCCGTCTTTTCTCTTCCTTTTCCTTTCAAATCAAGTCCACTTCATCCTTCTCATCTTATCGGTAATCCGACTCCACGAACACGCCCCCTCGCCTCTCGTCACCAATGGGTAGGATGACTCGCTCACTCTCTACTCTGATACTTGCCATCATCTCATCCCGCCGACCCCTCAACTCTAAAACAACAACAGCTCCTCTCCCGCCATACAATTCGCACCGCCCAACGCCAATTCTAGGAAATGTCTTCACCTTTTTGCTCGCCAGTCTAGGCCAGGCCCTGACGACATTTTTTCGACATATTGTAGAAGCACAATACCGCCTGCCCTACGAAGCTTGCTTCTCGAAGGGTGGGCTTGAGCACTCAGTCACTGGGGCTCATTCAAACCCCCGGGAACGACGGCGCACGCACGGGATTTCTCTTTTTTGGGGGGCATCGACATCGATGTCAACCTTAAGAAACACATGAACACTGGTACCGGACAAAGCAACATGCGATGCCTTCTGCGCGAGCAGGTGCTCCATTGTTAACTGCTGACCGCTGACCGCTGACCGCTAGCCGGGGCGCGAGGCAACGAAACGAAACGACTTACTCCGGCCTAAAGAAATCAGTAATCAGTAAATGAAATTCGCATTGATCACGTTCGACTCAGCGTTCTTCCTTTTCTTTTCCGACCATGTCCTTTGTGTACACAAAGAAGGGGTTCTCTCTTTGCTGTTCTCGCACCAGTGCTTCTACTCAAGAGAGATCTTGCGTGCTAAACTCAAACTCAAACTACTTCGAGTCAGTGTCTCCGTCACTGTACTTATCTTTACAAGACCAAGTGACCCACCCACCATTCAATCCACATTGATGGGCACCAAGTGTACACGTACGTGTAATAAAGGGGCCTACGTGTCGAGTTGCAAATCGTCGGCAACCTGCGAATCTCTTTGACGGTAGGAGGCGTTGGTCTTGACGATAACACAGAACGACACGGGATGTTGACAGTAAGCAGTACCAGTGTCGGGTGGGTGGGCTACGTATAGTCGCCGAGTAACTTCAATAACACAACACAACTCGAAAACAACACATGATCGCGAGGGTGAGGGTCATCTGACCGCGTACCTCTCGCTCCCAGGCTCTGGGGCTCTGAGGCTCTGAGCCAGAACTGGAACAGAAACCTCTATTTTCGTCGAAGAAGAGGCCGAGGAGGGTTTCGAGTCATCTCGCTCTTGTCCCTCTGACCGGCCACCGTGACCAGTGACTCAGTGCCCGCTAGGTCGAGTCCGAGTCCGAGTCTGAGTCATGCGATTCTATCCGGCAAGAGATAGAAACAGAATCGGAAGAGAAGGAAAGAAGGAAGGAAGGAAGGGGAGAGGCTTATCGACTTACGAATCGAATTCGCGCCATCTTATCCTAGCTCTAGTAGGTCTAGTGATTGGTGGGTTCTAATATTAGTATTATTGTAAGTTGATCGGCGTACATGGACGTGCATGTGTACGTGTAGTATGACCTGGTCTAGGTCACCGCCGGTAGGGTAGTGATACTACTGTCACCACGCACGAGGGGCGGCGGGGGAGGAAGTATTACTAGTACTAGTACTGGGCTTATCGGCCATGCTTCAGGCAGGCCTAGAACTAGGAGGTATGGGAACACGATAGTCTAAATGCAGTGGGGCGTCTCCGATAATCGTTCACGAGGTCCACATCCAAGTTGTCGTACAGCTCACCTGTTCCTCTCCTCGCACCCGCTGACTCTGAGTGTGACTCTGACTCAGAAGTGGTAAGTGGCAAGTGGTAAGTGGCAAGTAGATACGGGCACACTTCAAAGTTTAGGGATACGACCCTCACCTTGCCACCGGACGTTGACTGCGTGCAAATTGCAAAACGCGTCGAGAATTCGAAAATTCGGTCATCGGACTCGGTGGTAAAGCTCACAATGCACAATACATGTTATCAGATCGATCCAAGACAAGACGGGGTTTAGTTTCGGGTTTTCAACGATTGACCATCTGAGCTTTGCCTCGCCTGCTGTTTCTTGAGATAACCGTTCGGTTCGAGCGCATGAATTATAAATCATAATCATTACCTCCAGCTTTCAGCTCTGCTCCTGCGCCTGCAACTCATACCACTCAAGGCAGCGACACTCTCAAATCACAACAATCAACATTTATCAAACTTCCGAACCCCCGCTCTTCAGTTTCGTACAGCGGTTTCTTCTTTCACTGTGGTGGTAACGTCTCCCCTTTCCACTCGCTCACCGGGATACAATCGACCTCGACGATCTCCATCCCGTACGAATGGTAGCGGTTTCCTTGCACGTCCGCCTCTTCGACGAGTTGCCGGATCGCTTTGACGTCTTCGTCTTTGAGCTGGACCTCTGCGGCTTTGGCGTTCTCTTCGACGCGTTCGGCGGTTCGACAGCCGGGGATCGGGATATCTGGTAGAACGGAAACGGGAACGGGGAAAAAAAATCGAAACGTCAGAACGACCTTTCCGTGCTGGTCGATACTACTTCGTGAGAAGAAATTTATCGTACAGTTTTGTGACTGCCTCAAGATCCATGCTAGCGTGATCGTGCTGGCCGTCTCGTTGTATTTGCTGGCGATATCTTTGATCTTATCCGCGAGCACGACGTTCTTGGGGAAGTTCTCGTCGGAGAAACGGGGAAGGTTGTATCGAAAGTCGCCTTCGTCAAAGTCGGCCCGAGAACGATACCTGAAGCATTGAAGTAAATCAATCAGCATCATTATTTGTAAGCTACACAGACGATAAAGAACAAAAAAACACGAACCGACCGGAGATCATTCCACGCCCAAGCGGACTGTACGCAACGATACCCACCCCCAGCTCTTCCGCCACCTTCGCAAACCCGTCCTTCTCAATTCCAAGGTGGAACGGATTGAACTCCATCTGAGTAGCGATAATTTTTTCTCCCAGACCCGGCACAGCCTTCGCGCGCTTCAACACCTCCACCGTACACTCGCTGAGCCCAAGCCACTTGATCACACCCTTCTCGACGTACGGCCTCAACGTCTCCAACACAATCTCGATCGGGACGGCCGGGTCCACGCGGTGCTGATAGTACAGGTCGATGTAATCCGTCTCGAGACGTCTCAGTGAGCGCTCCAGAGCGTGTTTAATGTACCACGGCTGCGAGATGGGCCTGTTGTTACCGTACTTGCCATCTGGGTCGCGGTTGCCGAACTTGGTGGCCAGGAAGATCTCCGAGCGACGGCCCGTGGCTTTGAACCATTTCGCGAGAGCGGCCTCAGCTTCAAGGTGATGATGGAGTGATGAAGGTTTGATGAAGGGCGTTATTGAATAATTGAGATCGAAGCATACACAACTGAATAGGAGGGAGAGAACTCACAAGTACCGTACACATCTGCGCAGTCCCAGAAGGTCATACCACGGTCGGCTGCGTAGGTGAGAGCATCATATGCAGCCTTCTCGTCCGTCTTCCCGTAGAAGGCACCGATGCCTGCAGAATTGATCAGTTCATATCTTTACAACCCACGGAAATCGGCGACTGCGCTCGAGCCTCACCCATCGTTCCGAACCCCAGTGCGCTGACTTCGGGTCCATTTTTACCAAGACGACGTAGAGGGAGTTTCTTGATGGCAGACATACTTGAATCTGAATCGCGACGGTTACAAGTTGTGATAGGGCAGAGGCCTATATATACCCATCCAATCCGTGTGAATGCGCATCATGCCAGTTGCAGTACCTGTTGTTGGATATGAATAATGAAATCATGAAAATGACGGCGTGTGAAGCAAAGGCAAAGGAAAACTCGGAGAGACTCAGAAGAGATTACGGAAGAACGGGATCTACGTTTATCGCATAGGCGTGCTTACGTAGCCCACTTTTCCCGCGCCGAGTGAGTGCGCGATTTCTCGTCCTCTTTCGACGACGGAACCTGGTACTGATGAGCATCAACGATATGAAGAAAGACAACAATCATTCAGCGGATGACCTTTGATAGGTTGAAGCGATTTATTATTTATTGAACACTTGCTTGCTGGTGTTGCCAGTGTGTGATCAGCGTGTCGGGCTGGTCCACAGCATTAAGGTAAGTGTAGAGTTACTGTCAGATTAGATGGTATCTTTCCCCCTTCGCTGCTTTGATCCCGTTTCCAAGACTATAATACTTAAAATTCCTTCTGACAAGCGTAACGACGGTCCAAGGTGAGCATTGACGATCACACTGGCAGTATTAAACGCGCTCAGAGAGATGATGGACCCACACTTAGCCACTCTTTTATTTGCTGCTATTTGTAATGACTGTCGCCCGCCCGTTGGCGCGTTGCTTTCCGCCTTGTCCGTTTGGAATCAACCAAGTCCCGAAACATTTCGAAATTCTTATCTCCGACCTAGCTTCCCCAACACGATGAGCCTCCTAGCTCTACGACATCAGAATTACACATGCGACTGCAACCTGCCTAGGTGTGAGCTTGTATGAATGAAATTTCCCGCTTTACCGGAGTCTGTGGTCGGCATCCGAGGCGACGTCACCACGGCTGAATCGGAGTGATATCATCGAATCTGGTACAATTACACATGGCCGGATTGTACTTCTATCGAATAAATAGGGACCTGAAACTGACATTCTGCCCTCTAACACGCTACTATTCTGACCCTCAACTACCATGTCTGTGCTGAAGAAACTTCCCCTACGCCGCTTGGGCAAGAATGGCCCCGAGGTCAGTGCCATAGGCTTTGGCACAATGGGTATGTTCAAGTAACGTGTCGTTGTACATGTTCTGAGCAGCCTTGTTTTCAGGAATTGGTGCCTTCTATGGGGAAACAGATGAAGCAGCTGCGTACAAGGCTCTTACTTACGCAGCAGACCGAGGCATGACTTTCTGGGACTGCGCGGACGTTTATGGCCCCAGTGAGTCTACCTCTGACATGAAATCTGATTTGAATATCAAGCTCATCTATTCAATCTTATCTTTGCATAGCTGAACTGACGCTTTCGCGCTGGTTTAAAGAGACCGGCCGCCGCTCTGAGATCTTCCTGACCACCAAGTGGGGCGTTTTCGACCCCGAAGGAAAGTATGGAGACAACAAACCCATATCTCAACCTTGGTACATAAAGTACTCCTTGGAGCGTTCCCTAAAACGTCTCGAAGTGGACTACATCGATCTCTATTACCAACATCGAGTCGACCCGAACGTCCCTATTGAAGTCGTGCTGGACACGTTGAAGCCTTACGTCGAGAATGGGACAATCAGGTGGCTCGGACTGAGCGAAACTAATGCCGACACTCTCAGACGCGCGAAGGCGTACCCAGGCTTGGGAGATAAGATCATCGCAGCGCAAATGGAATTCAGTCCTTTCGAACTTGAGATCGAGAAAATTGGTTTCACGAAGGCAGCGGAGGAATTAGGCGTCACCGTCGTTGCTTATAGTCCATTGGGTAGAGGAATGGTATCCGGTCGGTATGTGCGATTTGTGTTATATTATTGTATTATTTTTTTTGCTGACATTAAGGATACCAGATATCGTTCCCGTGCCGACTTCGGTGAAGGAGATTTCAGACTGGCTTTACCACGATTCTCTGAAGAGAACTTCTCGAAAAACGTTGCTCTTGCTGACAAGCTCAAGGAGATCGCAGACAAGTACGACGCCACGCCTAGCTCGCTCACTCTTGCCTGGATCCTCGCCGAGTCCGAAAATTGTGAGAATATAAATTCAATTTCCAGCTGATAAAGATAAAGCTTACACCGTTTCCAGACATACCAATCCCGGGTATTCGAACTGTTGAGCGTGTAGAGGAGAATGCGAAGGGCGCGGAGATCAAACTCAAAGAAGAGGACGTCAAGGCTATCAGAAATTTAGTCGAAAGTGCCAATGTCCAGGGAGAAAGGTACATGGATGCCGCCCTGCAGCACGTCAAAGGCCATTGCATTCCCCTCAGCGAGTGGAAGGGTGGATATCCGAGGCCGTTCTAGATAGTACCAGTGTGAAATGTATGTACGCTTCAAAAAATCTGTACGGAATAGAAAGTTGTGCAGAGCGATCTCAAATTCACTTTTAACAAATGCACTGTGAACATTCATAAAATTGTTCAGATCTGACGTTCGATATGCCGAGTTTTCGGCATTTACATTGATCCTCAGCAAACAACGCGTAAACGTCGATACAACACACCGAAACAACGCGCGATTCTGATCGAGTCCCTCGAAAGTAATATGCGTGCAGCTGACTGAACTTGAAAATTTGAAAATTTATATAATTCTTCAAAACTCAGACCCGATAAAGCATTAAACATCTGTATGTGTACCACGGTCGGGTCTTGCGAAAGCTGATCAAGCTCGTCTTCTCAGGCACATTCTCGGACTGCCAGCCTCCTGAGCCGAAATCTGAGCTTTGTCTTCTACCATGATTGTAAGAACGACAACCGTTGTCGGTGATAGTACATAATAAGACGTATAATCGATAATATTATAAATACTCGTGGAATTTCATAAGTTGTTTTCATGTCAGTATGATACAAACTATAATACATACAGGATCGCCGGATGTCAATTTTCTTTCGGCGTTCAAAAATAATCCATGACCTCCATTGTCCCACTCTCATCGGCAACCGCAATTCGTCCCGATTGCTCACTCAAAGCAAGCGAATACCAACTGTTAATCGTCCTGGACGCAAAAAAAGACGTGCATAGAGGCTGTTCTGAATTGAGCGGCTGAGCGCTTGTCGCAGCTGATTCCTCCGGAGGCCTAGATGACGAACTCGATTCAGAATTGTCCAGTTTAGAAGAGGATTTAGTGAGTTTATTCAGCGTGTTTGAGGTCTGCAATGGTGCGAGAGGAAGTTTACATCCTGATACTCTTTCTCCCGTTCCTTCGTAGAAGAAAATATCTTGATCGTCCGAAGAACTTGAGAATTCGCTATCAGTCCACAAGAGCTCGCCATATCTACCGATTGCAAGAGTCGAGTTCCCGAACAAGCGTACTGTAGACGGAACGGTATGCAAAAGTTTGGGAGGGAGGGTAAATGGACAAATTGCTGTCTGAGGATCCGGCGTTTCCGCGTTTGGAGGGTATGGTATCGGCACTTGGAGAACGTAGTGGTGAAGTAGGTTGACTGGCCACGGGAAGTAGCTGTCGAACCGGATAACGATAGAAATTGGGCGATAACGGCAGTTGCAAACGTTTCGCGAAGACTCGGGCGCACCTGAGGCTGAGTGGGTCATGTAGAAGTACCCTAAGCCGTTGCATTGGTTGCAGCTGGCGGAAGCTTGTTCATGGTCCCAAGAGATTCGATCTGTTATTGCGATGGAGTTGATCTGCCATGCCCATTTATGATAGGATACTGGGAGAACGATAGGAGAGCTTTCGTGAGGTGATCGGCGCCGGAAGATACTGGGGGGTATGAAGAAAAATTCTATAACAGACTCTCTGAAGACGAGGACCCAGTCGTGAACGAAGTGCACTTTCAGAACACTACGATGCTAAGAATATATCATCAGAAAACGATATCTCGCTTTGTTGTAGAGATAAATGGAGATGACCTACCATTCCGTGTTCGGAAGGCTGCAACTCAACAGAAACTTCCTTGGTCTCGTCCTCTATGATGTGACTTGACGACGACAGTGAACCAAAGTCTTCCTTTGCATGGAGTTCCGAGCTTTGAACCCAATCGACAACCTTCAGAATACCATGACCGAGGACCTGTCCTTCTCCTTCTGCTCTGACTTGCACAGCAACGAGCGGCCCATGCATTGCACGTAAGTTCACTGGCCCTTGCAGGTTGAATTGTTTGATGACCGAGATTCCTGGTGCTTCTTGGGCGCTCTTCTGTCGTGTGGTTGGAACCATAAAATGCATCACGCGCAGTACGAAAAATACATCTTCGCCGGGACTAAACACAAATATGAGTTCGATCGATCAAGTGAAAGAGAGAGAAAAGAGAGAGGGGGGGGGGGGGGCTGAAATACTGGTGACGACCATACTCACGTTGTGAATTGCCTTGCAGACATCGCAAACAGCGCCCCTTCGCGCACTGATCCCCCCAGATTTGCAGCCCATGCACGCAACCCGTCCCCTTCATCAACCGCAACATTGACGACTCGTCCTCTCTCCGTCCATTCACCAGCAAGACGAGAATGGCCCCGAAGCACAGACGACTCTTCAGCTTCACCGCCCGCCGGAGATTCCGCGCTGTCCGATTGGAGATCCTCGAGGTCCAGGTCCCAGATTTGCACATTTATAACAAGCTCCGCTGTATGTCCGAACGAAATCAGATACCTGCCTTCGTGCAGCGCCAACCCCGCAGTGAGCGGCGGTAGCTCGGCGGAGCTGGATTGGATTCTGAGGAAACGTAAGAAAAAGATGCGGCCCGGGTTCGTCCTTAGGGACACAGTTCGCGATCGTGTGGGTTGGCCCTGTTCCCAGACTTTTTGGGCGATGAGGGCGTTGAGAGTTGCGTGTTCGAGTTGGGTGGACGATAGACATGAAAGTTCTGTTGAAGAATGTTCCAATGGTTGTAGCCCGACGCCTTCGGGGCGCTGTTCCGCGCGTTCGCTACGTTGACGCGACCGAACGAGTGGCACATTCCTCGAAAGGACATGGCGCTCCAAAGCCTTGTACCACACCGAACGGAGTATCGTGGTATTATTAAGATACTTCGACACCTTGTTTTCGAGTTATTGTTGAGCAGGAGATAAGGCTCGATAAATGTATGAGAAAGGATCGAGAAAAATACCTGACGCAGCGTAAGGATGTCTCGTATCTCAAGCAACTCTATAATTTGAAGCAGCACATCGATGTCCAGGTCCGTCAACATCTGGTGTAAGTCCTGACGTTGGACGACGTTGAGAGGTAGATGCGGCAATTGGATGTTCGTGGTCGAGGACAGTGTGAAAAGCAAGGCAAGCCAAATGTTTGTGAAGCGAGTGAGCTCGTAACAACTGAGTTTATATATAAGAGAAAGAAACTTTAGATTACATAGATCAATCCCCGAAGCACCAATTGTACTACTATTTTGCAAATGCACAAATTGCGAATGCATAATGAATCCGATATGGCAGTAATACATGGTATGATAGCCTGCCTTGATCATTGACGTTGGTGACGCTTCTCCGATTGGACGGAGAAGGAATAGCTACGAATACGGACAGGTAAAAGTACTAGTACAACAATGTCCGGAAACAAAAAAAAAGGTCGCGGTGCGAATACAGGAATGTTAGAGACATCTACGATGATTGAGGGTAGAGAAAGGACATCAGAAATATATCATGTCTGGAGATACGAAGAAGACTCGAAGGACGCGCCATGAAGTCCATCAAGAATCGGAAATTGTTGAGGACCTTTTGGAATTTGCCAATTAGTATGCTCGGGACAAACTTCCGAGAGTGTGTCATAAGCTTGACAAAGCTAACAGAGAGTCTTCCATATGTTGACCGGCGACCGGCTTCAAGGAAGCTGTATCCGAGGAAGAAGAGGTCAGGTTAAGGAGGATGATTGCATGTTTTTCAACATCAAATATCTCGTAATGAACTGTATTCTCAGGACTCGGTGATGGTGGCGGAGTCCAGTCAGGGAATTCAAAGTCCCCATCAAAGTCCTCGAGATCAAAGCTCGAATCCGAAGTCAATCCGAACGTGGAAGTTGATAACTCCCGGCCGAAAACAGGCGCATCATCGGAAGACGCCAGGTCAACCTGCTTGTATTTACTGATCTCGGCGAATTCATCGCTGGCAATCACATCCGCCGTTGCCGTGTAGATGCGTTCGCCGTGATCGCCGTCTATGCAATCCGAATCCGCATGATTTCCATTACACGACATACATCCAGACTCGCCGATAGATGAGATATCTTCGTCCAATGCGGAGCCATGGAACTCAGACCCAGACCCGTCACTGTCGACTTCGGGACTTGGACTTGGAGTACGTACGATGAGCCGGACGCGACGATTGCGAAATGCGTTCGATGGCCCAAAAGAGCTCGTTGGAGTCGAGCTTGGCGGTGGGCGAGATGCGAACGGATGTTCAAGTAGTGTGGGTCGAGGCGGAATACGGATAGTGAACCTTGTGTACGGAGTCGAGCTGGCTGTCGAGCAACTGGATGACGGGGCTCGCGGTTTCGGAGGGACGCGCCGCTTCCTATTTCTAGATTTCTTCATCGATTGTTGTTCAGAATAAGCTGCAGAGGCTGTCAAATTTCTGTCATAGCTAATATCGAGGAAGTAGAGAGATCAGAAGAAGCCGATGCAAGGTAAATGCAGACGTACCTTTCCTCAACTTTCTGGCGCTTAACTGAGCGACTGATACCGGGTGACGTCTCCTTTCGTTCAAACAGGTCTGGTACTCCCAATTTCGATGGTCTAAAGCAAGTAAGTGAGCTACTAGAGTTTCGACGCGGGGCTGCCGCAGGAAAATACATACATATAATGAACAGGATTGAAAGAACCGCGAGGCACATCTATGAGAACATAAGCCTGTCTATACACAGTAGGGCAAGGCACGGTCAGTCGAGCACATAAGGAGTCGTAATATTAAAAACACCTTCTCGGCATCCTGGTCTTTGCCAACGGCAGATGTATGAGAAAGTAGGGGAAGGCGATTGCGAAGCAGCTAGTTAGGAGGCGACAGACGAAAGTAGGACCTTGAGAACACGGCGGTAGTCAGCAAAGGGTGAGAGGGCTGTGGGTAGAGCGTTGGGCTGTGCGTCTTCGAACGGGCGTTTAAATGTGAAGGCGAGTGGAGGAGGTTGCCATTACTAGTAAAACTTGAAATGTTTCCAAATTCTATCCAATCCGTGTCCTTCGCCGAGCCTCTTCCGTCCTCGCCGGTGCCTGTACGTTGTCTACCAGCGAAATTCAGCGACTGACTCGGCGTTCTCCTGAGCTAACAATCACAGTGGAGCCGCTTTACAATGGGGTAGACAAACAACGGCGAAAGGAATGATGAGAATTTGGGGGAATGAGGGAGAGAGAGAGAGAGAGAGAGTGACGGACGCTAGTCAAGGACAACTACGGTTGCCCAGAGAGATCAGCTTCATTTTTTCTTAGCCGAACGCTCCGATCCCTCGCCGGGGGCCTCCCTCCCCC